>JAJOZX010003722.1:160000-479515 GCA_023014485.1 Bathynomus jamesi | reverse complement strand
CTTTAGAAGTGGATGATTGGTTTTTAGTGCAGCGACGAATTAAGGTATTGTGGCGGCCCATGATGCCGAGCTGGCTGTTTTGGTTTTGTATTGAAACACCGAGACTTTGACTGAAAATGATAATAAAGAAAAATACATCAAAAAATAACTTTATAGAGTAACATGTAGTAAAACGCGGGTGTCCCAAACACGGAGTCACGGGACCAAGACCCACAAGGCCCATTGGTTAATCCATTCCTGGATGCACCTTAGCCCAAGTCATATCAGCCCTCGAAGCGAGCAATGAATGTGCCAGATTGGTCGTATATAGTATCTTCGTTAATTACTACTGACATGAAAATACATCCCTGCTCTCTATAGAGGATTTTCAGTCTTAAGTCAAAGCAATCTTCCGCATGGAAGAAACAATGCTTCTCTTTAACATGAAAGAAACAACGTCTTAACGCTAAACATTCCGTCATTCCTAGCATGACATCCCTTGGTTTTCCTCATATCATTCTCCTCGAATTAAAGCACTGGTGCTAACTAGACTTAGAATTTGACAAAACCACATTACTTATAGTTGTTGACTTGTGAGGGGAGGTGAATCCGTTCTAATATGAATTTGACTTCTCGCCCTTGTAAGCCTTTCAGCACTTTCATATTATATCGCTGGTGCGATATAATATGAAAATGCTGCAGTGTCAGCTCATTTTTCACACACACACACACACACTCTGTATATATATATATATATATATATATATATATATATATATATATATATATATATAGAGAGAGAGAGAGAGAGAGAGAGAGAGAGAGAGAGAGAGAGAGAGAGAGAGAGAGGCCCCTATATGGCGATTCAAAATAATGTAAACACATTTTGTGCTTATTTATTTTGGATACTAATTGCACTTAATAAACAAATATTATGCTACGTCCATAAGTATAATGTGTTTACATTATTTTGAATCTCTCTCTCTCTCTCATATATTATATATATGTATGTATGTATAATGTTAATAATAATAGTTATTCTATAAAATTGTTTAGACAACGTATTAATTCTTTTCTTGATGGAATTTATTTGGCCTATTCTCCTCCATTGACAATGTACCAACAAAGCCCTTTTATGTGTTTTTACAGTACGTGTGAAAAAGAATTAAACAGTTTATTGTCAAAACTATTTTAGTTTGTTAAATTTATTTTTTGTTTCATTAATCTGAGGAAAATTGGAACTCTTTTCCGGTTCAAAGACGCCACTCCCGAATTGATGCTCTTCGGAGTTGTTTACATTTTCAATTGTTTTCCATGAAATCGACGAATATACGTAAGGTCAGTCGAACGTTTGCTTAAGATCCACTCGATTCGCACAAATGAATTATAATAAATGCCATCACACCATCCAATATACAACTACGGAATAAAAAAAATAGAATGCTGTCTCAAATGCACTCATGATCTTGATAATACTTTTAAGTTATACACTTTGTGAGGAATATCGAGTATCTGTGACGTCATCATGATAAAACGACACCTCCGTGTGCTAATTTTGAAAAAAATATAGCATAAACCTTATTAAATAGTGAAAAGTTAATGCATAGCGACGTACCAAATATTAGAATATCTTGTAGGGTGTTACAAAGAAATAGAATAAATTCATTATGTTTATTGAGTACTGCCAATATATTAAACCTTTATCAAAGACTTTTTAACTGCGCCTTAGTATTCAGTTGATTCACCATTAACCCTGATTATGGTTTTAAATCGACGTGGCATCAAGTCGACAAGCCTCTTACATTCTTCTGTATTTATCGATTGCCAGGTTGTTATCAAATACCTCTTCAGTTCACTAGGTGTTCCTGGTTTACGCTTTTGCACCTTCTGCTTAGCAATATTTCAAAGATTTTCTATCGGATTAAGATCGGGAGAATTAGCTAGCCATGGTAGTACTTCATTTTCATGAACATCAAACCACGCAGACGTTGGAGCCAGGTCATGTTGAAAAATAAATGGTTCATCTCCATACAACTGTTCTGCAGACTTCAGCATGAAGTATTCTAAGATTTCTTGATAAACGTGACTATTGACAGTTCTATTTACAAATGCAAGTGACTCAACACCATTTTCATTCATACAACCCCACACTAACACACTCGCCCCCTTTATGAAAAGGGATTTCGGTCACGAAAACTAAAAATTAAGCCGATGTTAAATGCAAAAGAGAAGACAAATATCCTGGTGCAAAGAAAGAGTTGCATGAACTGCAAACGAGTGGCAAAAGGTGCTTTTTTTCAGACTAGTTAGTCAAAATTTTGTGTAATTTGGTGACAGGGGTCCGCGAGTTTGGCGAAGAAAATTTGAAGTGCATCATGAAAACTGCCTGAAGCAATTGGTCAAATTTATGGCGAGTATGTTAGTGTGAAGTCCCAGTGCCAGAGTGCCAAGGGGGAGGGCTAAGGGGATGGGGTGCAAGCCCCCCCAAAAAGTAGAAATTTGAATATAGAGTAATCTAATCTAACCTATAGTATAGTAACCTAACCTAAACTGGAAAATAATTTTCTGTATATATATATATATATATATATATATATATATATATAAGACGTCATACTATGAACTTTAGCTGCCACCATTAAAATCTGTCTCAGGCATAACAGTGATATTACACCATTGGAAGTCGAACTCCCCAACCTCAATCTTTATAGTACAATAATTCGGTTGTGCACCAACGGAAGTCGAACCCCCGACCTCAATGTGAGTTAAAAAGCATATATATATATATAAGGCCCGACAAGGGACCTTTTCAACAATGAAATAAAGTAGCTTGGTTGTCAGCAGACCAAAAGTCCAGCTTCCAAAGAATTTCAGAAACGTCACAGGGGTCAAAGTTGAGGTCTTCAAAAGAAGACAAGGTGCCTGGCTCAGGACGGTACCAGATGAGCAGGGTATACTTGGCTATGCGCGATGGAGAGTTCCTCCACCAAGCCAGGACTAGAGGTGGGCCACCAGCTTGACCTTCATGTGAAGAGAGACCAACGCACGGAACTGCTACTATGAGGTTACAAGGTGTATATATATATATTCACCACCACCTTTGGCTCCCCCCCCTATACTAGCTTACAACTTTTCTACTCTGACCTAGAGCAGATTGTACAGCACCCTACTCGTATCCTCATTCGCCTTGGAGATAGGCCCAACATTCTGGATTTATTTCTCACCACTCATCTTTCTTATTATGCCAAACCTTTCTCTCCGTTGCGTTCCTCCGACCACAATTTTATATATGTTTACTGTCCTATCACTCCAGTTCGGCCTTTCGATCCTCCCAAGAAGAGGCGCCTTTGGCACTTTGGCACCGCTGATTGGGAGGCCCTTAGGCAGTACTCCTCTGATTTCCCATGGAATGATTACTGCTTCTGTGGCCGGGGCCATTCCGAGTGTGCTGAGCGCATCACGGAGGTGATTCTCTCGGGCATGGAGGCGTACATTCCATAGTCTGTTCTACTGCTAATGCAAAAAAAGCCCTTGGTTTAAACTTGTTCTAATACTATCGGCAACAGAGAGGAGGCTTTCAAAAGGTACTGTCACCATTCACCTGCTGTCTCTCACTTAGGTTATATTTCTGCACGGAATCTTGTAAAATCTGTTCTTCAACTCGCCAAAAATTCCTTCATCAGACAAATATGTAAAACCTATCGAATTCTAATTCTTCTCGCTCTTTCTGGCACCAAGCCACGAACCTCCCCAATAACTTCACTACTTCTTCTTTCCCTCCTCTTTTCCATTCCGACGGTCCCGTTGCCGTCTTTTTTCCCGAAAAAGCTGAACTCTTCGCTCAAACTTTCGCCTCCAACTCAACCCTGGACGATTCCGGTGCCGTTCCTCCATCCTCCTCCCTCTGACTTAATTACGTTTGAAATTAGAATCTCCTCTAAAAATGTTCTTTCTGCTGTATCTGGACTCAAATCTAGGAAGCCGTACGGTCCTGATGGTGTCCCTCCGGTTCTTCTCAAGAACTGTGCTTCTGTGCTGACACCCTGATTAGGCAAACTCTTTCGTTTTTGTCTTTCATCTGGTACTTTTTCTTCCTGCTGGTAGTTCGATTTCATTGTCTGTCCGAAGAAGGGTTACCGCTCTCAACTCCCCAACTATCGTCCAACTGCTTTAATTTCTTGCCTTTCTAAAGTTTTTTAATCTATCCTTTATAGGAAGATTCTTAAGTACCTCTCTTCTCACAATCTTCTTTAAGATCGTCAGTATCGGTTCCGCAAGGGACGCTCCATTGGCGATCTTCTTGCATATCTCTCTGACTCTTGGTTATCCTCTTTTCGGGATTTCAATGAAACCTTTTCTATTGCGCTGGACATATCATAAGCTTTAGAGAGTCTGGCACAAATCTTTAATTTCCAAACTGCCCTCCTTCGGTTTCTATCCTTCTGTCTGTGCCTTCATATCTAATTTTCTTTCTGGCCGATCTATAGCTGCGGTTGTAGATGGCCACTGTTCTTTTCCTAAGCTATTAATAGTGGTGTTCCTGAGGGCTCTGTCTTGTCACCTACTCTTTTCCTTTTTCTTATTAATGATCTATTAAGTCGCATTTCGTGTCCTATCCACTCCTATGCTGATGATTCTACTCTTCAATTCTTTATCTGTTTCACAAAGCGTCCCTCTCAATATTCACTCCATGCTTCGCGTAAAATGCTATGGTGCACCTGATCTCTGATTTTTCTGCTATCTCTGATTGGGGCAGAGAAAACCATGTGACTTTCAAATGCTTCACAAACTCGGTTCCTTCATCTATCTATTCGGCACAATATTCCACACGACGATGCCCTTACCTTCAACAATACACAACTCAATCCTTCCTCTTCTCTTAACATCCTTGGTGTTTCCTTTTCTCGTGATCTTTCTTGCAAAGCTCACATGTACTCTCTTTCCAAAACAGCTTCCGAGAAGTTAGGTATGCTCTACCGGCTCCGCAGTTTCTTCACCCTCTCTCAGTTGCTGCCTCTGTATAGAACATGCTTCTCGTGTGTGAGGTGGTTCAACCCACTCAGCTCTACTTGACTGGGTGGATCCAAAGGTTTTTCGCATCAGCATTTCCCCGCCTCTTACTGACTGTCTTCAATCCCTCTCTCTTCGCTGCACTGTTGCCTCACTCTCTCTTTAATAACGCTATTATAACGGACACTGCTCTTCTGAACTTTCTAATTGCATACCTCCTCCTTTAAGGAGAGCACACAGTACCAGACTTTCGACACATTTTAATTCTTTTTCTGTCCACTCTCTAACGCAAGGGCTAATCGGTATTTTCAATTTTTCATCTACTCGACCGGTCAACTCTGGAACGATCTTCCTCAATCCATCTTTCCTTCTGTCTATGACCTCCATCTTTTAAATGCAGTGTCCAGGCATCTCGAAAATCGTGGCCTTGATTTTGTCTCTCTTCCTCTTTTATGGTGAGGGGGACGTTCTTGCAGGCATTCGCACTTGGCCCCTCCTTCCTGCATTAAAAATATATATATATATATATATATATATATACTGTATATCAAAGCTATTGACTTCTCCTTAGGGAAACGGAGCTTACAGATGAACAGAAGGACCAACACAACGGCAAACATTTTCATTTATTTTTTGTACTGCAGACGTTTCGACAAATCTTTTGTCATCATCAGTGAATTAAATCTTAAAACCTTAAAACAAAAAAAATAAAAAAATAAAAAATGAAAATTACATCAATACAATATTAAAACCATTAAAATTAAAACCTAAAATAAAAATAATGAAAATTGCATCAATACAAATTAAAATCATTAAAATTACATCACTACAAAAAATTAAAATCATTAAAATTAAATTAAATTACCTCAACAGGTAAATACACAATGTTTACAACCTCCATACTTGACAAAACCTAAGAGAAAACTGTATGGTCCGTAAATCAGAAGGTATGATATGTCTATGAAAATTGGTTGGTTAGTTAAAAGAGCTGTAATTTGTAAGATGAACTATTTTTGTTAATGGAGGGTTTGTTTCTATAGATATACAAAGATTCTAAAATTCGGAGTTCTGTGAGGTTATTGGATCTAGTTAGAATTTCAAGCTGAGTTTTGTGAAGGGGATGGTTATTTTCATTACTATGGTTTCTAATTGCGGATTGTGGTGGGCTACTGAGGGACGGTTGGTACGGACTTATAAGCCCAAATGTTGAGAAAGGCGTACCTCCAGTTGGAGTTGAGTACTGCCAATATACGCAGCCTTACAGCTGTCGCACGTGTATTTGTAAACAACATTAGGGCATACAGTTTTGGGGAATTCGTCTTTGAACTTTAAAAAATTTGATAATTTAAGTGGGCTGACGAAGGCGAATCTAAAATTTATTTGGGGATAACTAGACTTGAGCAGTTTGGACAATTCACCTCGAATACGCAATGATAAATAACCATAAAAAGGTAATTTAATATATCTGGTTTCTTTTTGTACTGTAGTTATGGGGAGTTTAGTATTAAAAGTGTTATTTAAATATTTCTTTAATTGGTTATCAAAAAGATTAGAAGGGTAGTAATTATTAATAAAGTACTGTCTTAAAAATTTAAACTCTTCGTTTAATGAAAAGTAATTTGAACAAATACGGTAACTTCTTGGTAATAATGTTACTATAGCACTAATCTTATATTTATAAAACATACAACTTAAATAATTGGTTCCCAAGCCAGTAAAAGTTTGTTTTCGAAATAGTGAGGTCTGAAACTTATTATGAGCCCGTTTAACTAGAACATCCAGGAAAGGTAAACTATTATTTGTTTCGTTTTCACATGTGTACTTAATATTACTATGTTGTTTATTAAGATAATGAAGGAAAAGTTTTACATGTGAAGGATGTTTAAATATTAAGAAAGTGTCATTCACGTATCTTCTGTAATATATGGGTTTAAAACTATTAGGACAATTTTTCAACCAAATTTCTTCATAATGGCAAAGAAATGCATTTGATAGTGTTGGGCTCAACGGGGAACCCATAGCTACCCCATCAATTTGGCTGTAAAGGTTGCTATTAAATAAGAAAAGATGATCAAAACACGCTATTTCGAGGAGGTTTTTAAATTGAGTCTGAGTGAGGCCATTAATAAGAGTATTATCAGTAGTGAATAACTTGTTTAGTATGATATTTAATGTTTCTTTTAACGGGACATTAGTAAACAATGACGAGACATCAAAACTGGCCATAGTAAGAGAATCGGCATGGTTGATCTCTTTTATCTCTTTAGCAAAATCAAACGAGTTGCTAATAGAATAATCATTATAGGTGAGTTTTGAAAGCAAGGGAACGAAGAATTTGGCTAAGTTATAATTGAATGTACTACAGGCCGAAAGAATAGGTCTTAGTGGGAAATTTGGCTTATGGACTTTAGGTAAACCGTATAGAATTCCTGGATTAGAACCAGAAGCAAACAAAAAATTGTATGTATTGTCATCAATAATATTACTATTTTTTTAATTTACGCAAAAACCTATTAAGTTTATCTTCGAGTTTTAGTAATTTAGACAGAACATTCTCTTTTACCCTTTTAAATTTAGACGTATCCGACAAAATTGTCTCCATTCTATTTATGTAAACTGTTGAATCAATCAACACTACTCCTTTACCCTTATCCGGTTTTGTAATGATGACAGAGTTATCCTTTTTCAAATTATTAAGAATTTTAAAATCTTGCTTATTAAAAAGGGGAGTAAAATTATAAAAATTCTTAAAAGAGATGCTCTCCATTTGTTTTACCAAGTTATGAAACGAGAAATTTGGTCGGATCTCACAATTCTTAATATTAATGAAAAGATTTTCAAAACCAGAGATGGCAGAGTGGCAGTTGAGGAATATCAAAGACGTTTTCCGAACCGCCGAATACCGAACAGGCAAGTGTTTAGTAACACACACACACAAGAGATTAAGGGAAACAGGGACAATTGTTCCACGTAACCAAGAACATGTAGCACGACGGCCCGTTGCTGTGGAGGAGCGCATACTGGACCTAGTACAACGTAGCCCAACTACCAGTGTTCGAAGGATTTCTAGATGAGTTGATGAATCCTCATCATGTGTATGGCGAACCATACATGATGAGGGTTTGTATCCCCCTATCATTTGCAACGTGTGCAAACTCTTTAACCGGATGATTACGATAAAAGTGTTCAATTTTGCCAGTGGATGGTTATGCATCGTCAAATTCTTAATCGCATACTGTTTAGTGATGAAGCACAATTCATTCGGGATGGAATTAACAATAGACGAAGTTCGTACTTGTGGTCCGCCGATAATATCTGATAATAATGAACCGATGTTGAAGGAAACTTTCAATATTGATTCTTGGCGAATGTTTGGTGCGGTGTAATTGGACATCAGCTGATTGGGCCGTTCGTTTTGGCACAACGATTAACTGCTGATATTTATCTGAACTTCCTGATGAACGAATTGCCACTTTTGATGTGAGGACGTGCCCTTGGAGACAAGGCACAGGATGTTCTTTCAGCACGATGGGGCGCCACCACATTTCGGTCGTCATGTTACGGATTACTTGAATCAGCGGTACGGGAATCGTTGGATTGGTCGTGCTGGTCCAATATCGTGGCCCCCGAGATCTCCGGACCTAACCCGTTAGATTTATTTTTATGGGGCCTTATGAAAGAGATGGTCTACAAGACCAAAGTACAAACGAGAGAGGAACTCTTACGTCGAATTATGGATACCGCTGCTTACATACGAGAACACCCTGAAATGATTAATGGGCAGTGGACTCTTGTTTGGAACGAGCAAGGCTGTGCATTAAAAACCGAGGCGAACATTTTGAATATTTATAAGGTGTATCTCATAAAATGTAACAATAAATACATCAGATTAATACTCTCGTTTATTTTTTTTCCGTGCACCTTAAAACGTCCGTACTTCCGCAACGGTTGGAAATAGCACCGATGTTGTATTAACTTTTTTACTCGATATCACACCCCAAATCACCTCCCAAAGTATGGCAGACCGGTTGTGAAACACCCTGTATATATTGAAGCCTAAAATCAGCACGCCCACATTTTTAAGACGATTAGGGGCCATTCAAAAACCACGTGGTTCTTAAAAGGGGGGTAGGGGGTTCATTATTTGACCACCAAGGGCCACATGAGGGAGGGAGGGTCTTGACGTTTAACCACGTGGCCAATACTAAGCATTAAAATATCCTGTTTATAATATTGTTTATCATATTATATATATATATATATATATATATATATATATATATATATATATATATACATATATATATACACACATTTTAACTGCAAACAACACAGAGTATAATTAATGTAAAGAACGACGCTTGTGTAGAAGAACGTTCCGCACAAGATGAGGAAGGAGAACGAACAAATGAAAAACGCTGGTTACCTCGTTTTTCATTTGTTCGTTCTCCCTCCTCGTCTTGTGCGGAACGTTCTTCTACACAAGCGTCGTTCTTTACATATATATATATATATATGATGAATAAAACCACGAAGGAAAAGAAACACAGAATGGTGCTCAAGCGCTTTCGTCTAATGACATCCTCAGGAACACTAAAGTACATAAAGAGTTACAGCCTATATATAGGTTACAGGAAAAAAAAAAATCATATATATATATATATATATATATATATATATATATATATATATATATACATACATACATATACAATAAACGGAGAAATTAAATTAAAAAAAAAATTATTAAAAATTAAAAGATTGTGGAAGGGGCATACAACTTTGTAAGGAAACACTATCGATTTTTAGCACAAGATCAAACTACCGATTTTTAGCACAAGATTAAATTAATTGTTTCCAACCAATGTTATAAAAAAAATAATAAAGAATAAAATACAAATTTATACTGGAAATCTGCCCGGGTTTTATCACTCTACCCATCTTGTATATAAAAATAAATTGAAAAATAAGTTATTAGAGTGGCATACAAGTTTACCAAAGATTTAGCGTTCTACCCTTCTTATCTAAATCTTTTCTAAAGGAATTCAAAACAACAGGATCGAGTTGAAAAAGACCTTTGCTTATGTTGAAGTTATTTGAAAGTTGGATAATGGCAGACTCAAGAATATTTCTATTAACAATGTTGCTAGAGTGAAATAAAACTGAAGCATTATTCCAATCAATACAGTGGGATAACTCTGACAAATGGACAAAAAACGCACTGGACGACTGTCCTGTTCTAACGGAATATTGATGCTGTTTTATACGTGTGTGCAAATCCTTTCCCGTCTGACCTATGTAAAAGGAATCACATTGTTTACAACCAATTTTATAGATAATGCCTGAATTATTGGTAGGGCTATTTTTTACTACGATATTTTTCACAATATTGTTATATGAAAATACTACATTAATATCCAAAAGTTTAAGTACATTAGCAATGCCTAAAAAGCCTGGGAAAAATGGAAGTACTAAAATATTCTTTGACAAAGTACGAGTGTTATTATTGCCCCGATAGAAAGTTCGTTTTGCCTTGTTGAGACAAGATTCCATAAACGCAGATGGATAACACAGATCACTGACAATACCATTGATTTTTTCTAATTCGGCATCGATGTATTCCGGACTGGCGATCCTAAGGGCGCGGAGAAACATTGAAGAAAAAATGCCTTCTTAGTGGGGGTGTTATGTCCCGAGTAAAAGTGTACGTAGGACAAATTGTTTGTTTTTTCCGATAGATACTGAACTTAAAACCTGGGCTTTCCCTCTGTACCCGCACATCCAAAAACGGAATTAAAGGCCTTGTTTATAGTGCGGCGAATAGTAGTTACGAAGATAACTTTCCTAAACGTTTTCGCAATAGCCTCTCACAATTAAAAAAAGATGGGGAGCTCCATATTACTAAAGCAGACAAGGCTAACACCATAGTTATTGTGGACAAAGTAGACTACCTCAGAAAGATGAACGAGCTTCTCCAGGACCCCGCCACATACAGCAAACTTTGGAAGAACCCGCAGGATGACGTCATCAAATCATTTAATAGTGGCTTGAAACGCATTCTCAAAGATCATAAGGACTTAATTCCGCTTTTCATGTCCACTTCACCTTCTCTGCCCTACCTTTACGGTCTTATTAAAACCCACAAACCTGGCAACCCTATGCGCCCTATTATTAGCTCGGTGGGCTCTATTACTTATAAACTCTCCAAATGGCTTGTCAAAGTCTTGTCCCCCATTCTCGGAACTATATCTGATTCACATGTAAAAAATTCCATGGATCTTACTGAAAAATTGAATAATACACGTACTGAAACTAACGATAAATTGATCAGTTTTGACGTTTGTTCATTGTTTACAAAAGTGCCGTTTTTATGATATGCTTGACTTTCTCTCCCAAGAATTACATAAGTATGACCTGCCACTACCTTCACACATTGTTTTGGAACTTATTAAGCTTTGCATCAAAGACCGTAAATTCACTTTCAATAACGAGTATTATCAACAAGTTTTTGGGATGGCCATGGGCAAGCCCTTGTCGCCCCTCCTCTCCAATATTTATATGGAGTTTTTTGAAATTACTTACATTCTGAGAATCCTGGGGGTTGGCATCCCTTGGTTGCGGTACGTCGACGATATTTTGTGTATCTGGCCCATGAATCGTGACCTGGATAACTTCCTCCTTCAGTTAAATGATCAAGTCCCCTCCATTAAGTTTACTTTAGAAGTGGAACAAGACAATTCAATTCCGTTTTTGGATGTGCGGGTACAGAGGGAAAGCCCAGGTTTTAAGTTCAGTATCAATCGGAAAAAAAAAAAAAAATTGTCCTACGTACACTTTTACTCGGGACATGACACCCCCACTAAGAAGGCCATATTTTCTTCAATGTTTCTCCGCGCCCTTAGGATCGCCAGTCCGGAATACATCGATGCCGAATTAGAAAAAATCAACGGTATTGGAAGTGATCTGTGTTATCCATCTGCGTTTATGGAATCTTGTCTCAACAAGGCAAAACGAACTTTCTATCGGGGCAATAATAACACTCGTACTTTGTCAAAAAATATTTTAGTACTTCCATTTTTCCCGGGCTTTTTAGGCATTGCTAATGTACTTAAACTTTTGGATATTAATGTAGTATTTTCATATAACAATATTGTGAAAAATATCGTAGTAAAAAATAGCCCTACCAATAATTCAGGCATTATCTATAAAATTGGTTGTAAACAATGATTCCTTTTACATAGGTCAGACGGGAAAGGATTTGCACACACGTATAAAACAGCATCAATATTCCGTTAGAACAGGACAGTCGTCCAGTGCCCTTTTTGTCCATTTGTCAGAGTTATCCCACTGTATTGATTGGAATAATGCTTCAGTTTTATTTCACTCTAGCAACATTGTTAATAGAAATATTCTTGAGTCTGCCATTATCCAACTTTCAAATAACTTCAACATAAGCAAAGGCCTTTTTCAACTCGATCCTGTTGTTTTGAATTCCTTCAGAAAAGATTTAGATAAGAAGGGTAGAACGCTAAATCTTTGGTAAACTTGTATGCCACTCTAATAACTTATTTTTCAATTTATTTTTATATACAAGATGGGTAGAGTGATAAAACCCGGGCAGATTTCCAGTATAAATTTGTATTTTATTTTTTATAATTTTTTTTTATAACTGGTTGGAAACAATTAATTTAATCTTGTGCTAAAAATCGGTAGTTTGATCTTGTGCTAAAAATCGATAGTGTTTCCTTACAAAGTTGTATGCTTCTTCCACAATCTTTTAATTTTTAATTTTTTTTTAAATTTCATTTCTCCGTTTATTGTATATGTATGTATGTATGTATGATATATTATATATCTATATATATATATATATATTATATATATATATATGATTTTTTTTTTTTTCTGTAACCTATATATAGGCTGTAACTCTTTATGTACTTTAGTGTTTCTGAGGATGTCATTAGACGAAAGCGCTTGAGCACCATTCTGTGTTTCTTTTCCTTCGTGGTTTTATTCATCATAAATATTTTTCGTGCTACTTTTGTGAAATAATTTTCATATATATATATATATATATCGTAAACTCCATAAAATTCCAGACGACTCGAATATTTATAAACACAAATTCGCTGTACCTTTTATTTCGGAAAATTCTAGATTTGATAACGTTCATGAAACACAAATTCGCCATACTTTTAATATGATTTTTAATTTGCTTCATTTTAATTTGCATTAATTTACATAAGGGGTGGGGGTGACATCAGAAGACCACGTGGTTTTGGAAAGGGGTTTAAGTCATTGGCCACAAATGACCACAAGGCGGGGGGACGGGTTTGAAAACCACCCGAAAAAGGACCACTGGTTTTTGAATGACCTCTTATGACATCTTATTAAGCGCATACATAGGTATAATTTAAAGAAACAATACCCCGATTGATGGATGAGGTATTCTGTACTCGATAAACAAAAGTTTAAGATTTCAATGTTTCAGATAGAAGAGTCGGTGTATCGGGCAGTCGGTGAATCGGGGGACACACACACACACACACATATATATATATATATATATATATATATATATATATATATGTGAATGAGTATTTCATTTCATCTTTTGACAGAAACTGTTTGATCGTTTAAAACGTATGGACTGTTTTGCCCTCCATTTGCCAAACAAAAATGTTCATTGTGGTGTCTATACAAGGACCTTCATAACTCGTTTCAGAGATCATTTTAGACGACAGTTTTACCCTTTTGAGATGATAATAACTGTTCTCTATCATATAAAATGAAGCTCGGAATCAAAACGAAACTGTTGACTCAAACTTAATACGCGTCCCTTCAGTCTAACATGAGTAAAACGCTTTTCACAGGCGATTTTGGGCTTAATATTTCCAAAGGTCGCTTTAATAACGCTTGTTTAATGTTACCATTCGTCGAAGTGAAGAAAGGCGGAAAGAAGATGGGAACGGGAAGAGGATAAACGGAAAATAGGAAGAAGAATAAAAAGAAGAAGAGGAGGAGGTGAGACGGGAATCTCTCTCCAAATCCTTTGGGTGCAGTTTGAGAATCTGAACTCCGGAGCCTATTAACCCCTCAAGTAGGGAAGTCATTTTCCCTCTAAAAACACGGCAACAGATGCCACTGACGGAATATCAGCACCTTGCTCAGGATTGAGAGAGAAACTCACGTACTCTTGCGAAACCATAAGCCAGAAGAGAAGAAAGACCGAGGAGGGAAAAAGAAAGGCAAGACGCTCTCCTCATGAAGCTCTGAAGTCTACTTTATGGAAACTGGTGTTTGGGTCTCTTTACTTCCTTAATGGTTAATAGTCAGAAGAGAAAAGCAAATTGTTTTACTGATTTTTCCATGCATTTCTGGGGGGAGTAACTTAAGAAAAGTTAGGAATTGCTGTCTGGAGCAACGTAAAGCCAGAACGGTGTAACTTCTCGACATGACAAAGACATTGTCGCTACTGCTTTTCTAAGAGACTGGTGTTCGCACCCCTTTCACCTCTGTATAAACACTATTGTGATAGTGTATATATTTATTCTTTAGGATAAGGGTTGTCATCTCGCACCGCAAAAGCACAAACGTGAAGATGGAGTCAGTACTTTCATAACTTATTCTTGTGACAGAAATTTCTTTCGTTGTATTGATAAAATAGTAAAATAATACAATATTAAAATAAGTGTGAATCAACATCACTTTAGCATTAGCATCAAATATACCAAACGTGTTGCGATAAAGGCAGTTCTCATAATAATAATAATAACGATTTTCACTCGATAACGGCTTAACTACAGCATGTAAAACGTAAATAACTGCTATGAAACGTTTTAGTGAAACGTTTTGCCCATTCATAACAATAAGCGAAGCTTTACAAAATATTTCATAAACATTTGGGAAAGAGGCCATTTCAATAAAATGAATTTCTAGTTAAGTTTGCATTGAAATTCCAAGACTGTGATTACATATTCTGCATTTGAAAGTATTCCAGCCAGACACTTTCCCCAGAGAAAGTAAATTTCGGCACTAAATATGAAATCTTTGCACGTATCTCATTATTTATTTTAAATGTAGTTACTCTCTCTCTCTCTCTCTCTCTCTCTCTCCTCTCTCTCTCTCTCTTCTCTCTCTCTCTCTCTCTCTCTCTTTCATAATACAAGTTCCAATTTCAGCTCAGTTTGGAATTCTTAATTTTGGCTTTAATGCCGGGGAAAGTTGAGTGAAGTGTTCAAATTTAAACTTTTTGATGTTTATTAGCAGTCATCCCCAGGTGGTGTTCATATTAATTCAGGTGAAGTTGCTTTTAATTTGTCGTATAAGCTCTCTCTCTCTCTCTCTCTCTCTCTCTCTCTCTCTCTCTCTCTCTCTCTCTGTCTCTCTCTCTCTCTCCCCATGAAATGAGATTAAATGAGATTAAATGCGAGTTAAGGGTCATTCACATTATCGTCCACATTCGTCCTAAATCCATTTAGGATATTCGTCCACATTCGTCCTAAATCCATCACTTACCGAATGATGATTCTTAATTCGGACCTACACCCATAGGCTCGACAAGACCATAACGTCAACACTAAAAAACTAACTTAACCTAACGTACCTAATCTATGCTAACCTACTGTAACTTAATCTAACCAACAATATACAAGTCGATCGGGTGCAGAGCCTGGAAGAGAGGGGTACACAAGGTGTCAAAGCACCAGGGCCCCGGCTAAAAGATAGAGGTGATCGGGGGTAAAGGGGCCCAAAGTAAAAAGTATCACCAGGGCCCGTGATTCCTTTCCCAGACCTTGATCAGTGTCATAATTCAGCTTAACTCCTCATAGTGGGCCGGCCAAAAATTGAAAAGTCCTCTAGAAAAAAATTTAACGGCTTTTTTTGTTAATAGCAGGCAACCACCTTAGATAAGTAGTATTGAGGATGCCAAACAAGATGTGGGTGGATGCCACTCTCAATTTTGGGTTTGAAGGTCCCATACAAGGTTACGAAAGTCAAATTCTGAAAAATTCCGAATTTTTGCATTTCAGTGGTGGTTCTATGTAACAACGTGTTTAAAGGTGTATCATGAGCACATAAAGCATATTTTTGTGATTTTATGGATAATAATTGAATGTAACTATGAATTTGGAAGTCTTTATTTCCATTAAAACTACATTTAGCATGCTGGGTGAGGTGCGCATGTGCCTACTACTACTACCATAGTACAAGTAATAGCATACTTTCACATGTCGAATATTTTTAATGCACTGGCTGGCCAGACATTGGTTTGGTATATGTAATTAAAAGAGTGCAGACAGTGCCAGCTGGTAAAATAATAATAATAATCCTGCTAAAGGATAGGTATGTTTCGAATTGTTTCAATATATCTGTGGCTACTACATACTGCCATTCCCACTTGTCTTTGCAGATAAGGAGCTCATCAGCAGCGCTGGTGACCTGCGCGCAGCATCAGCAGAAGGAAAAGCAAGAACTATGACTGTGGGCGATGAGAGAAAGAACCTGGGAGATACCTACCATCTTGATGTTTTACAAAGACTGGAAAGTCATTCCAAGGATGATTTCAATGCATTGGGACTCAAGTGGCATAAATCATGCTACTCTTTATTCACATCTGAAGGCAAACTCAGAAGGCTGCGAAGTCAGCAGCAGACCATGGGTGCATCGGCAACCACAAAAAGTGCAGGCTTTCAGGCTTTTCCCCAAAAGCGTAGACGTTCAACACCAGCGATTGACTGGACCCTCTGCATGTTTTGCCAAAAGAAGACCACAAAGAAACTGCACAGGGTGGAGGACAATGGAGAAGTCAGATGACTTGATCCAGCGTGCCCAAACACGACCTGTTATGAGCATACCGTTGTCAGCGGTGGTGATGTGATTGCAGTTGAAGGCTGCTATCATCTCGCATGTTTGATGACATTTGAGAGACGTACTAGAAAACAAACGGTGTCAGAGGAGCAGCAAGGGCCTGAAAATGAATGCATGACGAAGCTGTGCAAAGACTTGACAGTAGGCCTGTCTCGTGGTCACGTATGCACATGCGAGACGTCTGGGACAGATAAGAGAGTATGTGTAATGACACCGGCATCACCGTGAAATACTCCAGGAGAACAACGTTATACGAAGATGTTCAAAGGCTGCTTGGATCAAACGCCAGCTATGTACGCCCATTGTCAAGGGGCCCGCTGCTGATTACCCTGGAGAGAGCTCAGATTTTCATCATCTCCAAAGCACTGGCTAAGTCTTGTGAACAAGGTCCTGTCACTCTGAGTCAGAGTATATGAAGATGAAGATGATCGTGTCCGCATGTGTGCCACTTGCAGCATATCTAAGACATGGTGAACGTGGCTCTGAAGGTTCGACAAGATCTTGAAACCCCTGACACTCCGAGACGGTACTAGGACAATATCCCCCCCGAGGACAAAATCCCCCCGAGGACAAAATCCCCCGAGGACAAAATCCCCGAGGACAAAATCCCCCTAGGACAAAATCCCCCAGGATTTTATCTAGCAACTAAGACAAAAAAATTTATCTACAACTAACGCTAAACTTTTTCCGCAGCTTCTTTCCGATTTATATAAAAAGTTTCTATGAATGAACCTAATATTCTCTGACCAACCAACTAGTTTATTTCCAAAAGTTTATCCAAAAGTTTACCTCGATTTACAAATAGCTTTAATTTTAGTTCGCATTCTGCTTTCACCCTTAGAAGATGGAGTTCGTTAAAAGTAATAAAGGACAAGTTAAATTATTATATGAAGGATATATTTATGTGAAACAGAAAGAATTGGCAAATGGTGTAGTATCCTACGAATGTGAACGCCGGTCTAAAGCTTCATGTAAAGCAAAGGTGATTATTATTTTGAAGATAACTATATTGGAAGACCATGTCGACGAGGACGCCGAGAGCCAACATTTAATATATATATATGGAATATGCACGCAAGAACAAATGCTGAGCTCCCACGGACAAACAGTTCTGTTGAAGGTTGGCATAGGCGCTTTGCTTCTTTTTCCGGGTGCTCTCATCCAAATATTTGGAAGTTTCTAAATGTCCTTGAAAGAGAAATAAGTTTTCAAAACGTTCAAATGGCCCAAAGTATTGCCGGCCTCTCAACTGAACCGCCAAGAAAGGAATACAAAGCTTCTGCATATCGTATTCTAACAATTTTAGAGGATTATGAAAATAGAACAAATTTAGATTTTCTCAGAGGCATCGCATTTAATTTAAGTTTTTAGTCTTCGATTTTACTTTATATTTGTCATTTTGTTTTATCATTAAATTGTTATTATCAATAAATTGTTTTATTATTAAATCGTTTTACTTTTGACTTCGGGGGATTTTTTCATATTGATTATCCTTTAATTTTTTTAAAATTCGATGGGGGATTTTGTTCTAGGGGGGATTTTGTCCTAGGGGGGATTTTGCCCTAGGGGGATTTTGTCCTAGGGGGATTTTGTCCTCGGGGGGGGGGGGGGGGGTTGTCCTGATACCCTCCGAGACACGGCAAGGTCTTGATCAGGAACATGTTGATCGCGTCAGTCTGTACCTGACAGTCTGTACCTGTTTCTACGATTGCTCTTTGGGGGAATGGATGCTGTGGATGAGGGAAGTGAAGAGGACCAGAAAGTGAAGCAGAGTGTGTGTAGCATTGCCCAGGACATAGTCTATGCAGTCTCCAAACGACGAAAGTTGACACCAAAGCATGTGGGCTTGGGTCTTACTCTGCACCAAGCCACCTGCTCAGAAGCACTCCTAGATCTGTTCCACGTAGCAAATCACACTATTGGCATCGACACTGTAAGAAGGATAGACACCACCATCGCTCAGAACATCCTGGAGAGGTATGCTGAGAATGGATGTTTCTACATCCCTGACACCATCGTCAAAGAGAGAATGATTCACTGCTCTTGTGACAACATAGATTTCTTGGCGTCAACCTTAGACGAGAAGAACACCTTCCACAGCACTCAACTGATGGTATGGCAGAGAGGCCCCCCCCACAGCAGAGTCATGGCCAAAAGGGTGGCAAGCACAAGAGATCGAAATCTATCAAACCTGATGACCTACAGAAGTTCCAAAGGCTGGACTAGGCTACCCTCCCATCTGGCAAGAGGCCATCTCCTCCTGGCTACGACACTGACATAGACGACTTGTCACATGAACCTGAGAGGGACCGGGCACGTGCCAAGGACTTGGTCTGGGTGGTGTCACGCATCTATGATGAAGCGATGTCCGTTCCAAGCTGGGGAGCATTCAATCAATCTGTCAGCACTGCGGATGCACCAGTAACGACCGCCGGGATGTTGCCAATCCTGCAGGCACCAGCAGATGACAATGACACCATGACCACCGTCATCAATCGCTTCATGGCCACTTCTGAGAATGTCAGCCAGAAGTACACCATCATCACTGCTGATCAGCCTCTGTACAGGAAGGGTAAGGAACTAGTCTGGGCAAACTTGAAATTTGCCAACGTGGACTTGCTCATGGGAGGCCTCATATCTGCTTCAACTTTCTGAAAGCCATTGGTCAAAACATGGAAAGTGTGGGACTTGATAACTTATGGACAGAGGCAGGTGTGTACGCGGCTAACACCACTGAGACAATGCTGGACGGCAAGGCCTACTACCGAGCTGTGAGAGGTCACCAGCTGACGTATGAGGCACTGTGGCGCATCAAGTGGCAGATGTTTGAGTCATGGCTGGCTGCAACTGGCAACGAAGATGAGAACGTCAAACAGCTTGCCCTCAATGCTGCTTCGCTTTTCAAAGACAGAGCTGACATAGATGAGATGCGCGATGCTGTTGCCAATTCTCAAACGTTTTGGCAGATGAGAAATTCCACAGTCTCATGGAGGAATTCAATGACCAGCACTCTGAAAATCCCAACTTCATGCTGTGGTCATGCTACATGGAAATGGTAGAGATCCTACGGGTCTTCATCAGAGCTTAGAGAGATGGCATGTGGAGTCTCCACATAGAAGCCTTTGCTGCAATGCTGCCTTGGCTAACTATCTATGACCACACAAAGAATGACCAAGCAAGAGACAGGTTCTGCATCACATGATCAGAGCGGTCACGCATCTCTCAAGACAAAAGATACCTCTTCACTCTTCAAGATGATAATGGGGAAGCCAGCCACCTTCACTCGGGTTGACAGTCTGCCCTCTCGCATTAGGCGTGACGCTCATGATGTCATGAAGCTAGTTCAGCAGTTGAAGCAGTTTGACGTCTTCAGAGTTCACGTGAGTGAAGCAGAAGATACAGATGCCGCCACTAACACCCCACTTGTTTCACTGGCAACCAAAGACACTGCACCCACAGATGTTGTGACAGTTCAGGGTCGAGGAAAGCAGCATGTAATCGGCTTCATGAAGGAGAGACTGATTGAACAGATAGTAGGGCTCCATGAAACGATGAAGAAACATCGGTCGAAAACCTTCGCTGATGTGTACAAAGCTACAGTTTCCACCAAGCAGAACATACAGAAGACCATCAAAGCTGACAGAAAGCTACTACAGCGGCTCCTGAATGCCGCGACCGCAGATTGCATGGTGGAGATGGTCAACGTCTTGAAGCATGAGCTGTCCCCAGTCCCATTTAGTCTGGCGAAGGCAGGAGGAGAGATGAATTCGACATCGAAGTCTGAACTGATGAACATCCTGATGGCTCAGCAGACCATAAGCTCAGAGGTTCCAACCTCTGATCTGAAGACCTGTGTGATGATAGATAGCCATGCACTCATCGAAGCCCTTGGCAAGCCTGGCGGCTGTTGGACATTCGGCGACTATGTTGAAGTGTTCTTCAAGGCCGTGACGAGTTATTTCAATGAACACACAACAAGAGTTGATGTCATCTTTGATCGGTACGCAGGGGAAGGATCGATCAAAGCAGTTACCAGGACAAAGCGTGCAAGCAAGAAGAAACCGATTCGGAAAGTCATTGATGGCCCACAAGTTTCACTGCCTGAAGTGTGGGAAAACTTCATGGCTCTGGATACAAACAAGGCTGACCTAGCCTTGTTTCTGTCTAACGTCATCACTGAGAAGGTAGAGATCTTCAAGAAAGATGTCAGCTGGTGACAGTGGGTGGCTTCTCTGAAGCCACTGAAGTACGGTCAACCAGGCGACATGACGTTCCACTGCATAGCAACCATGAAGAGGCGGACACCAGGCTCATCCTTCACTCACGTGATGCAGCGTCCCAGGCCTATGAACGAATACTGGTAATGTGCAGAGATACTGATGTAATGGTGCTGCTGATTCACTTCGTTTGCACCAAGGTCACTGAAGTGTGGATGCTGTGCGGAACGGCCAAGAACCGAAAATGCTACCCGTGCACGATGTATTCAAGAGTTTGTCGCCCCCAGTCAGTTACAACCTGGTCAGCTTCCACGCTTTGACCGGGTGTGACACAGTCTCGTCCTTCAGTGGTCATGGAAAAAAGAAGTGTTGGAAGGTGTTCAGTGACCACCCACTCCTGCTGCACGCTATTGGTCGAGATGGGGATATCGCAGATGTTGAGAAGTTTGTGTGTCATTTGTATGGCATCCCGGAACAACACACAGTTGATGACGCCAGAGTTCACCTTTTTGGGAAGGCCAAGAAGACTCTGGAAATGCTTCCACCGACAAAGGATGCCCTGGAGCTCCACGCCAAGCGGGCAAACTATCAGGCCAAAATATGGCTCCAGGCTGACAAAGAGCACGTAGATGTTGAAGATCCGTTGGACACTTCACCCTGGAAGTTGGAAGATGGGAGCCTCATACCAGTGTGGACAAGACTTCCTCCAATCCCTGAAGCCTGCCTGGAGCTTGTTGCTTGTGGTTGCAAGAAAAAGTACAAGACAGCTAGATGCAACTGCTTCAGGAAAAGGATGACGTATACGACAGCTTGTGGTTGTGACGACAGCGGTTACTGTAACCCAGCTGGACATTAGATCTATGTCTCTCTTCCGGGATGAAATCGAGAGAAGCTGGAATGTGCTGTAAGGAACTAATAACTCTGTTCTTAAGTGATTGCAATCCACACAATTGTGACTGTCAGTGCAGCATTTCGGTGCTGTTCATCAAGAAACGTGAACTTGTAGATGTTACTAGTGTGTAAACTGTATAGTTATTGGGCTATATTTACTGCTCTGTGATTTAGTTGTGATAATTCTATTACTGTGAGTACTTAATTCATGCCATCAAACTTATTAGGCACTAATCATGTTAAAATAAATTGTTTTGACAAACAGACTTGCCCAATGTTTTTTTTCGCCAATTAAAATAAAAAAAATCACAAATTTTTAGCACAATTTCGGTCGTGATTAACTTCAATTTGACCTTGAGTTGGTAATTCGGATGGAATAAGCGTGTCATCACACTTCTTTATCACTAAGTGTGGGAAAATGAAACATTTAGTCAAACCAATTGTCTCAGAATATTTTTTTTCAAATTAACATTAAAAAATATCATTTTTTGCACAATTTGACCTCGAAAATAACCTTCAAAGCCAAAGGCGAGAGTGGCATCCACCTGCATTTTATTCTCACCCACAGATACATTGATTTAGCATGGGTGCCAGCTATTAACAAACAACGCCGTTCAAGTCGATTTTTTAATTTTGCCCGGTCCACTATCAGCTCCGTCCTATTCAAAAGTGTATCGTCCATTCTTAAATTTTTTGAGAGGAATCGTACGCCAGCCTGTTATGTCACAGATTGAAATATCGTCCAATGCCACCGACATTTTTCTTAGCAGGAATCTAGGGTACGACACTGAACTCAACTAGTATCTAAAGTTTCCGCTTTTCTTATTATATCACTAACTTGATATATTTTTCTTTTAAACTACCGAGTAAGATTTTCCTATTTTTAACTCACGCGCAGGCAAAACAATAAGAGGACGATAAACTACTGACAATAGTGTGAAAGGTAATTTAATTAGTATGTATGAACAATGACGAATGTAGACAAACGTGGACGATAATGTAAATGGTCATTCACTTACTGAGTGACCATAAAAGTGAGAGCGTAATGAATGTAAAAAATTTCCAGGCTCAAAAGTTACTTCAATGTTGAGGCGGACTCCCTCTCAGCGCTATATAGTTGGGGGGGTTGGGACTGGCGGCTAACGGCGACACTTTATTAACAAGTTTATTGGAGTTTAGACTAAGTTAAATTAAGTCAGATTAGGCACTGATCAGGTTAGGTTAGGTTAACTTGGGTTATTAGAGTGTCGATGAAATTCCTCGTCGACGAAATGCCTAAATGTCTAATTGGACGTAAGTGAGGTCAAGTACGTGATAAGTCACAGATGTACATAGGTAATACTTTGTGAGGTAACACTATCGGTACCTCACAACATTATAAATTCATTAAAAAAATCAACATTTTTATCATCGGTAGAATGATACTTGTCTCGTTAGTTAGACAACGTTAGGTTAGGTCCTGTTAGATTAGAATGTTAGCCGGTATCTCTCTATTACAGGACGTCACAGTAAACCCTCATTCTAGACTTCAGTTGCGCCCCGGCCATTTATTACATAGTACTTGATTCAATGGCACTAAGGTTAGGTTAGGTAGTTTTTAGTATATAGAATTAAGAGAAGAGTCGGTACCTTGCTTTAGACGTCTGCCCGAGCACGGGTAGAACCGTAAGCTCGTGTCCGGCCCGGCCCATGGACCGGGTATGGGCTGAAAATGTAGTGTTTGGCTACGGGCCTGGGCGGGTTCAAGCTTCAACTTTTTACGAATGTGTAGAGTAATAAAAAGAAATAATTAAAATATTTTTAATTAAAAAAAGTGTTATTAACATTAATTTAACAAGTACTGCATGTCACAATATATGTTTTCGATAGTCACACACCTATAATACTAGGGCGGGTCGTTCTCAGGTGACAACATGAATCTGAAGGAAATCCTACCATGAGGGGTGTCTAAATTATGTGTTTTTACATGGGGAATTCAATATGAGCTTCTTTTGGATAGGATAACTCTAACCTACATCATTTTGTATTCTAAATTGCCAATTTTACCCTTTTGAACCCCTATATAATATATTAAAAGATATAGGTAAATCATTTATATTGACAAGGCCAAATCAACTTTACATATATTTATTAATAGGTGAACTGCATGTATATCACTGGATATAATTACAAAGATCATTCTCCTGACATCTTGAACTTTGCAGGTTGCACAAATCCTGCTTTGACTCAGACTTGGACATCAGCTTCCTGCTGGTCTCCTGAGCCCTGATCCCTCCATCCCTCTTTTCCTGTGAGAAGTACTTAGCAGAAGCCTCAGTCACCATTTTAACAACCCTCTCAATGCTTTGTGTGGCAAGGCCAGTTGCGCACCTCCATGGGGGTGTTGATGAAGTTTTTCACCTCTGAGGTGCTTAGAGAGCAGGTGAGAGGTGGCTCTGACACACCTTTCTGACCAGCTGATCAAGTCGCCGATGCTGGAAGCATCACAATTGATATCAGGTGTCCTTCTGCTCCTAACAGAGGAGTCCCCCAGCTGAGTGTCCGGGTCCCCCTCTCCCCTGATGGCCAGGATTCTCTCCACCCCTTCAATCCTCTCCTTCTGATCCTCAGAGCAGAGTAGTGTTTGGGGATGACTTCACTGTGGGCATACCAAGCAGATCTTCTCACAGTTGGCATCACAATATCCAGCACCTCCTTTCTCTGGGACTTGAGGCAGTCCAGCTGAAAGAGGATGTGCCTAGGCCCTTCGATCCAGGAGTGCTTGACCTTCACGTTGAACCAACATGGGTAATACACTCCAATGATGAATTCCACAATGAATTGCAGAATCTTCAGGTTCTTTCCTTTAAGTCCGTGCTTTGACACCCAGAGCCTGAGAATCTGTTCGCTGTGGTGAGCCAGCGGCTGTGGTTTACTGGTCCTATCTCTAACAGAGCCAGCCCTGCAGGAAGTACTCCATCCCTGACTGCACAGACAATTTTATAGCCATAGTATTGATCAGTTAGAGATCTTGAATGACCTTGTCAGGAAGCTTGATCAGTGGAGGGCCAACAGAGATTCGGGTGAAGTTTGGATTGATATCAAAGTCTGTAGCAGAATCAAGGAGCTTTCCTATTGGCCCGGATAATTTTTTGTCTGACAGAGTAGGGCCATCAAGGTCAACAATGAGATGGCGCAGGGGAAGTTCAACAGTGTGCAGGTTGCACACCAACCAGACCAGCTTTCTCCCCAGGTGCAGCTCCAGCTTCCGCACTACTCCAGCTTTCACACCAGTGTTGACATTTGTTGAGTCTCCTCCAATGGCCAACAAGGTCTTATCATAACCCCTCTCTTTCAGCCAGGCAAACAGGACCTTAGCAATCTTCTCCGCATGTGACCCCTCTTTAGTTGCTTTCTCTGGGTAAAGTGGAACAGATAGTAGCTGCCAGGCTCACTAACAACACTATAGTGTTCTTCCTTGATATTTGCGGAAAAGATTGGTCACTGCCCTCAGCTTCCATCATCACATTGGTCAGGTCAATCCGCCCATCAAAGAGGATGCAAGAGATCCCCCCCCCTCCTCCCTGCACTTCTTCTCGAACTGTTCCCCCAGCTCTCTCATCAACTTCTCCTGTGCTCTCTTGACTTTGCTCTTATCAATCACTTTACTTGTATTGTCTTCTGTGAACCACCTAATTTTAGCTCAAATCAAAGTTGTTAATTAAATTTTGCTCAATGTATCACTATAATATGCATAGAAATAGCTTTTCCTAAAATATAACAGAATAATACTCACATGTGAACAGTAACAAAAAAAATATCAGTAGATAATCACTAAATCTATCCCCTCACTGCAAGCCGAGGTGGTAAAATAGCTTCATAAATCATGAGTCACTTCAATATTTCACAAAACGTTTTAGAATGTTCTGAAACGTTACATTCTAGCCTCTGAGAAGGTGGCTCAGAAAATGGCCTTATGCGCGCCAGAAAACCGTCAAATATTTCATATACCAAACTGTATGATAATTACAATTAAGTGGAATGGCACACCTTTTTATTTGAGTATTTAAATATTATTATTATTATATGAATTACATTATATGTGTTTATATGAATTAGTTAGAACAATGCTATATGAGAGATAACGTGAGCAGCCATGATAGAAAACGTGAGAAGACATATTCTGGGGTAACTACAATAGTAAAATAATCAACAATTTAATAATAATCAACTGCAAAATGATGTAGGTTTAGGCTGACCATATTTCCTTGAGACAAAACGGGACATTGGGATGGCAAAAAAGGGACGGGGTTATGTAATATTATGTATTCATGAAAAAGTAAGTACATAAACCGGGACAAAATTGACATTTTTATTAAAACGACGGGACGGCCAGGAAATATAAAACAAACGGTACTGTCCCGTTCAAACGGTACGTATGGTCAGCCTATGTAGGTTAGGGTTATCAGAATTAAATATTTTCTTCAGAATTGTGTTCTATACACCAAAATATGTCATTTGAACACCCCTCTCCATTGATTTAAAAAAATGCATAGTATGACCCGCCCTACAGTATAATACGATAGATCGTGTTGTGTTATGGGTCAGTGACACTGTCAAATGCGGGCTGGGCCGAGCCGGGTACATGTTTTGTAAAATTCTTACGGGCCGGGCCGGACGGGCTTCAGAATAAAAAAAACATAACTGGCCGGACGGACCGGACCCAAAACCCATACTGGCCAGGCCGGCCCTGAAAAAGTAGGCCCGTGCAGACGTCTACCTTGCTTATACGAAGATACAAGTGTGTGTGTGTGTGTGTGTGTGTGTGTGTGTGCGCGCGCAGGTTAAATTCGGGTTGCTAAACTAGTGCTTTAGATACATGAATTTAAAGTCAGTACCCGCTTAGAGGAGATGCGCGCGCGCGCGTATGTGTGTGTGTGTGTGTGTGTGTGTGTGTGTGTGTGTGTGTGTTTCACTCAGATCTGATTATTACGTGACATGGGCTTATATTAATTCCATATTGGTTTTGTGATTCTCTCTCTCTCTCTCTCTCTCTCTCTCTCTCTACGGAAATAACACTGAGGATTAACTTTGAAGGATCAAGTGAATACAAGAAAAACGTTTCGATCGAGTAGGATTCGAGCCTCTAACTTTCGATTTTCCTTCTTATTTCTTCTCCAGCATGATAGCTTTTCATGAAATAAAGATATGTTACACGTTAAAAGACTTCTAAAATAATTTTAAGTTTACCAATGTAGTCACGTAACTCTGTATTTTAAACTTCGACTAATTGATTTGTCACATGCGTAATTATACCTTCATTCTTATGCACAGTCGGTTACGAAAGTCTTAATTCACTGGACCACACCTATACGCCTTACAGTCCAGTGTTGCCAAATTTCAGTAACAAGTGTATGGTATTGAATCTGAACGTTAAGAGCATATCTGCAAATTTAAAAGAAGTACAAAATATATTATAATTGGAATAAAATATTTCCCATCATATTTCTCATCCCATCATATCATAGTCCCATCACATTGGTCAGCCAGACTCCGTACTGAGCGGACGCATTTCCTGAACTCTCTGATGTTGTTTCTACTTTTGGATATTGCCAATAACTTTACTTTTGGAAAGTTCTGAATTTTATATAATTGCGTTTATATTATTGTTAACTATGTTCTAGCTAAGTAATTGAATATTAGTGATTTTTAGCGATTTAGAAGTTTTCATAGCGTGCCGGCTTAATTTAACAAGTTTATAACCATCACAAGTTTAACTTGCGCGATGCCGTCGCAGAAAGCGTCTTGTGTTAGGTGTGGGGTAATTCGGTGGTATACGGATTTTAAGGATTATAACGGCGGTCCTATGGCGATTACCGAGAGATCGGTTTATTTCTTTTGCGATTTAAGAGAGGAAATAGTTGACATAAAACGTAGTGTACGTGAGGTAACGGAAAGACTTGCAACGTTTGATGAGGGCAGCGGTAGGGCTACAGTTGACGAAAGCCGAACCAATACTAACGTTGAAGACGTTAGTAATTTGAAGGGTGAAGTGTGTAACCTAGTTTCTAGTTTAGGTAGCTTATCGGGAAGGTTGGATAGAGTTGAGGAAGGGGTTAAGGTTGGTCCGAGATTTGTAGATGGGGAGGGATTTAGAGAAGTTAAGGGTGGAGCTAGGCCACATACTTAGGTGATAGGAATCCCCCCCCCCCATCGAGGTTTCGAACCCTTTCGCCCATTTGGATAGGGACGTGAACGAGGGGGAAACTATTTTAATTGGGGACTCTTTAGTGCGCCATATGGACACAGAGTTCGTTGAACGGCATCCAACCAAGAGGAGGAGGGTCTGTCTCCCAGGGGCCAGGGTTGACAGAATTAGAGACGAAGTGGATAAGATTGATGTTGCCTCCCGTCACTCGATGTTGGTGACGATGGTAGGTGGAAACGACTCGTATAGGCCCGATACGAGAGTGCCTGACCCTTTGGAGAGATATAGAGGGTTAATAGGTCCCTGAAGGCAAGGTCAGATGGGTCTTTAGTTCTAGGTATTACCCGTAGGTGCGGTTGGGTCTTAGGATTACGTCAAAAACAATATTTTTGAATACTAAATTAGAAGAGATTTGTGCTGAGGAAAATGTACCCTTCGTAAAGCTGTGGTCAGAATTCAGTGATCCTAGCCTTTTTATAAAAGATGGGTAGGTTAATTGACGAAAACGTTCGAAAGCTGTATAGGTCGAAGCCTTCTTTAAACGTTGTGGGTCCAGGAAACGCGGGCCCGACGTGAAAAAGTTTAAAACGCAGACCCGTGGTAAAAAATAACTTAAACGTCTTTTATTGTAACGCGCGTAGTATTAGAAATAAATTAAACGAATTTAATAAGGCGATAATTTATTCCGGCAACTACGATATAGTTGCTATAACTGAAACGTGGTTAAATACCGTGACTCTGGACTTGTTAGGGGAACTTGATACACTGGGTTTTAAACTCTTTACTAATGATAGGTTACATAGGATTGGTGGCGGCGTTTTGCTGTACATTCGTAATTCCCTTAGGGCTATCGAGGTTAAGATAGATTTTCCGGCAGCAGTTTATGTGATATCCGTTGAAGTTAGGGCGCGTAGTCTTAGTTTCAATTTTGTTGTTGTTTATAGACCTCCCGTTCAACTCCTCGATACCGATACTAGATTTTACACACTTCTTGGTAACTTTATTAATAATCGGGATAGTATAGTTGTCGGAGACTTTAACTGCCCTAACGTTAATTAAAAGACTTTTACTGGTCACGATTAGGGTTTGAGATTGATTGAATTCATGGAAGATAATTTTTTATGACAGATGGTTATCGAACCAACGCACTGTGACAATATTTTAGACGTGGTGATGACGAACGGCGAAAATAAAGTCGAAGGTTTAGAAGTAGGCGAGAGTTTAGGATGTAGTGATCATCAAATTATTAGGATTAAGCTATTGATAGAAAACACTAAGGATAGTAACGTAATAGAAGTCCCTGATTTTCGTAGGGCCAATTTTGATAGTTTTGCGGATAGGATGAGAGTAGTGGACTGGGATAACTTCTTTATGGGTAATGACGCAAATTTTCATTGGGAGGCGTTTAAAGATAGTTTCTTGAATATCGAAAAGGAGTTTATTCCTCGTAGGCCCAAGCGCGCTAGAAATCATGGTAGGCCCAAGTGGTGGACTAGGGAAATAGGCGAGTTCATAAACGAGCGTAACAGAGGGTATAGACTTAAAAAGCGCAATGGCACGGTAGCTAAGGTCAATAGATATATCGAGCTTCGACGTCAGATTAAAAGCTCAGTTAAGAATGCTAAGCGTAATTTAGAGGTACTTATTGCTGCGGATAGTAAACATAAGCCAAAAAAAATTTTCGATTACATGAATAATCGTAAGCCGATAAAAGATAATATAGGCCCTCTAGTGGACACTAATGGCGCTTTGGCTTCCGACGCTCAGGCGATGGCGGGTATTTTTAATAACTTTTTTTTGCGACAGTTTTTACCGTAGATGTCAATAATGTCCCCGATGTGGACGATATCGTTCCATTTAGCAGCGAGACACTCTTGGATGAAATAACTGTTTACGAGGGTGAGATTGCGCATTATATCGATAGGCTAAAAGTTAGCAAGGCTCCAGGCCCTAATGCGTTTTATCCTAGACATCTGAAAGATTTGAAAGACGTTATCGTAGGCCCCTTAACGATGATTTTTAATCAGTCACTGGAAACGGAGATTATTCCTGAAGACTTCAAATTAGCTAACGTCACGCCCATTTTTAAAAAAGGCGACCGCACAGTAGCTAGCAATTATAGGCCCATTAGCTTAGCTTAACGTCAATTGTCGGTAAACTTTTGGAATCCGTAGTTAGGGATCGTATCATCGATCACTTAGAAAGTCCCGATTTGATTAATAGTAGTCAGCATGGGTTTCGACGACATAGATCTTGTTTAAACTAATCTGTTAGAATTTTATAACGAAATAGTGCGCGAACACGATAGGTATAGAGCGGCTGACGTTATTTATTTAGATTTTAAAAAAGCGTTCGATACAGTTCCGCATAGAAGATTAATTGCGAAGGTTAAAGCGCACGGTATACGCGGTCAGATAGCTAACTGGTTAGAGGAATGGCTTCGTGCTAGGAGACAGAGGGTCGTTGTTAATGGTAGTGAATCGGGTGGTTGGATGTAGGTAGCGGTGTCCCACAGGGTTCAGTGTTAGGCCCATTGCTACTCGTAATTTACATTAACGATATAGATGTAGGCTTGACCAGTAACGTGTCAAAATTCGCGGACGATACTAAAATAGGCGATAAGGTTGTTAACGAGGACGATAGAAATAGGTTCCAAGACGATGTAAATAGGATTATGGAGTGGACGGATAAGTGGCAGATGCAATTTAGCGTAGACAAATGTAAAGTTTTGCACATAGTTTCTCGTAACAATAATTACACGTACAGGATGGATAATAGAGAGTTAGCGAGCGTTGACGAGGAAGTAGATTTAGGCGTACGCGTATCTAAGGATTTAAAAGTTAGGAACCAGTGCCTGGAGTCTTGCGCAAAAGCTAATAGGATGTTAGGCTTCATAGCGCGTAATTTCGAATTTAAATCGAAGAATATTATGTTGCTCCTTTACTGATAGGGTTGCCAACCGTCCTTTTTTGAAAAGGGCAGTCCTTTTTTGTAGATTTTTGTCCTTGTCCTTTCTTGAGTTCGGAAAGGACGCCATTTGTCCTTTTCTGATAACAATCTTGTTCCAAACAACAGTTTTATAACAAAACTTTTGTTTAAAAGGAAATAATTATAAAGTCTTAAGTCGAGTAACATTTTATAAATTCATTTCTTCACTTAAATGTTAACGTTCCGTGTAGCGGAAAAGTATAAATTTAAAAATAAATATTGTTACCATAAATTTTGGGTGCTACTGTAGTATGCGGTCTACCTACGATTCGGCGGTCTACCTACGATTCGGCGGTCTACCTTTTAATTATAGCTTCTTATCTTCTTATTATTTTAGTATTAGGTTAATTGTACGCCCTTGACGATTGGTTAGGTTAAGCCGTGATATTTTCGTTAAAACTAACGAAAATATCACGACTTAACCTAACCAATCATCAAGGGCGTACTGTAGTATGCGGTCTACCGTTAAGTATGCGGTAGTAGTATGTTTAACTTCTTTAATAATTCCTTAATTGTGTAAATTAAATTATAATTCCTTTCAATTCATTTTCATTTCCTTTTAAATATTTTGAACGGTAGACCGCATACTACAGTAGAAACTTAACGGTAGACCGCATACTACAGTAGAAACTTAACGGTAGACCGCATACTACAGTAGAAACTTAACGGTACACCGCATACTACAGTAGCACCAAATTTTGTCAATGCATGACTCAATGGGTCAATATCTGTATATCAATAAAAATATTTACTTTAAGAAAATATGCAATAAAAAAGCATGCAGTATAAATTGTAATAAATTATAAATAAAATTTTACTTCTTTCCCTAACCTTGTAGACAGTATATTGGAATTGATGTTCTTGTCCTTTTTTCAAACTTCATGGAGTTGGCAACCCTACCTTTACATGTCCCTAGTCAGGCCTCATTTAGAATATGCCGTTCAGTTTTGGTGCCCGTATTTGCGTGAGGATATTGATAGGTTAGAAAGGGTTCAACTTCGCGCAACGAAACGAATTCTGTCATTGCACAACAAGTCTTACGAAGATAGGATTAAAGAGATAGACTTGCATTCACTCGAAACTAGGAGATTAAGGGGGAAGCTTATTGAAGTTTTCAAAATCGTTAATAAAATCGATAACGTAAATTTTGACAAACTGTTCACTTTCGATAATAGCAATACTCGTAATAACGGATTTAAGTTGCGTGGCAGACGTTTCATTACTAACATCGCCCATAACTTTTTTACGTTTAAAGTAATTGATAAATGGAATAATCCTCCCGCGTCCGTCGTGAACTCTACCAGCGTTAATGTGTTTAAAAACTGTTTAGATAGGCATTTAAAAATATTAACGTTGTTTAAAATAATAAAACAATTAGGAACAGGAGCTCTGGGGATGATGGTCGGGGATGAGTCTGATGACGATTAATGGCAACTTGTGACATGCCATCGTGTGATATGGCAGCAATAAAATTATTTAAAAAAAAAATTAGACTAACACGATCGTAGATGTAGCTTGTAGCGTAAACTAACCCACTTTTTGTTATACTCTTTCTACTTCTTTTTTTTTTTAATCCTCTCTTTACTTGCATGTGTGTAGTTTGCATGGTATGACAGTGTTTGAGTTAAGACTGTGTTTACATGGTTTGTAAGCGTTCTTATCTTACTTCTTTCCATCTTTTACCCCTTTCTTGTTCTCTTTGACTATTTTTCCGACTTGTCGGCAGTGGCCGGCGGATGATGGTGAGTCTTTCGTTCTCTTTTTCTGAATGAATGTTAGCCCACGAATGATCGGTTTTGTTACTTGCTTAACCCCTTATTCTCCTCTTTTAACCCGCTACTCTTTCCTTTCTCTCGGGCTAACCTTAGAGTGGATCTTAGGGTCTTTGTTCGCCTTAGCTTCTCTAGATCATAGTCCCATCATATCATAGTCCCATCATATCATAGTCCCAACGGAAACTTGCATAAAATAAATAAAGAAATATTTATATTTCCGAGAAGATTACAAATCTTATCAGATTTATCGTGACAAATCACTGAGCTTACAAAATTATCTGACATCGTAGGAACATGCGCTGAAATGTAATTTTTAAAAATAATAAATAATTTTTTTTTAGAAGGAAGGAAATAGAAAATCCGTTTACATAGAGAATTAATGTATAGTTTTTTATATTTCAAATCAGTTACGTAGATAAGTATATAGCTAATAAAATACTTTCTAATGTTATATAAACAAATAAAATATTTAGGAAGTTATTAGAATTTACGAGGGCCACTCAATATATTTTCCTCACCTTTTTTTTTCTTTCCAAATTTCCTTGTAAGTTCCAGAAATTTTGTACACAAGTAGTTACATACCTTTTTTACAAGTTTTTATTTTTCCATATAGTCTCCATCCTTTTCTACGGCTTTCCTCCACCTCGAAACAAGGGCCTTTATTCCTTGCTGGTAAAAGTCCGCAAGGTTCCGCTGGAGCCACCTCTTAACCTCCTCAACAACCTCATCGTCACTCTGAAACTTTCTTCCACGAATAGCATCCTTCATTGGCCCAAACAAATGGAAGTCTGAAGGTGCCAGATCCGGGCTGTATGGAGGGGGGGTAACACAGTTAAGCACATTTTTGTGATGGCCTCTCTTGTTTGCAAACTGTTGTGTGGTCTTGCGTTATCGTGTAAAAGAAGGACGTCTTCCAGTTTTCTCTCTGGTCGAACTCGCTTTATACATCTCTGGAGTCTCTGTAGGGTAGGAATATATGCCTCTGAGTTGATTGTCCTTTCTTCATAATGTCCACCGGAATCACCCTTTCATGTCCCAGAAGATGGTGGCCATAACCTTTCCTGCATAGGGAACCATTTTGAACTTTTTCTTGCATGAGGAGTCTGCGTGATGCGACTCCATGGATTGGCGTTTTGTTTCAGGTTCAAAGTGGCGTACCCAAGTCTCATCACCAGTCACAATTCGCGAAAGGAAGTCATCCCCTTCTGTCTCGTATCAAACCAACAACTCAGAAGCAATTTCTTTTCTTTGAGCTTTGTGATCTTCAGTCAGTTGGCGAGGAACAAACAGTGAACACACTTTTGAGTATCCCAGTTGCTGAATTATCGTATTCACACTTCCTTCACTAATTCCTAGCTTCTTGTATGTAGCACGCCGATTTGATCGAATGATGCTGTTAGTACGTTGCACAGTGTGCGATGTCACAGCCGATGCCGGACGACCGACGCGGCTCATCATCGAGGCTGGCTCTCCCTCTCCGATGATCTCACACGTTTAGACCAGCGTCCAACTGTGCTTCGATCAACAACAGCATCCCCATAAACGTTTTGTAGACGTATGTGAATATTTCCAACTGTTTTCTTCTCTGCGGTTAAGAACTCGATAACAGCTCTGTTTACGACGCACATCACTGTCAGACGCCATTTTCGAAACTGCATTAACCATCGGTTTTATACAAGGAGGGGAGGTTCAAACTGGAAAAATCCGGTTATGTGAAGCGTAGAAAGTTCAAATTTACGGCCCAAAAGACATTTCAGCCCCATGGCCTAATTTAGCTAAGAAAAAAGGGTGGGGCAAAATATACTGAGTGCCCTTAGTATATTAATTAATATTAGGTCTAGGTCGTAGAACAAGGGCCAACTTACTTGTTAGGGTTTGTTTGTCAAAATGTTTTCGTTTTATATCGTTTTGTTAGGACCAAACGAAAGAGACATCCTTTTACTTTTATATTAGGTTAGGTTAGATAAGTTAAGTTAGGTTAGTTGAACTCTCGGGTAGATTTGTGGAGCCTAAAAACTTCGTAATCGAAAGGTACAGTTTAGCCCAAACGAAATGACAGAAAACGAACATATTTTGGCGCAAACGCTGTAGCACAGTTTCTGTAACTCTACGAAGGTTCACACTACCCATACTTTTTTGCGAGAGTTTCCGTAATGTGACCAACGTTATTTTTATTGAAATACACTTAAAAACCACCACTTTTAATCTCCGGAATGAAAAAAATTTAAACTTCAAAAAGAGGAGAGTAAAAGTTCGGTTTTGATTCTTTGGAAATATCAAAGTTTACTTGTATTTTAAAGTAAATCCTATAATCAGAGTATGAGTTTATTTCCTGCTGTTCGTATGAATCCGTCGGCGGTCCGTCTGTGCCCTAAAACAGAGGTTCTTTTAAATTTCTACACAACAGAGATCGGCAACAATCAGCTATATCAGTGGACCGGCAACTGAGAACCACTTTACTCGTCTATATACTATACCTCACCACGTCATACCTCTCCAATAGCTTTATACAGTATATTTTAGTAAGAAAAAAGGGTTGATAATAACGTGAATAGTAGTCAAGGAATAAATTTTAATAAGTTATTCATTTGCTCATAATTGTTTTATTTGTTTACTGGCATTACTCCGGGAACCAGTAGCTTTCCTTCCGCGGACCGGCTGTCACAAACAAACACTTCCCTAGAGAATACCTAATATTTTCAACTTTTCTACAACCATCCATGATCGGCTATATTTAAATACTTATTGATACGCCGTTAGTAACTAATAAATTACGCTGTCATCATCAACTCGAGTTTATGGTCGTAGGATACGTCCAAAGGAGGTTTTCTGCATTATTTTGAGGGTGGTATTTCATTAAGTATTTAATTGTTTCATTTGAATATTATTTTAGAGGTCTCTATAAAATGTATATTAAAAATGATTCATAAGTTACACTCAGTATTCAACAGGAAGCGTAAATGATTCTAATATATGGCAAAAGGAGGTCTTTGTATTGTTTGATCACCTTTAAGGTTTAGTTTTTAAATAAAATTATATTTAACACTAGAAGAAAGGGGTTTTTGAAGGATGGCATTTTTTGGCCAAAAATTTTATTTTGACGAGTCCCTTTACCTCCTCATCCCCTCATAAAAAAGTCATATTACTAGATAGGCATGGGGACGAGGCCGAGGCCGAGGCCTTTTTAGGGGAGGCCTCACGAGGCCTTAAGATTGTTAGGCTGAAGGTATTTGTACCCAGAGGTGTGATATTCGGATGCAAATAACGAATGCGGTATTTTCACCTCTGGGTGCAGATACTCGCTTCGAAATATTTTACAAATAAGCTCCATGCTTTGGGAAGGCTCAACAATCTAGCCTAGCCTAGGACTAAAGCTCTTCCAAATGTAACCTACCATAGCCTCACACTAGCCTGTATCTCTTCCTTTTTTGAAATCCATAAGGAAAAGCAAAATTCTACTCAAAATTAATAAACAAAGACATAGCTCACATCACTTACGTAATAAAAGGGAATCAATAAGCATTAAGCACGTTCATCTATCACACGTGGCCACACCACAACACCGACACGCTGTGTGTTTACACTTGCCGGGTCACACAGTCAGACACAGTTGCCAGAACAAAATTTCCTGGGCACCATACATTAGCCCAATAACTTTTTATTTCTCATTTCATGCATATGATAATTAAAACCCACTCTAATAGACAGAGTTTATTTCCACAATAGTTTCGATGCCCACTGGCATCCTCTTCGGGTGGATACAGAAAAACGTTTTTCTGTATCCACCCGAAGAGGATGCCAGTGGGCATCGAAACTGTTGTGGAAATAAACTCTGTCTATTAGAGTGGGTTTTAATTTTCATATTTTGACCTTCACGTGGAAAAAAGTGGTTTTTTGCATTCATTTCATGCAGTTCTTAGTTCTCATTTTCATATACTCACAATATTTCAAGTATTTATAGTAATATGGAAAGTTATGATGTGAAGATGATCTAGCAAAATATTTCAAGATTGTACCAACTCACTGAGTTTGATCGTATAACTTCTGAATGGCTACAATTATTATTAGCGGCTCTAGCGAGCATTGCAAACAGAGATACATTTGGAGATGCCTTATTTTTTTCAAGTTTTGCATTTTTATGTATCTTGACAATAAGAAATTGTGGTCTTAAAGTCTACCAAAGATCATTAATGTAATTGTAGCTTGTACTGTATGTGAAAGATGTTTCTGATGTACAGTAGGCCTATAGGCAGTGGTGTAGTGCTAAATAAAGAAGTGAGGGAACGCATTTTGAAAGTGTTACTCAGATGCGGGGGGGACAATGGCGAGCGCGGCGAGCCCATAGAGCTGGGGGTCCGGGGGCACTGTAAGCCCCCCGGGAAATCTTTTGAAATCTGACCAATTTCAGGGATATTTTGAGGTCATATGCACTGGATATTAGGATATATTCCAAGGTTGAAGATGCAGTATTTCCAGTGTCATTAGATATACGACATCCAGTACGATCAATAAAAATAGCAAACAACTGGAATGATTAACTAAAAAAAAGTTAACAACTGGTACGCCGTGGTGACTGTTTCACCAGATCTTTATAGGCTAGCATTGCCTCAGTCGAAGCTAAAAGAAATGAAGCAGTTAATGATTCTTTCTCATATTTCTTCTAGGGGTGGGAATTAAAATTTCATGACGTTAGAGATTTGTAAGTTCGGATTTATTTGAAATAGTGAGGGAACGCCGTTCCGTCTACCAAAAAAAGTAAGGGAACGCCGTTCCCACGCGTTCCCACAGCACTACACCACTGCCTATAGGTATAAAGTTTATATCATGCCATTACTATATAATTATATGTACGATAATAATATAATAACGATAATATTAAGAATATATTTGCATCTGATGTTTCAACATGTTATATATGTAATTTGATTCAAGGGTATATTTGCACCTGATATTATCCATTATCATACATTTTTAAAGTTATGTGTATAATACTTTATATTATTATAATAATATAATAACGATAATATTAAGAATATATTTGTATCTGATATTTCAACATGTTATATATGTAATTTGATTCAAGGGTATATTTGCACCTGATATTATCCATTATCATACATTTTTAAAGTTATGTGTATAATACTTTACATTATTACTATATAATTATATGTACGATAATAATATAATAACGATAATATTAAGAATATATTTGCATCTGATATTTCAACATGTTATATATGTAATTTGATTCAAGGGTATATTTGCACCTGATATTATCCATTATCATACATTTTTAAAGTTATGTGTATAATACTTTATATTATTAAAATAAGTGAAAAAGACCGAAAAAATTATTTGCAAACAAGATAACAATTTACATCTCGGTTATAATGCCGATATTAGCAAAATTATTGTTTGCATCCGATATTATATATTCATTTCAAATCATATTATTTCGAAGTTTATATGTTACAATTTACGACGGGCGAAACACAAAATTATCGACGCTAGTAGCTAGTTATCAGTATACCAGGTGGTATTCTTCTCTAGTTTGGCCTATTTTTTGTTATAGAAATAGCTATGGTACAATAGTTTATACACATAAATAACACACACACATTATATGAGCTCAGTTCAACTGATGACCAACTGATAGATTGCTTTCCCACACTAGTTTCGCTACATTAAGTCAATTGGTCTACGGCTGACTGACTGAATAATATTTATAGGCCATGATATATATAACATTTATGCACCTAACGTCACAGTGACCTGTCACTAATCCGTTGGTCACCTAACTGAATAGTATTTATTAAAGACTGCCGTCTGACTGTCTGAATAATATTTATCAAAGTATGCCGCCACATACGGCCACCTGTCAGGTCATGGTCCTCATCTGAAAAATATCCACCCCGAGCACGCCCACCTGAAGAATCTTCACCCCAACACTACCGGAGGTTGAAAATTACAGAACAAAACAAATCAGGATTCCCTAAGGCCTCACGAAAGTCACGAGGCCTTTCCACTTTTCAGAAGCGAGGCCGAAGCCAAGGCCACTTTTGAGGTCCGAGGCCGAGGCCAGGCCTCAGCCCCATGTCTGTTACTAGAAATATATAGGCCTCCAAACGGAAGTTTGGTGACTTCTTTGGGAATATAGATTATTTGAAACGCCAGGAAGCACACTTCTCCACGGTGTTGGTGAGTGTGTCTCAAGGGTCACCGTTAACAGGGTAAGCGGCCAATTCAACCCAATCCAGGAGCCAGTAGGCGGAAGCGAACCAGAGCCTCACCAATTAGAGTCCTCCACCGTAACCACTAAGCTATCGAGCGTCATTAGACTATTTAAAACTAGAATAAAATAAAACGGCATAAAGCAATCTTCTCGGGAGAGATTTTAATTATAATATAAAATATATTTTTTTATGCAGGAAGGAGCGGCCAAGGGAAAATGACCATAAAAGCGCCCCCACCCCACCCCAATAGAAGAAGAGAGCCAAGTAGTATGCCCGAAAAATGGACGAGTGCAATGGAATTGCAAATGTTGCATAATGTTGTAATATTGCCAACCCCCATAGTACCAACCCTTAACCCCCCTCTGTTGCAGCCCCATCCCCCTTTGTTGCAAGGCACCCCAAAAATGGGGTATGCAACTTGGAGGCGGGGTTATCCCCCAAGCTGCAATGAACCCCCCAAAGGGGGAGACCTAACCTAAGAGAAAGAAAGGAAGGGAGGATAGGTGTTCGCCCGGCAAGAACCAGGCGCATATTAAGACTTCAGCCGAGCGGCCGTTGTCTTATAGGACCCCTAATCAGCCATCTGGCATCATCAGCCAGTTGGCTTAATCAGCCAGTGCCTCCGGGCACCATCATCCAGTTGGCACAGTGTACATCTATACTGTTTATGTGCGTCAAACTCTAAGGTGGAGGCGGGCTCGAGACCCGGTGCGACCTTCCGAGGCTGATAGTCAGGGTGACCTAATGACCCGTGCCAAACCGTAGGCCTAAGGTGGAGTGTAAACATCTTTCCACGATTCGTAGGGGCAGGACCCCGTTATTGCAACACTCGATCATATTTATTTCTCTCATATATATACACTTCCCCGTTTAAAAGTATCCCTAGGTGGAGGCGGGGTCGAGACCCGGCACGTCCTTCTACGATTCGTAGGGGCAGGACCCCGTTATTGCAACACTCGATCATGTTGTTTGTCTGTTTATCTCTCTCTCTCTCTCTCTCTCACTGTTTAAAAGTGGGTCTAAGATGGAGTGTAAAGATTCGAACAATTCGAACGGAGAGCAAAGGCGGTCCTATATATGTAAATTTACGGAAAAGGTTTTTCTACAAAAAAACAAAAATTTATTACGTGCCATAAAGTCCTTCTCATATATATATATATATATATATATATATATATATATATATATGTATTATTTCTTTATTAGCGAATCATGGAAATCAGAGATTCGAGATAAGATATGCTTTTTAAATTATACTATAGAGCTTAACAGCCCAATTTATCACACTTCTTTGATTTTAAGTTTATCTATTCTATAGCTCAAATATCATTCACTTTTATGATTCAAGGTACTATAACCTCAGCTCTCTCTCTCTCTCTCTCTGCTGACCAAAGCTTTTCTTATCTTTCTACAATTCAATTACACGCCATAAACGATCTTTTCATATATATATATATATATATATATATATATATATATATATATATATATATATATATATATATATATATATATATAATATATATATATATATGTTTTATTTCTTTATTAGCAAATCTCTGATCTCCAAGATTCGATATAAGATACATGTTTTAAAATATACCTCACAGATGTGGGTCATTTCAGTTCGCTCGATGTCGAATTTAACACATCTTTGTCATTCCTTCATGGGTAATTAAATATCCTTCCCTTTTAAGGCACCATAAATATATATCTTCCAATGTCACAAAAACCCTTTCTTTCCCGACCAACGAGGATGTACAGGTGAGCATCATGCACCATAAAACGTTTTCACTCTCTCTCTCGAATACAAGATCAAATATCAATTCGTTTCGCGTCTCTCCACGAATCGGGACATCTGACACGCCACAGATTTCACGGGACAACCAACCACACCCCTGTGGGGAGGACCCCAGGACCTCTGTTTGGCTGCTATACAGGCCTACGCGTCAAGCTCCGCCCAAAATTCGCCGCTAGCCAATAGGATGCTAACGATTGTGTTTTGTGGGTTGGTCACAGGCCCCCTTATAAAGGAAGAATTTCGACTCAGAGCCTCAGTTTCTTGCATTTTCCGCTTAGTGCTTTATACACCATGAGTCAGTTATCTTTGTACAATTCCCCCGATCTGATTGGGGATGAAGACATTTATGCCCACACGGTACTCCACCTCTTCAATGCTATAGATCGGGATGAACTTTTATCTACCCAGACCGAGTGTTACGAAAAATTGTGATGAAGTGCTAGAACCGCTCAATGAAGACGCTGTTGAAATGTAAGTAACCCTAAGTGCCTAACCTAACTTTATTCAGTGTTTTCCTACAAAGAAAATTAATCCTTGGGACTCTTTCTCGTTTATAACAATATAACCTAACCGTAAAAGGCAGCAATAAAAGGGCTGGTCACAGGCCCCCTTATAAAGGGAGAATTTCGACTCAGAGCCTCAGTTTCTTGCATTTTCCGCTTAGTGCTTTATACACCATGAGTCAGTTATCTTTGTACAATTCCCCCGATCTGATTGGGGATGAAGACATTTATGCCCACACGGTGCTCCACCTCTTCAATGCTATAAATCGGGGTGAATTTTTATCTACCCAGAGTGCTACGAAAATTTGTGATGAAGTGCTAGATCCGCTCAATGAAGACGCTGTTGAAATGTAAGTAACCCTAAGTGCCTAACCTAACTTTTTTCAGTGTTTTCCTACAAAGAAAATTAATCCTAGGGACTCTTTCTCGTTTATAACAATATAACCTAACTGTAAAAGGCAGCAATAAAAGCGATATATATGGTATGTTTTTATTTGCACATTTCTTGTAGGATTTTATAAAACTTACAATAGAAATATTTAAACTATTAAGATTTGGCTGCGGGTTCGAGACCCGTTGCAAGTAGACGGAGCATAGGACACCCAGCTAATCTTACTTTTGAAAACTGTCAGGATATCTGCTTATGGTTACAATTTGCTGTTAGTCTAACGTAAATTTAACCCCATTAGGTTTTTGTCTGTTACCTTCGCGAATATTTCGGCATATATATATATATATATATATATGGTATGTTTTAATTGTACATTTCTTGTAGGATTTTATAAAACTTACAATAGAAATATTTAAACTATTAAAATTTGGCTGCGAGTTCGAGACCCGTTGCAGGCAGACGGAGCACAGCACACCCAGCTAATCTTACTTTTGAAAACTGTCAGGATATCTGCTTATGGTTACAATTTTCTGTTAGTCTAAAGTAAATTTATTCTGAATTTTCCCACAACGTAAAAATTAATCCCATTATGCTTTTAATTATTTCCTGTTTCCATCGTGATTATTTCAGTATATATATATATATATATATATATATATATATATATATTATATATATATATATATTATATATATATATTAGACCGTTTCACGATTATATGGTAATTTTTCAAATTGAATTTTGATAAACGCACACACTTTTATTTTTTATATAAAGGAAGAAAAACAAATAGACAAAATATCATTTTATTTGAATGATAAAAAGGCACCCCTCAGATGGCACTTCTTTTACATTAATGGATAATTAGAGCAAATATAAGACTGAACGAAAAATATGTTTTAAAACAAAGCGACTTAAATTCTATTTAAGACATATATTGATTAAGAATATAGGGATTTCAGTGGCTGAGGGACCTCCTTTCTCTGATTTTCAATGATTTGAAAGGCCAGTTGTCTCTCTTCCTCACTCTTTGTGAGCTTCTCATTAAACTCTGTAGCCAGTTTGACTCCTCGTTCAGCACAGTCGTTGATTACTTTGACTGCCATGACCCGATTACGGTGCTCCTCAATGTCTTCAAGTTTCTTGGGAATTTCTATTTTCAAACACTTGAAGAAGTCTTGTGTTTGAGTTGTGACAAAACTGGTAATCTTTAAGTCATTGGGGTTTTGCAACATTCGGGGTCCACCTTTCTTGCCCTTACTTTTCGAGGAGGCGCGTGGTGAAGGTTGTGGAGCATTAGAACCTTATCATCTTCAGTCACGAGGTTTGAGAAAAAGCCAAATCCTACAAGATCCTCACTCAAGTACCAACCATGGTTCTGAAGTTTTTTGAGGGCTGTAGCACCCACTTCCTTATCAACCTGGATCTTGTAGATATGTAGCATCTTGAGGAGGGCCAAATCATTTGCTGGAGCATCAATTCCAACTGGAGATGTATACCAAGCTTGAAGATAAACTGTCACTGAAAAGGCGTTTATTCGTATCAGAGCTTGTTTTTCATGAGGGGTGAGAAGGAATTAGTTCCTAAATAAGTAAATTTTTAAGGAATAGATGCCCTTTCCCATCCATCTAGCTCTGCTGTAAGCTCCTGGGTAGTGGAATCTGCTATCAGAGCCTTTATTTGTTTTAGGCATTGGACAACCAAGGAAGAAGATAAGTGCAAGTTCTAAGTATTCCCTGTAGTCACCTCGAGTGTGGCCCTCTTGAAGTTTGGAGTTGATGAAAGAAATAAGCTTGTCTCTGTGCTTCAAGATCCAATGATCTAAAGATTCTGAGGTGAGATCATTGGGTTCATAGGGCTTGTAATTCTGCTGATCAATGTTATCCCAACAATCTCTGAATCGATTGAATAAGGGAATTTGTGGACCCGAAGAAGAGAAAAACATGTCAAAAACTGCAGTGATAAGAAGCTCGTGGATATGGTGGCGGCATGCCAGAAAAAGGAGTGATCTCTGAAGGGCCTTTTGGATGATGGTACAAGCCCCAGCATGGATACCTGTATTGCTTGCAGTAGTATCAAAACAAAGGCCTGCTACCCACTCATTTACTTGTGGCCATTGCTTCAAGACATCTAAAACTGCTCTCCCCATTTCTTCTCCCGTTCCAGAAATAAGCTTTGGAATAGACAGTAATTTTTCTAATTCGCCTGCACCAGTCACAACAATGGGCATTACATCAATCTTACCCCATGCATGGATGGAAGAAGCTTTCCATCAAAATGAATTATTAAAGGGGCATTTGGTTGGAAACTGGCTTTAATGTCTTCTCCCATCTGCATCCGTGTTGATCGCCGAGACCTGTAGATAGAGGATGATGAAAGTGTGATCTCTTCAATTTCCACTCCAGCAGCTGAAAGGGCAGGTGCCACAATGTGCATAGCAGCTCTTGCAAATGTTCCAGTGCGGTCCAGAGCAGCCAAGAACTTTTTATCCCTAACAATTACACCTGGTTCAAGCTTCTTTTTTGAAGATGATGATGAGAGTGCTCTGTAGAACAATTCATCACCAGATGATTCTTCACTTCCTCCTGAACCGGAATTTTCACAACCTTTGTCAATTGCCTCATTTCTTCCTTTGATTTCCTGCGAAGTTTTTCCATTCTTTCCATGCTTATCTGTCGTGCTTTTGCCTTTCTTGAAAACTCCTTGTCTTCTGGACCCATAATCATTTTCCGATCGTTCCTTTGATCCTTAAGAAAATCTTTATCCTCCTGCAATTTTATTTCTGTTTCCACTTCTGAATGAGCTACATCGAAAAGCTTCTTTAAGCTGGTGACAAATTCTGCTTCATTCTTCTCTTGGGTAGGAGTTCGTCGAGTTCGGTTCTTGACCAGCCCTTCATGCTTATTGTAAAGCCTTTTAAGCTTTGAGACAATATAAGGCTTGTGGGATGTAATTAAGGAGGTTTTTTCCCACATAGCAATAACTTCGTTGGCTACAGTTGCGCAAGCTACAGAGACATTTTGATTTCCCACCTTAATGTGATAAAAAAGACGTTTAAGGACATCACTGTTAGTTGGAAGCTGCTTCTCAGAAAAACCCTCTTCCAGCACTTGTCCGACCAACCAGACTTCACACTTGTTTCTGGTTTTTGCCATAATTCTGAGGGAAAAAGTTTTACCACCTGTTAGTCTTAATAATAATATAATATAATCATTAATCACTCACCTAAATTATATTATGACTTGATTACTGTAAGAAAGTTGTAAAGTAACATGAAGTAACCTTTCTAGAACAGTAAACTTGTGAAAATATCAGTAATTATAGATGAAAAAGCAAATAAAACATCATATAATCCATAAAGGGAAAAAATGGAAATTCTAGAAGTTATCCTGAAGGAAGAATTTTCTAGAATTCTCTCTAAAGAATATAGGGGGGTTACTGGACCATTCCTGAAAATGACCTACTTATCTTCCAATTTTATTTATGAATTTTATATACCAAATTTAAGAGGACATCACAAAATAAATAAATATATTTGCCAGAAAAATGAAAATTTTCTTATGAGGGGTAAAATAGATATGCATTGAGGGGTGGGATAACAATAAGCTCTTGTCTTAATATTTTGCATGAAGTCTTTATTCATGACATATTACGTTTTTAGTATGTGTGCGTTGAGCCATCATAAATTTCGATTTTTCGAAACGGCCTAATATATATATATATATATATGGCATGTTTTTATTTGTACATTTCTTATGGGATTTTTATAAAACTTACAATATAAATATTTAAACTATTAAGATTTGGCTCCGGGTTCGAGGCCCGTTGCAGGCAGGTGGAGCATAGCACACCCAGCTAATCTTACTTTTGAATACCGTCATTTACAGGACCGAAACGGAGCTAGGGCGTGTTATAGCTACTTTTGATGAAAGGGGAATAAATGATATGGATGCTTCTCCGCCAAGCCAACCTCGTAACCTGAATACAGAAGTCGAGGTATTGGCTCACATCCGGCCAAGCGAGTGCCAAATCATCGAGGCGATAATGTAAGTATTTTGAGGTTATTAAGATTTGACTGCAGGTTCGAGACCCATTACAGGCAGGTGGAGCACAGCACACCCAGCTAATCTTACTTTTGAATACCGTCATTTACAGGACCGAAACGGAGCTAGGGCGTGCTATAGCTACTTTTGATGAAAGGGGGGTAAATGAAATGGAGGCTTCTCCACCCAGCCAACCCAGGGACATGAATACAGAAGTCGAGGTATTGGCGCACATTCGGCCTAGCGAGTGCCACGTCATCGAAGAGATAATATAAGTATTTTGAGGTTAAGAACAAAACACATTGTATTTTCATTTCTTAAATGGTAGAAAACACGTACAAAACGGGGTCTGTATCCGTTAAGTAAGTCTTAATGGCTACAGTTACAAATGTATATACAACTTTACACAATATAGATATACGCCTTTACACATTACAGGGGGTGCTAACATATTGGAACCTTTTTTTTATCTGTCTGCATACATTTTTATCGTTTATCTCTGTGTCGCACAAATTGAATAATTTTAAAAAATTCATAAATCATTTCCCAGCTGACATATGCATGAGAAATAAAATGCAATACAATCCGCATCTTTCAGTATAATATCCTTGGAAACGATATGGGGACCAAACAATTTCAGGCACATGTAATTGTGCAATAAACTGTACAATTACCGAATCATTCCATGGCTGAAATCCGAGTGAATCAAAATAGTACATTCTTTCCCTATTTTTAAAATAGATTGCAAACCAATGAATCCCCTCACCCCCCACAATGTCGGTGTTAACGATAATCCGTACCAGTTTCTCGTACTTGGCAGATTCAATATTTCATTCTTCGCAAACACACCAATAAATTTTGAGCGTGTGAAACGGTCACTTTTCATTACTCTCTGGAGTGTATTCGCATCCATTCTAAAAGTCTGTGCACGTTCCTGAAACGATCAACTTCTATTAGTGCCTGTGATTCGAGATACACGAGTACACTTATAGGCGCGTCTATAGGCTTGGAAAATTCCAACCTGACTGAGATATTCCCACTCTGCTGTGGACTTAAATGCGTATTTGCGCCAGCAGATAAGTCAGGCGTAATATCAAATGAATAAATGTTAAATTCTTCGACAAATTCTTTCTGTGTTACACCAAAACCAAGTTCGTCACAGGCGCCTGTATTATGACCCAGACTACTATATGCTCTCGCGCAGAGCGGGAACACAGTGTCTGATAAGTAGTCCGTAATCATGGTCCCTCCCAGAGCGAGGCTATGTACGTATAGAGTAATATTTTTAAGGCCGAAATTCTCGAATTTAAAGGCACTTTTTTATATTTTCCATTCGTCGAGGCGTGGTCCTGCATTCCAATTAATATCCTTTTAGGAAGGATTCCAAGGGCCACGTTTTCTAGATGCTTCGAGGCCAACCCTGCGGGGACCGTGTACAGTTTGATCTGTACCCTGTTAATTGGGTATTTTACTGTGGCGTGTATTAAATCGTTCTCAATTTCTATTTGTTTCGGGGAACTTAATTTCACTCGGCGTATACGCAAATACGCCTCTATGATGTGTATTACAACGGGTTTCGCGCCTTCTTCTTGATCAGACTCCAGATTCATGCAGATCTCAGGAATCGTGCGGGTAAGCTTCAACTTCGTATCCACCCCATTCATAAGCAATTTCTCCTGGAATGTGAAGTCTGTATGCAGGCGTCCAAAACATTTATATATTTTTTTTTAGAATTTTTAAATTTAGCCTTTATCCCATTTTCATCTTTAGTGTGGTAATACCCCTCAGCGGTTAAAAAGGTGTCCTTCGCTTCTTTTGAAAAGTTGAGGACATTTTCCAGATAGGCTCGTAGGTGGTAGTACCCCGTTGCTGCTGAGATGTTAACCTGGTTTAAATACACTTCACACTGGCTGAATATGGAGTGTAAAAAGTTGGTTTCAGGGTAGGCAGAGTAACTATCACCGCAGTCCGTTCCATCAGAATGGGCTATACGCAGTTTACCGTATATGTGCATGCAGCTCGGGTCAAAAAAGTAAGGACCTGAGCTGGGTGTCACGAATTCTATAGGGGTACTGGGTGAACTAATTGTGTTTAATGGGTTAATTGTAATAAAGTCGCTATGCTCAATAGAGACCTGAGGGGGGCATATCAAAGAGGGACAGTTCCGATTTACAGCATTGTGAACTACACGGATGGATGAAACGTGCCATGACGAGTCAGAAATAGTGCCACCTCCCTCGACAAGTATTAGTCAACCTATGATTCGTGAGAGTAGTGTCCTCAGCTTATATCAGTTAAAAAAATGATCAGCCATAGGTTTCATACGCTTAGAGCACTTCTTTTTTATTTCCTTTTACGTTTAGCGCCACGTGATGGTAACCCCTTCTTCCTGGCAGATCTCTTCTTTCCGCCACCGTTGGTAACCCCTTCTTCCTGGCAGATCTCTTCTTTCCGCCACCACGCATTTTTCTCTTTGCATCTTTGATGATTTCATCCCGTGTACGTTTTAAATGTTTTTTTAGAGCTTTTTAGGCTTAGTGCCACCCATTATGTCTTCTGCCGCGTTAAAACCTGTTTGTAACGCCTTCCCCTAGGTACCTGCCCCCTCTTCAACAGTGGGACAGCGGTGCGTAGTATGGATGAAAAAATGGACCAAGTCCACTCCCACGCTGGTACCTCACCCTCGGTAGACTGTGAACGGTCTTCGAGTCATTATAAACGACGAAAGTGTAGTTTCACTGTTAAGCTCCCATCACCGAATGGGAAATTTTTTCCCTCAATCGTCTTATATATATCGAGATGTTGGTTAATAGATTAGTCGCAACATTCACATAATGGGGCTTGTCATATGTAATGCTCAAACTTTTCCCTCTATGGTTGGGGATGTGTGCAATGCGCAGCAGGCGCGCCTGGGTGTCCCCAACAAATTGGTGCTCTACGATATTGCTGTAAATATAGCACATGTCTGGGGGCGGAGAGCTTTCACCCAATTTCTCCATCTTCATTGATACATTAAGCTGGACAAGTCATGCTGTGCCTCGTGAAAGGTATCTCTTTGGAGAGCTGCCTATATCGGCCCTCAGCCACAATTGTGAACAGCTCTTTATCTTTAATATTTCTACTAAGCGTTGACTTTAACTTCAATGTGCATGCAGGCGTGTCTATGTTTACGACTTCAAAAAGTAAATCGTATGTCAGGTACGACTTTCAAGACTCTGTTTAACCCGTCACAATGTCCATGGCTGTATCATAATGCCCGATTCCTAGCGATACATTTGTGCTATAGTACCGTTCCTCACGAACAGGACTGACGCATAGTATTGTCTAAGGTTATGCCTTTTTTCGCACTCATCGAATCTTCTAATGATCAGAAATATGATTTGTTCATTTTCAAGAGTTAAAAATTTGGTGGCTAACTGGAGTTCACATAACCCCACCTCATACGAATCACGCTCCAATTCAATGGGCCATGGAGTTCTGTCACAAAGTTGGCGAGGGTGTTGTTAGGGTGTACAGACAGGGAGAGGAGGACGGGAGTGTGACGTAGAAATGGTTAGAAGCCATGTTGCATACTATTTAAGCTTCATTATTGCATCAGCTTTTATATAGGTGTTGAAGCTTTCTGGGTAACCTAGCCATTTCACCAGGTACATTTTTCTCTTTCCTGAACCTTTGCTTCCTATAATTTTCTCAATTTTAAACACGTTTTTTCCTAAATTAAATGCCACTTTCTGCAACTCCTCGCGGTAAAAGCCTCCTGCGATTTCTTCCCCATTCAAATCTTCAATGTAATACATCATTATCTCACCTTTAGGTCTCATAGCCCTAACTTTAAAAATCTCACGTGTCCATCCTTGCTCAAATCCCTTCGCGAATTTATTTCCCGAACGCGACAGCCTTACATAATCATTGATTTTGAAACGCGCAGAGTGTGGTGGTGGCGGTGTTCCATCTCTTCTCACCTCTGGCGCGTACCTCTTTCTAAAACGTCGGTAGGTGTTGTCCCAATCGCGCGATGGTGTGAGCGGTTGTAGGATGAGGCCAATGAGCCGAGAACGTTTATATATCTGTATGTGTTTTTATGTGTAAAATATCGGTGCATGCGTTCCTTTATGGTACGTTGAACTCTTTCAGCTAAAGAAGCCTTATGTATAGAATTGGTAGTGTAATAGCTGATATTAAACTCTGCCAGCATGTTCTGAAAAGCGCGTCCTATAAATTCTTTCCCCATATCCGTACAAAAATAGCCAGGAATCCTGTTTTCTTTCAACATCAACGTTTTGGTCGCTTTAGCAACTGTTTCAGGCGATTTATTTTTCAGGGGAATTAACCACAGTATCTAGAGAATACATCTATTATGAATAGGATGTAGCGGTAACCATCGTTATACACTGAATATCTTTGCATGTCTGTTAAATCCGCCTGCCAAATAGAGTCAATCGAGCAGCTGTTGTCTTGGCCGTTTTAAACCTTTTTCTCACCGGTTTATGAAGTGTATAAGCATCCTGTTCCCGCAAAAATCTCTCAACATCTTTTTTCCTTACACCGTAAACACCTCTGTACAGTCTATTAACGCCACCATAGGAGGCGGGGTTAGAAATGTCATAATAGCGTTTACTTAATATGTTAGCCATTTGCGTATTTTAGAGCACGTGGGTAGGGTTGACCGTTTGTTCTCTTCTTTCTCCTCTTCAGAGTGTTACTGCTGGGGGCGATGGCGTACTCAGTTGTGACACATGCGAGACTTGATCCAAGTCTTTTAACCTATTCAGATTACCTATCAATGTTTTGGGACATTTATTTGTTGTAGTCTTGCTTTAATATGCTTCCATCCTGTTGGCGAGGGTCTGTCCCACTTTCTCACCAGATCATGAACAATATACGATATTGGATCCTTGTACCCTTGTTCCTTCAACAATGACCTCGCCTGTATCGGTCCACTGTATGATGGGTCCTCACTCAATAGATTATAAAGACTTAACCTTTATTCCTCAATGTATGTGGGAGGCTGTTTTTTAGCACATGTTCGATGTGTTGTGTTCCGTTGTTCTTTGGTTGGCCATCGTCGGGGCCAGGTCCTGTGTCGCCATGCTCATCACTATTCACGCTGTGCCTAATAACCACGGGGAGCTCTGTAGGATGCTTATAATCCTCGTACTCATGAAGAAATTTCTGCAAAGCCTCTTGGTACAAGATCCTTTTCTCATCAGGTGACTTTTCACTGTTTAATAGGGCTAGCAATTCGCTTTCCATTCTTTTAAGCCTACTTTTACGGGGTTCTATAACCTTGTCTGGAATCTTTGAGCTTTGCAATGAAGCACACACCTCGTGCGGAATCACAACCCCCTTCTTCATTATATTAATCTAGTCAGTAAAGGACCCAAAACTGAAAATAAGATGGGTAGGAATGATCCTCCTCTTTGTACAATAATGCGCTTTTTCTTACCCACAGTTTGACTTTTAGGAGCGAGCGCTCGTATTATGTTCTTGTAACGACGTAAGCGAGTCTTCTGAGAGGGTTTCATTGGCACATTACATTTTATAACATTAAGACAGATTTCACAGATGCATTTTAAAAAGTCAGAGTCGATATTTTTAACAAACATCTGTTGCACTGGCCGGGGCAATCGTTGATAGATTTTTATTAATTCAGGTATTTCTTCAGCCTTCTTGTTATTCTGGAATATACACCGTTTCAGGTTCGCTTGGGAATATATTCGTTCTTAGAAGCACCCTAAACGTGATTCGCGGGTGAAGGTCACAAAGCAAATATCCATAACGCTGGTTTGTGGCCTCTTTATAAATCTCCAAAAACTCCTTACGCTGATTCGGGAACATTTGGTTGGCTAATACCCCAATTTGTGATACATCTCTACGTTGCGCGAATAAGACTAGATATTGTGTATTTAGCGACATATCGCGCATGTATCTATTTTTGAAAAATAGATTCTGATTGATGAACAACACGCATATGTTAAGATGGTGGGAGAACACTGTAACGTTTTATCCATTTCCAACATGAGATCGTCAATTACAATGACTGTATGTTCATTTCCCTTTAACGAATTAATGTCATATACCCGCTTATGGAACAAGATTTCATCTTGGTACTCGTTGAACACTGATTGGTTTGTCGAACAGCACCATATAACTTTATGAACAAATTTTGAGAACATCTCCCTTTTCTTTAATGATTTTAAGCATAAACACAGTTTTACCACATCCAGTAGGTCCAGATGTAATACATGTGGATGGGCTCGTGAACCTGAATTTTTCTACAGAATCCATTTTTTAACACGTCACCCCTAAGTGGGCCATTTACAAAATATTACAAATTTTGAGTGCTGCTCCTTATATTTTGTTTTCTTCTTCCACAGAACCGTGAATGACGACGATGTACAGCACCCCATCATCGATATCACAGACGAGCCCGTTGACCGTACAGCTACAGAACCCTTCCCCGCCGCCGAGCCCTCACCAGCGACACCTGTAGCACGCGCCAGTTCAAAGCGGAGGCGTGATGAAGAACCCTCCACGTCAGGTATAAAGCGTGCCAGGATTGCTCCGGTTGTTAGACCACCAGTAATAGAGCCCCAACCCTCAACGTCTTACGACAAACCCCACAATAGTGCCTTCCTCAAATATAACCCCTTATTCAATTCCGGGTACATCCTCCACAGCAGCTTCCCGTTCTGTTGAGGATGGCATAACATTCGAGTTGGTGCGCACCGCTACCCCCACCCCGGCCTTGACTAGAAATCGGTCGGTATAGTCAGGGTTGATCCTAGATCCATGTATAGCAATGGTGTGAACACGGACTACGGCGCATAGTTGAACGTATTGTAGAGTTTGCCCTTCAGAACCGCGACGAACGTGAAGTCAGGACGAGGCTGTCCTTCGGATTCGGGTCAGATGACGGAGATGTAGATGATTTTTGGGTAGTAATACCGTTCAGACGTTTGGCAGCTGAAGATATAGAGTATATATTAGGCCGTATAATGCAGGCCTCTCAAAGTAGTATAGCCTTCAATATGGACAACTTCACGGTAAATATTGACCGTGTATTCCGTGTTGCGGGTCATAGTGCCACACCTTATACTCTTAACTTCAATTCTCAGGCTATTTATAGACGGCATATAAACGTCGATCGTGGTTGCGGCTTTATAGCAGTAGTCTTAGCTCGTATGTTTACTGTACTAAATACACGGGAAAAAATTTGGTTGCCTACGGTAGTGGAGCGTGCCCGTAAACTAGCTGTAGACTGTAAACTTGATTTGACTGAATATGGGTCCTGAAGAGCTGAGAAGGGTAGAAAGGAAATGAATGTTCGTATAGTTGTATTTGGACTGGATGATCGTCGTAGAACTGTGTATGTTTTTAAAAGCTGTGTGAGAGATCGTACAAGACCCCTACTTATTTTAGGACTGTCAGGGACAACGTATCCCCATCCGTAATATAAGGGACCTTTACGCGAGTTATGATAAAAGTCGAAAATATGGACGACATCATGATTTGTGTAAGGGGTGTATCGAGTTTGCGGATGATATAGTGAAACATTGTAAAGATTGCCACATGGTATGTGAGCAGTGTAAAAGCTCCAAATGTGAAAGCCGTGTAGTTGAAGCTGAGAAGAGGGATTGTGATGTGTGTAGACGCACATTTTTCAATAATAACTGTTTTGAGCTCCATAAATCAATTGGCACGTGCAGGAAAATGAGAATCTGTGAATGTGGTATGTTTCACATGATGGATAATTGGGGAAATTTCAGCATAAATGTGATGAAATTCACTGTTCTACATGCCATGAGAAATATAAGGCGGTTGGAGTAAAGCATGTATGTTATATGAAAGACGCCAAGCCTAAAAACACCCTTGTATAACTGTGTACTACGATATAGAAACATACACGAACGCTGAAACCAAAGAGGTTATTCCACATTTACTTGTGAGCCAGACTATCTGTGATGAGTGTATGGAGATCGAGTGTGATGAGTGTCACAAATGTGGTAAACGGACAAACGTTTTTAAAACGAATGCCCACGATAGCCCTGTGAAACTCTTTGTGTCCTATATTGTCAAGTTAGCGGACAAGTTAAAAAAAATGACTGTGTATATTCTTGCCCATAACGGGGCGAAATTTGACACACAGTTCCTTTATAAGGAGTTGCTTGAGCACGAGTCATCTGAGATATTTACAGGTGATCCCTTGAAAAGAGGCAACAAACTAATACAGATGCAAATAAGAGGTAATGTACAGTTTAAAGACACTTTATTATTCACACCTTGTAAATTAGCAAAGCTACCCAAGGTGATGGGCGTAGCCGCTGAAGTTTCAAAAGGATATTTCCCTTACATTCCTCACTAGCGAAACTTTAAATTACGTAGGACTACCTCCACCCAAACATTACTTTAACTATGAATGTATGAGCACAGATGAACGTGAAGATTTTGACCGATACTACAACAGTTTTAATGAATGTAATCCTTATAATATAGCTGATGAATGTGAGCGTTATTGCGTGAATGATGTGCGCGTGCTTAGAGTATGTTTCCAGGCCTTTAGAAGGATGTACATATGTCGTTTCAAATGCGATCCGTTGCAAGTCGCAACCACCATCGCCTCATTATGTTTTACGGTGTTCAAGAATAACTTCATGCCTAAAGACACCTTAGCCATTATCCACAGAAACAACCCCCGCAGTTATGGGCACAAGGCTATTTACTGGCTCATACACCTACAGCAGCAGACAGGTGTATACATAAAGCATGCCCGCAACACGGGTGAAGTACCCATTAAGGTTAATGGTCGTTTTTTTGGGTTGATGGTCTAAGTGAAAACCGTGCCACTGGTGAGAAGACTGTGTACTCCTTTAACGGTTGCTGGTGGCATGGATGCCCCCGTCCTGAGTGTGGAATCGTAGGAGATATCCACGGTAGATCTCCTGCCGACTGTCTTGCGTGGACCCGCACCCGCAATCAACTTATAGGCTCCCAGTTCACTCACAAAGTCTTGTGGGAGCATGAGTGTGATGCACGGATGGAGGCAGATTGACAGTACCGTGAATAAATAAACACGATCAAACGTTCAATGGTGCTGGATCCTCTCAAATGCGGTGATAGTTTGTTCGGAGGGCGTACAAACCCCTTCAAGCTATACTTTCCACCTACGGAGGGTTTGAAACTCCATTACTACGACTTCTGTTCTTTATACGCTTACGTGATGAAGAACAATCCGTACCCCGTAGGTGCACCTGAAAAAATGGTGGGTCCCACCATACCAGCCATCGAGGAGTTTTCGGCCAACTTGAATGAGCTCTACTTTGGACTCTCTTTCGTAGACGTGCTCCCCCCTCGCGATTTATGGATGCCGATCTTGCCCGTCGTTATAGATCACAAGCTCATGTTTCCCCTGTGCGTGAAGTGCGCAGAAGAGAACAATGGTGATTGTGACCATACACCCTACCAGCGTAAGATCAGAGGTGTATATATAAGCCCTGAGCTGGACCTAGCCATTCGCCATGGGTATAGAATAATGAAGATACATGAGGTGTGGAGGTTTCAGAAGCTACCCAATCTTTTCACACCATATATAAACGCTTGTTTGAAGGATAAGGTTGAGGCGTCAGGATATCCGCGAGGGGTTGATACCGTAGATGAAAAAAACGGATTATATTCAGCGTTACTGTGACCGTGAAGGTATACAGCTTGACCAATCCCAAATTGTAAAGAACTCTGGCAAGCGCTTTAGTGCAAAGTTGGGTCTAAACAGTCTTTGGGGAAAACTTGTACAGAATACTGGGAAAGGGAACGTTCATTTGGCACAAAATTATAGTGAAGTCTGGGATTATGCCAACGCTCCCGATAAAGAGGTCATGGAGATTGTGAATGTAGGTAATACTTACATAATAAAGTACAACAATATCAAATTGGCTACAGATACCTCACGGGTTACAAACATACCTGTAGCCAGCTTCACAACAGCGTACGCACGCATCAAACTCTGGGGCCTACTGCATTCTCTTGGGCGGCGGGTTTTGTACGCCGATACAGATAGGGTGATATTCACAGTGAGGAGGGGTGAATACATGCCCGCTATTGGGGAGTTCCTCGGAGAGCTAACTGACGAGATCAAGGATGAGTATGGAGACATCGCATACGCCGACTCGTTTGTGTCAACAGGGCCAAAAACCTATGGGGTACGGGTGAGGGTGGGGGAGGATACGAAGTATATCGTGAAGGCTAAGGGTATCACGCTTAACCATGCGAATGGGAGGGTCGTTAACTTTGACTCGTTGAGGGAACTAGTGCGCTTGGTAGATGATGAGTGCGACCGCCCGCCGCAACTGACTGTAGGTACCCACAATTTTCGGGCACAGAAGTTGGGGGGCGTGAAGGAACTTAGGGGTACAAAGGTGTGCCGTAACACCTATAGGAAACGTTACCAGGTGCCTGATACCTATGACACTGTGCCCTTTGGATACCATAATCTTTGATATGTCTATTGTTAACTTATTTATTACATGTATTTGTAAATATATATACGTTGAATATTTCGTTTATTAAATAAATCGTGTTTCAATTAGCGTTTCACTTTCTCCTTTGCGTGCGTGCGTCTGTGTGTAGAGTAAAAAGCTAAGCCCCGCCCACTGTAAGACCGGTATCGTGAGTCATGCCGCTACCTGAGTATGCCTCTATCCCCTCGTGCTCAGTTGACCTCTGCATACCCATGAACTCAGACGTGTATTCTCCCGCGTAGAAGAAAAATAGTAATGACTACCCTTAATAATGCGTGTTCAACATTTATGAAGTGGTATTCGGCTAAGAGCCAAGATATGGTAGATACTGAAAAACTCCCTATTCCCCACTCCTTTGCCACTTTTAAGGCTACATTGAGCCGTGTGAAGGACCAAGATGTTCAAATACTCTACGGGTATTCTGGCGAGGGCGTCGTAGGATTTCGAGTACAGACGATGTATTGAAGTATGTTTAGACTTAACCTTTATAAAGGCTCACATATACCGCGAAGTAGAAGAAGCAACACGTTCAGAAGATAAGCAACGGTTATGGATAGTGAGTCTTGTTGATGAGTGGTAGACAAGCGATATTATGTCATGTTACACCATACCGACTACTCGTACCCTACGGTTGAAAATGTAAATCTTGTCATCATGAAGAATCTTAAGTATTTTTACCACTATATTAATATATATCATCATGAGGTTTGTCGTGAGGTTGTGGCTAATGGGCTAATGTTTCTCTCAAATAGTGCGCCGGATTGTGAAGATATTTAGTTTGTGGAAATGAACGTCTGGTGGGTGATAAAACATTAAAGTCGATATTGTTTCGGAAAATTCTGTTTGTCCAAGAGAGTTCGAACAAGCATGTACACGCTTTAGCAGTGTGACGCGCTCCCCCCAGCGAGTCGCCCACCCGTGTACCTCACGAAACATACGAGTTCGAACAAACCACTTGTGGCTCATATTCATCTCAGAGCTTGAACCGAGTGGACGTGCGAATACGATGGAACTTCCTTTGAGAAGCATTTTCAACGCCTCGTACGATGTCTCCATGAAGAAATTGCGCGTGTTCAGGCGTGAAACCGGCACCATTAGCTATGTACTGGAAACGATTTGCAGGCAAGCAAGCAAGCGTAATGTTATTTATTTAAGTGTTGAGGAGATGAATAGAGTCTTCGTGATAGTTGAGAAGTGGGGAGAGGACCGTTATAAAATACCTGCAGGTGTAGGTACAAGAAGAGAGCAGATTATTGACGCCCCCTCATACGCCGTTGTTTGCACATTGTGTATAAATATCGAACAGCCATGCATTGATATACGACTGATGTGGAAGAACGCATCTGATAATAACGTTCTTGTCCCTACGCGAAACCGTCTCATCCTCGACAGAATGTTTGAAATCGTCGGATTCCGTAAGCTGAAGCCTATATTAGAAGCTCGTGTTACGGATATGATTTATTTTGACGCGGTTCTTGAATATGCATATACCGCTCTGCTCGATGGATTTATCGAATGTAAGAATGAACAAGGCGAGAATGGTCTAGAGCTGGATGCATATTTTAAAGGTTTAGATTCTTCGAAATATCCTGAACTTTGGTGCAAAGCACTTGAGCGGTACAGGGCCGAATTCACCTACACTTTCACCCTGAAGAGCTGTACCTTAGTCCATATAATGAATAGCTGTCGTTACGACTTGGAAGATTATTTCAATTGCCGCTATGCAGTGAAGAAAAGTTCACGATTGAAAAGCTCGGGACGGTAAGAAAAAACCCTCGATTGGAAAGGCGTGTTTATAAACTTTTATTTAATAATGATGTTGTGGTTAACGATGACCTCTTTGTGCGTGCTTTTGATTGTATTCTAGCCGTGTTTAAAGATAACTTGCCAACAGGATGTAAAGTAGGCACAAAAATAGTATTGAATGATATGAATTCCATTTATGTCGAGTATATGCCTCCGTATCAGTTAAACGGTGAAGTATTGCTTGGACGGTTTTATCACGTGGTGCAAAGTGATAGCGATGTGGATGGGATGTAGACTCTATTACGTGTGAGTTTAGTGTTTTGTGCCGTAGAACATAAAGGATGTATATTTAAATTGTGTGTATATTTCCTGTACTAACATGCAATTAATTATACGTTTCGTATATTATTATTTTCAATATATTTGATATAACTGTATATATTTTTCCTGTACTAATATAGTGATAATGCAACGTTTTGTATATTTTTTATTATATATTTCCCGTTCATGATGCTATTATTATTTTTTGACCATATATATATATATATATATATATATATATATAATATATATATATATATATCCTAATGTATATTTACTTCCATTAATTCGCCTAAATAAACAGAATGATGTATTGGCGTTTTATTTATTCCTTTTCGTTTGTACACGGTATTTAATTATATCAATTGGGTGGTTTCTAAAGTGAATTTCTAAATCAGAATATATGCTTTAATTAAATAAATAGCGCAAACTGGCAACTCAGCCTTCTAAGTCAACTGGCGGATTAAGTCAGAATATATGCTTTAATTAAATAAATATGAGAAAGAGAGAAATAAACAGATAAACAACATGGATTAAGTCTGAATATATGCTTTAATTAAATAAATAGCGCAAACTGACAACTCAACCAGATACGCCAACTGGTGGTGAGAGAGAGAAATAAACATGATCGAGTGTTGCAATAACGTGATCCTATTTGTTTATGTTTAATAGCTCTGTATTGGGTCGTATTTAGAGACCTTGTCGGTCTACCAGGAGTTGATAAGTAAGGCGGTGGTGGTGTTTGGTGGGTTGTTGTGTAATAGTTTCGTCACCAATCGTCTAAGATTGATGTTTGGTTGTAGCCCTCATATCGGTTACGTGGTGTTGATGGGATGAGCTCCTAAAAAGTCGTGTGTGTGTGTGTGTGTGTGAGATAATAGGGGGTTTATGGGCGTACAGTCGGTGACTGTATGAGTGTTTGTGTGCGCTTTTAATTCGTTCAGAGGTTATTAATATATACAGGCCATTTATGCCTTCTAAGAAGCCTTCTAAGCCAACTGGCGGATTAAGTCTGAATATATGCTTTAATTAAATAAATAGCGCAAACTGGCAACTCAGCCTTCTAAGCCAACTGGCTGATTAAGCCAGAATATATGCTTTAATTAAATAAATAGCGCAAACTGGCAACTCAGCCAGATAAGCCAACTGGCTGATTAGGGGTCCTATAAGACAGCGGCTGCTCGGCTGAAGTCTTAATATGCGCTTGGCAGCTGCCAGGCGAACACCTCTCCTCCTCTCTCCTCTCTCTTAGGTTAGGTCTCCCCCTTTGGGGGGTTCATTGCAGCTTGGGTGATAGCTCCAAGTTGCATACCCCCAAAGGGTTCAATGCAGCTTGGGGGATAACTCCGCCTCCAAGTTGCATACCCCATTTTGGGGGTGCCTTGCAACAAAGGGGTGTGTGGGCTGCAACAAAGAGGGTTGGGGGTTGGCACTATGGGGTGGGGGGCGGCACTCTTGCAACATTTGCAATTGCATTGCACTCGTCCATTTTGCGGGCATGCTACTGAGCCAAAATCAAGATCCGGGGTTTTCGAGATGCAGAGAGACTCGAGCAACTCGCAAAGAGAATAGTAGCATATAATTTTTCCTCAAATATTACGCGGGCTACACGTGAAAACAAACATAAACCACTGAACTCATATTGACCACATATGGAGCAAAAGCTCGCTAAATCACGCCGCTGGCATTCTCTTTTGAGAAGTTCTGACCACTGCGGTTGTTTCCAAGCGTTCAGTAAGAGCCATACAATCCCGAGAAAATTAATATAAAATTAATATAAAATTAAAAGTCAGGGAAATAAATTAATATTAGTTTTCTGTATCTAAAATGTTTTTAAGTATCTATCAGTCACTAATTTCTGAAAAATAAAATTAAAAAATTGCAAATTTCTCAAACATACTGAGAGACATTTTACGCAATCTGTACCGTAACCACAACAAATATGACTGAAAACGAAATAAAACATGGTTAAATAAACCCCTCTTATATACACGCCATCCGATACAAACAACTAAACTATAAACACAAAAAATATACAGTGTCCCAGTAAAAATATACTAATTACAGAAATAGATTCACTAACCCAATTAAAAAAGCAAAATATGAGTATTATAGCAATAAATTTGAAGAATACAAAGAAGATTCTGAGGAACAATGTAAACTGATTTAATGCCATTTTGCATAAGAAAGAATGAAATTGTTTTCCCACAAATTTAACTGTAAAAAATAATACTCGTAACGAACTCTTATACGGGGCTCCAATAGACCTTAGCCCCCCCCCCCCATGGCCTAAACCATTAGAGGTACAGTAAAACTAAACATACCTTACAAAAGAGAATTTAATCCTGCATTTAATGAGAAACAATTAAAACTTGGTGTTCCCGCCATTGGCTTCCAAGACAGCCTGAATTCGCTTTGGGTAGCTTGCCAAAAGTGACGTGAATAGATCTTGATCGTTACGCAAATTTGCTAAAACAGTTTCATTGTGTTGCGTCATTGTATCCTTCGAAAATCGATTTGCTGCAGGTTCTTGAAAGAAGAGACATTCAACCTTGTCCTTTATAACTGATCCAATGTGTTCACAGACGTTCAGATCAGGAGAATTTCCTGGCCATTCTTCATTTCCAAAGAAATCGATCTCATAGTTCCGCAACAACTGTTGAGTGGCTAATGCCTTAAAGCAGGGGGCCTTATCGTGCAGAAGTGTGACCTGATCGACATCCATAACATTGTTTGGGTTTCTTAGAAAAGGAATGGCATGCTGGGATAGAATAATATCACGAAAATACTGTTCATCCCAACTCTGACCATTTGGCTTCAGCACGCACATATATTCCGCTTCGCTCTTGTCGTTTTAACTTCTCTGTGAGACAATTTCCACTCTTAAGAACAACTTGTATCACGTAGCTATTATTTCTAATGAGGTATGCAAGTATTGTTCCGAATTTTTCTGTCTCCCACTTTATTTATATTGTTCAAGTATTTACCCAGACGTACTAAAAAAGGCAAGAGTTTGTCCACTGTCAAAATCAGGAGCCCAGTCACTATCTTCTAACTATGGACCCATATGTATTTTACCTACATTAGAAGAGATATCTGAGAAATTTATTTACACGCCTCTCAAACACTTATAAGAAAATAACTTTATATCGAAGTATTAGTGTGGTTTCAGGGAAGGCCATAAAACGAATCGCTGTATTAGATGTTTCATATGAAAGCCTTAATAACAGTCTTCTGTTAATGGGTTTCTCGAAAGCCTTCGATACAATCTCCCGTGACATATTTATTACTAAATTCACATTATGGCATAAGGGATGTTGCGTTAAATTGGTTGAAATCATACTTATACCACAGAAGTCACTACATCAAACAAAATGACATTATTACCTTAAAGTAAAAAATTACGCATGGAGTTCCGTAAGGAAGTATTTTGGGTGTTCAATTACTTTTTATCTACTGTATATAAATTATTTTCATAACTCTCATTATAAGAACGGCTTTCACTACGATACTTTCTTAATATACTCAAACAGCGATCTTGCATCCACCTAACGAAGTAGTAAATATGTAGTGCTGTTGTAGTCAAAGAATTTTTTAACACATCCAAAGATTTTTTGGACTGCTCATGAATTCTGTTACTTCTGTAAAGTATTTTATAAACGCAAGTTATTATTGTTATTATTATTATTATCACCTATTATTATTAATAATTAATAATAATAATTATAATAATGAATTATTAAAGGGGGGTGATTTTTACAGTGAAGTGATTTCTTATTGTCAAGTGTTTCGGCTGAAAATTTTAATTATATTAGTGTGTTCTTGTCTTCCTTATGGAAATACAACAATTTTCATGATACACACAGAACCCATCGCGACACGAACGTGAGTATTACAACATTAGCAGTGTTGCGGTAATTTATCTTTATAAATGCTCTCTTTTTATGACGAAAAAGGGGATGTAAACAAGGTTAGGCTTGGCTAAGTTAGGTTGCGCTAGGTTAGGTAAGTTTTGGTTAAGTTTAATACGTTTTTAATATGCCACCATACATAATTAAATGTGAAAATGTTGCGGTTTTGGAGGGTAGCCAAGCGTGTGTGTGTGTGTGACATCAATCCTCAGCTGCGTACCAACAAAACGGGTGGACGAAATAGTGAATTTTGTGCATTTTTAAAGCTCATTTTTTTTTTCATAATGAAAGTGTCTTGGGATTTCGAATATATATATATATGGGAATGAACTCAGAATGGTTCCCTGAGTTTTTTATGATACACACAGACCGTGCACGGAACAAGGAACTCTTCTGGGATAATTAAATCCACTAGGGTCCGAATAAGTAATGGTAAATGACAAATACCATAGTTTTTCTTTTTCATGATGCAAGCCCGACGTGGGCAACGGGTCTCTCGCAAAGAGGTCCCATAAATATAGCTTCCCTCACCAGCTATCTGCAAAGCAGAAAGGATCCAGCTTTGGGACATGGATCTAGGGTTTAAAGCAGCCTAGCCCCACTACATTTAGAACCTCAATATAAGTAAAAGACTCGTTGCATTCACGTCGGATTGAATAAATCAAAGAAAAAGGGGTAACTATTATATTTTTAGAAAAGTGGACGCTCAATTCTGCCAGTTGAGGTTTAAGTTTTGGTTTTGGCTAAAAATATAATAGTTACCCCTTTTTCTTTGATTTATTCAATCTGACGTGAATGCAACGAGTCTTTTACTTATATTGAGGTTCTAAATGTAGTGGGGCTAGGCTGCTTTAAACCCTAGATTCATGTCCCAAAGCTGGATCGTGTCTGCTTTGCAGATAGCTGGTGAGGGAAGCTATATTTATGGGACCTCTTTGCGAGAGACCCGTTGCCCACGTCGGGCTTGCATCATGAAAAAGAAAAACTATGGTATTTGTCATTTACCATTACTTATTCGGACTATAGTGGATTTAATTATCCCAGAAGAGTTCCTTGTTCCATGCACGGTCTGTGTGTATCATATATATATATATATATATAATATATATATATATATATATATATATATATATATATATATATTATTAATTAAAGATCTTATCTTATGTCGCTATTCATTTAATTTTAATTAATTACACAAAATGCCCTATTCACCACTCGCTTTGCTGATATGTATTTGAAGTGATGACGTTTTTGTCCGAATCCTTTAATATCGTTGAAAGCGAACAAATTATCCTTAAATAAAACTAAAACAAACTTTTTGTTAATCATAAGAGAGAAAATACTGGACGTCAATATAATTATTGACTCGCGTGTCACCGATGGAAAAATATTGGTTGCGCTGGTTGGCAAACTATCTTTACGCCACCCTATTGGAAACATAGATCACAAACTCCCCAAATTCTCGTTTCTGCGCATATTCTATTTTAAATACATATTCGAAGTACTCTTTAATGTTCATAGTTGCAAAACAACTTGTTCCGATGATAATAATTAATCGAAACAGTCGTGAAAAATCAGGAAAATAAAATACCCGACAAACATCGAACAAGATGTATGGAGAGTGACCATATTTGGAGCTATTGAAGAATAGGGACCCCAGCCTTCTTTAGTTAGGCTTATAAGGCTAACTAACGAAAATATCACGACCTAACCTAACCAATCGTTAGGTTAACTGTACGCCCTTGACGATTGGTTAGGTTAGGTCATGATATTTTCGTTAGTTAGCCTTATAAAGCTAACTAAATAAGGCTGGGGTCTCTATTCTTCAATAGCTCCCCATAGGAGAAGGGAAAATTCCACTCTTAAGTGTATTAAATATTCTTACACTTGTTTGGCGGTGGAATAATGGGTTATCTATCGAATGAATTACAATCAACCAATACTTGCAAATTATTTTAAAACAAAATCTAAGAATTTCCAAAGAAACTGAATCTACTTCGGTCTTAAACACAAAAACTGTAATTAATGACAAAAGAAAGGCAAACTTATTATTGTTATTATGAAGGCTTTTATCCATTCATTAATTGTGACTATCACTCGTTTAGATTTGTGAAATAATAATGAGAACTTTACTCGGGTTATATGATTACAGAATTGGTAGCGATAGCCAGCTGATTCTTAGCTGAGCTGGGTTATGCTTGTCAGCATACGTGGGTGAGTTGCATCGTTTCGGCGTTACGGCAGCACCTTCGGCAAGCCCATCTCATACGAGAGTAGGCCTTGAGTTTACAGGATGTTAACCACGGCCTTCTTTCGGTCTTGGGCCTGCTTTTCTCTAAAAACCGATTTGGTTTATATTAATAAGATAACCAGAATTTACCACACCCACTGGTAACGGTAAACTACACTTTAGGTTAGCTCCTTCATGACGGCGTCGCAAGTTCCAACACATTCGTTTGTTTAGAAAATATCACTACTCCATTTTACTCGAACCACATCCAAGTCACAATCGGGTATGAAACACGTTGTTAGAAAAAGATTATTATATACTTAAGTCATAGGTATTAAACAATAAAGAAAAAATATATAAGCAATATCTAAATTGGCTTAGATCGAACTTTATCATTAATTCTCAGGGGAATTCTTGTGAATTGACCGGGAAACTCTTTAATTATTTAGCTCTTCTCCCTCTGCTTGACTGTTCCCGACTATCTTTCGGTCTTCTCGTGCGCTCTCTTGTTTCGTTTCATTCGTGGCTTCCTATCTGTGATTGTGTCTCCCACCAGAATGTGTTTAGGGTTTTCTGTACCATGATCCTGGAACTTACAAACAGCCTTAAATACACTATTTTATGAGTTTTCCAAATTTCTAACTGTTTTATATTATTTAATTAACTTGTGTGACCTATTTGACGATATTAAATTATTTTTATATTTATTTAAAGTACTATTTAAACCCCAAGACTATTTATGAATACATAATTGGATGAACTCATGGTGTGACATAACCCCATTGGTTAAATAGAAAATGTTACGTGTTCCAGTAAGATCATGTTGAGATCTGTTCGACTGTTTACGTGCAAAAAGTCACGTATTCTTTTCTGGAGTTTACCTGAGGCCTACTTGGAATTCATATCATACCTAACTTATGCTTTTCATTTCTGTCAAACTTCTACTATATTTTATATGACTAATAAATTCCTTATTTTATTTTAGCAAAACCCAACAATTATTTTTATTATTTTATACTTTGAATTTTTGCACTATACGGTGCGTACGCATAAGTTTTGTATGTCTGTATAAACGAATTAATTTCTGTATTTGTCTTCCTGTTTTATATTATTATCAGTGTGCGTTCCACGGATACGCACTATACAGGTTTCCCATAAATTTATAATGGATTTCAGTGTCCTTATAGAAATAACCTAATGTCAAATTTAAGCATAGAAAGACATTAATTACCCGTATATGTACTAAACCTATTACGATGAAACTCTTCTGTCACATTTATGGTATATCAACTTCACGTTTGTAATAGGTACACATTTATCAAACATCATACATCACCTTTAATAAATTTTACACTAAGCGAGCTCTGAAAGTTATAATGGTCGAAAACCTCTGGGAATAATTTATCTCGGTATGAAATGAATAGATTAATTTTGACTGTAATTACCACTCAACTAATTACCCTCTTTTCATAATTATTACAATAAAAATTGTAATTAATTAAGTGTAATGGAATTTAACATGAAAATTCATATTTTTATAGTCGCATAATTAGTATGCTCTACTAACTGAACTTATAATAGCTTACTATTAAATACTTATCACGTTTTAGTATTAGGCGAGCGCCAATCCTGATAACAGGCCATATTTTTTGAGTTTAATACCGCCCTCGTACAGAAATGTACATGTCCTAAAATGATCTGCGCCATCTGGACATATAAGTTTGGCATGTTGTCCTCCATTCTGAATGTGGTAAGTTAGTAAAATCAGCCATTAACTTCAGCTATGTACAGGTACTCGTGCATTCATGTTTTCAATTCACGCATTACAACTGAAATCTTTGAAGACACAATGAACAGTGAAGACAAGGTTTCTTTCCCATGAAGTTATACATTTTCTGAAAGCTCTAGTGCTACACTATATCAATTTATCTATAAAAACATTCTTTTACATGATATAGTTTATTTTTTTCCTAAAATCGTTATTGTTAGACCCCAAAAATATCACCTAAAATACAGGTGTTTCACAAAACTGATTAATATGAGTTACACAAAACTAATTTTGAATACAATAATTCAGGTATTTTGATACTCCAAGCATTAATACACTATGTTGAACAAAATGAATGCCATATTAAAATGTTGAATCACCATTCAAAGTACTGTGCCTACATGGGTTAATAATGGAGACCTCTGTTCGCATGCCAGCAGAAAGGTTTATCGTTCAGTTGTGAAAAACAGGCAAATGTTGGCATGATTACAATACATATATAATAATGCTGCACTTGAAAATAACGTTTGAATTGTTAACTGTGTGAAAAGACCGATATTGAGATTTGAAGAACGTCAATTTTGTAAAACAAAAATTAAGTTACTATACGTATATCGATGTACATAACACAAAATCAACTAAAATCAATTAAACCAACTAAATTTTAACAATTCTTATCTTTATGAAGCAAACTACTAAATAACTTTAAAGCACAAATCATTACTTAAAATTGGAATCTTTTCACTACAAGTCTCAACTTGTTTTTCAATTACAAAATTGCATGTAAGTCAGTGCATACTGTATTCGGTGACTCCCGCAATATCACTTCAATGCGTTATTAGCAGTCTACCCCATACTGGAGTATTTATAGTCATACTGGTGGAACACATCTATTATAGTGTTGGCTTTATGCGTACAAGTCAACCGCCAAGTCATGTATCTGTTGGCAAGCTCGCCAAATGTAAATGTGTTGCTGCTGCCTGTCATTGATTGTAGTTCAGCCATGGCATCTCTGATGTAGACACAGGTTGCACTATCAGTAGCTGTTGGAATAGGACCAACCTCTACCTTGTTCTCCAATATGTGTGTCAACTCAGCCTTATGTGTTTTTCTCATTGCACCATCTTCATGAAACAAACATGTTGGAATGGATATGACTGGCTGCCCTCAATACATGGATCAGTGTTATGTCTGGCCATGCCTGTAAGATTTTAAGTGCTATACGAAACACCATTTCAGTACTGATATTAACCAGCTTTTTCTTGCCTTGGATCAATAAATATTTAGTTTTAGTCATGTCAGTGAAGGACTGAAGGTCTTATTTTTGGATCTAGTCAGAGGACTGTAGAAGCTACGATTACCTCCAGTGGACAAGGTACTCCCAATAAATTCGTACATTTCCTTCTCACCAGCATCAATGGCAGATAATAACGACTTCTGTACATCTTGGTCAGCAATGACTCCACTGGAAATGTTCAACAGTTTCCCATCTGGGTGAACATCTGGCTGAAATGGATTGGTCGTATTGTTTTCAAGATGGTTGATCATATTTTTTGCATCATCATCATCTCGCTTAAGAGCAGAGGATTTTGCTTGCTCATGTATAGAACATTCTTCAGCAGCTATTCCAGTACGTTCTTTCATACTCTTGGCATATTCTCCTAGTGACGTTCTAGTGAGCATCCAGCGGAGAAGGGCTGATTCCTTTCGGGTGCCATTACTCTTGGCATCTCGTATCACAGTTGATTCAGTACCCATGTCACTCCAAATACCATTGAAACGACCTGGTCTCAGACGAACTGCAAACTCATCATTGAATGCTTGAGCGACATCTTCAGGGAGTTCCATCATATCAAGGAGATAAATGGGTACCCACCGTGCATAATTAGTACGGTTTGCAGCGAAGAAGTATGGCGTCATGTAGTTCAATAGTGTTTGAACTGCATCCAGCAACATTGACCAATATTTAAATGTGGGTGAGTCTGCACTACGTTCTTGTTTGAATTCACTTAGTAGTGGAAGAACATCATGAGTAAGTCGATCCTTCAGTTCACTTGCTACATCTGCAGATTCTTGATCACCGTCATTCTGAATCGATTCATAGGTATTCTCAATCTGTTGCCGCACCTCATCTAGGATATGTCTTTGTTGGTCGGCATCACACCACTTCACAAATTCTGTCAAGAACAGCTGCATCAGTGCCTCATATGAAAAGGTTAGACCACGGATAGATCTGTGAAACTGCTTCCTACCAAGCATCGTGTCAGCTGTGTTTGGGGCATAAGTCCCACTATCCACTAGCAGATCCCTCAGTCCACCACTTCCCTATAGTATTCCAATGGCAGCAATGAAGCAGCATGCACTATGGAATCCACCAAGGCGAATTACATGATTGGGAAAGTTGTCTGGTTTGCTCCATTTCACCTGTTGGGCCACTGCATAGAGATGTTGGTCCATAGTTTGGACTGTACTGAGTTGTCCCATTGCTTTTGTTATTTCTTGACTTCTGGTCATTGTTGTGTAGACAGTTGATGGATCGGCAGGCTTTGCATCTATAACTGGAGCATAAGTGGCAACTGTGCGAGTGAGTTGCATTTTTGTCATCGATGCATTGTATCCAGTCCAGAAGGGAACTTTTTCACTTGTACTGTAGTCAATACGTAGAGGAACAGAAAGGTTACCACGCGGAATCGCTCTCAGAAACATCCAAGCAAGATCCGCTACCTGCATGTCTGATCCAGCAATATGTAGTGATTTCACCTTGATCTTCGCATCATCACGGCGAAGTAGCTCTGGTCGTTTCCTGGGCTTTTCATAATGCAGTACATTCTTCAATGCCTTGGCATCATGACAGTCGAGAAACAGTGACTTTTCTTGGCCAATCTTCACTCTATCGACCAGGCCAGTCCCAACTGTATCAATAGCCTGTTCCTGAAATACAATACGGGCCATGAAATGAAATGTTCCCTTTCCATCAATGATTGCATAGTTGATATCAATATTGTCGTCACCTTCTTGAATCAGCTTTCCTCCATGTTGTCGTGAGACTAAGCCATGTGGTATGTATATGCGATCTCGCATTCTTTTAAGCTCATCTTTTCCTAGAACAGTTAAAAAACGTCGAAGATGATCATAGCTTATGGGGAAATCATGGACATGGAGAGTGTTTATTATATCTCACTTTGCATGATCATGATGGAGTTGCGCTGCAAGTCCTAGATGAAGGGGGATTATAATATTGCTGTCACTGCTATGAATAACACTTTCTGCAAGAGCTAAGACTCTACGTTGTAATTTTTCTGCCTTTTTGCTCAGCAACCAGAGAAACGCCTTCTGCAAAAGTGCTGGAACAAATTCTTCAGATGTTTTCAGGCCGATTTCAGCAGCTGTGTAGTACTCAGTTGGCTTTTCAATTTGTGCTATTTCTTGTCTACGCATACCAATGGCAGACTGAAGTAAGCTTTCTGAATTCACTGGAACATTTCATAGTTCTTCAGCAGAACCAAGTGTCATCTCTTTACAGTTGAAATCTTTCTTCAGTTGAGCAAAGGCTCTGACAGCATCTCCTAAGCTGACACTGCTACTGACAACGCTTGACTTGGAATGTCCTCGCTGGGCATGAATAACAATGTTATCACCATAATGCTTCATGAGACGGCGCTGAAGTTTTTCTGCACGATATGCTTGGGTATCAATGTGGTCAGGTAACAGCTGTTGGAATTTGTCTAGCAGGGTTTTCAACTTATAAGCTTTTCCTTGTTGTAGATTAACATCTATTTCTACTACTAGTGCCATAAATGCCTTCTCGTATATGTTCTCTCCTTCTTCCATTTTCCTTGAAGCACTGATGTTATGCTTGCTTGTATAGCTTGCCATGCAGGATTTGTGGTAAACAGCATCAGCTGCAATGAGGTCTTCTACTTCAATTTTGGCAAGCATAGAAATGTCCGTCCGAGCTTGTGCTGCTTGATAGAGCTTACTTTGACACGTAGTTGTTTGTACCTTATGTATGCTGTCCCTCTTTCGCGCGTTGCATATTAAACACATTGAAAAATCTGTAAGTTTGGATGTTTGAGCTCGTGTGCGAACATTTTGTTCTTCAGTATCATGTGATGCAGAATCATGCGTGCTACATTTTGTATTAACATATGAGATGTTTTTCTTACTTGTAAACAGTGGCGGCTCGTGACTAAAAATTCTAGGGGTGCTGTCTCTAAGAATGGGTTGAAATAATTACTGAAATAAAAGGATGAGCATTGAGCAATAAATAAAAGTTTCAAAAGTTATTGAAAAAGTTGTTCAGTGAGCTCATCCTTATATCGTTCTTGATTATTTCAATTGTAAATAAAAAATTTAGGGGTGCTGCAGTTCCGCAGTGCCTACCGACGAGCCGCCACTGCTTGTAAATGACTGATAACAGCCACGATGATATGTAACAGACATACTATGTAATTTTGTAGGGTCATCAAACTCAGATTCAAGTCTTTGTTAAAGGTCATCCTGCCGTAACAATGATGTTGACAATAATGTTTCAATACCCACTTTTGTGGGTACAACCAGTTTTCCTTTGCGAATCTGCTGACATATAACGCATTTCTCCCAATTTGTTGATAGCCTCTGTTTCTTCGCCTGTACAAATTTTAATGGACTTGAGTCAGGTTCTTCCATGCTTGATATAGATGATCGTCTGAAATAAAAATAACAATAATTAAACTGTGGTTTTCAACAATACCACACATTTGCACAATATTTGTCACAGCACACATTTGTCTTATTCTAATATTGTGATAATAAAAGGAGGAAATAAATTTAAAACTGGGCCTATCCTATAACAATACATGATTGTATTACGTTTTACTATAATGTGATAATTCAATTGTGTATCTAGATAGTAAACACTTATAATAAACAGTATAGGTCGATTAGTTAACAGTATTTCAGTTCGAAACTAAAACAAATTATCATCTGGATAAAGTTTCAGGTATTTTCTTGGAATTTTTTTATATTGGCGTTTCTATGGCAACCGCACATAAAAACTGAGGACAACACTTAAAAATGTGTTCACTGAACACTAAGGACTAATAAAAAACATATTACAACTTTCTGTAAAAAGGGGGGGGGGGGGAATTAAAATTGTTTAAATCGGGGTCTGGCCGCTCGCCTATATGACGTAAATTTTGTTGTAATATAATTTTATTTAAATTTTCCAACAAAATTTATGATCCAGAATTGATTAATTATCTTCGGGTGATCAAATGTTAATACTTAAAACGGGCTTCCATTTCTATAGGGGTGCGGATGTACAGTCTGGAATTGAGAAGAATCCATTGCATCGTCTTATAATCATTAATAAGATGTTTATAAAGAATCATTTATAAGCTCTCTTGGGTCGATAATAAGCTTTACATTTCGCTTAGTTATTACCAGAGCCGGATTTAGACGTGTGGAGGCCCTGGGCAGCCTCCATGTGGAGGCCCCCCTACCTTAGGGGAAGACATAATTGAAGCCATCCATAAGATTCATAATATAATTAACATACATACACTTTCAAAACATCGTGCACTCTTGTGTGTGTCCATTCCACTCATTTCTGCAAAAAATGAAAGCCTCGGGTTACTCGGGTATTCCATTATAGTGAGAGTAGGCCTAAAAGAGTAATAAAAACAAAATAATAATCAGTACACAACAAATAGTAATTGGTAAAAGTTTATGTACTACAGTGGTATGGATGCGCGTGTTTTTTTGTTGATCATCAATCGGGTTTTTCTATTTTGATAATGGCTTGTCAATATGTGGAGGCCCCCAAGATGTGGAGGCCCATGGGCAGCTGCCCACTTTGCCCACTCCTAAATCCGGCCCTGGTTATTACTATGATCGGAGGCCCATACAAAGTGTTCATAAAAGTAAATAGACACCTTCTTTTGGGGGGGGGGGGGGGTTCTTCCATAGCTTTTATTTTGATAATAAAAGTCAATAAATAATAATAAATTTATTGAATGAATATATTTAGAATTGTGTCGCTTTCCCCTTTTCATTACGATAAAGGTGCCACACGTTCTAACATTCCATTGATTAACTTTGCCATTTGGTCTTGAGGACAATCATCGTGGTGTCCATTTACTTTCGTCAACCCTCTGCACAAGAGTGTGCGAAGGGAGGGAGACGGAGGGGTGATGCTCACTAGGGTAGGTTGATTTTGGAACTGTGATCTTGGACTAGTCCAGATAGAAAGGTATTAATGTATAAAAAACGTTGCACCAACTCATATTTGTGAAAATGATTGTATTTTTTGAGGATTGTTAATTATTTTTAAGTTCTAAAATTGCCGAATTTTACGCGTAAAATCGCGCGCGGCATTCGTGCAATGTAAACAAACAAAATATCGGACCTTATTTCATCAAAATAATCAATTAAAATTCGGCTTTTTTAACAAAACGATGCTTGAAACTTATTGTAAATGCATTATAGATGTTTATTAGTGTATTATTTTGTATTTTTTAATGATATTTACCTATAAAATGTGTATTAAATTAAGTTATTTTATGATGCGTTCATTTAATTGTGTTTATTTTCAGATATTTCATAAAAGTGGGTAAAAAACGGGTCTGCAGTGTTAACTCGAAGTGATAGTGCCAAAAAATTCAGTGGCCAGCCTTCCCCTTTGGATAAAACAGAGCCTCCTACCCTCCGCCAAGTTATTCAGTACAGTTATTCCCTCCAAAACAGCCACCCGGACTTGAAAGACTATGATATTGCTAAAATGATAGCAAAGAATGTGATTGAGATCTGGCAGGCAGTGAACCCGCGGCTGCCCCTGTATGAGGAATATTATGTAGTGAAATTGGTGGATAAAGTGTGCTTCAAGAAAGCAAAAGAGATAAACAGCAAATCTCTTTCTACAGTCCAGGAGCAGAATCTGGAGGAAAAGCTGGATAAACTTTTTGACATTTCTGCTTGCACCTGTAAGTTACCTGTTCGTCCCTGTGATGACAATGCTGTGAAGTGCAAGAAAGAAAATTGTCAAACACAGCACATAAGCTGCACTTGTCCTCCCAGTAAGAAGGTAATGCTATTATTTTTTAAACTTTTAACTGGCCTAACTTAGTGCGATTAGGTGCCTTTTAAATGGAAGGAAATTCAATGCTTGTAATTGAAAAATATCCGCATTTTCCTCCTGTAATCTTCCTCCCCCCCCCTGGTAATAGAAATTAATAATCAAATTTTTTCAGGATTTTATCTCTTATTTTGGATCCGCTATTTAATATACTTTAATATTTCAGGTTCCAGTAGAGGAGAGGGAATACTTGAGAGATCAGAGGGCCAAAATAGGACCCAAGGGCTCTTTCCAGCTGGGATCTGTGGATAAAGTTGCTGTGAAGAGAGACCAGAGGGCTGCAGCTGAAGCAGAAAGATTACAGAGCCAGATTCAACAGCAGCAGGAAGTGGATTTGGCCACTTTTGCCTCCACACCTTCACAAGATATTTCTTTTTAATCCAGCTCAGGAGAATCAGGAGAGGTAATATATTTTTTTCTTATATCTTATCCCATTTTTACCCAAATTTATCCCTACCTTTTGTCCCTATTTCCCCCCTTTTTTCCCCCATTTTCGCTTTAGTAATTTATTCTTTTTTTCGCCCATTTTCGCCGACTTTTTACCCATTTCCCCCCCCTATTTTCCCACTTTTTTCCCCCATTTTCGTTTAAGTAATTTATTCTTATTTCCGCCCATTTTCGTCGATTTTTACCCATATTTTTCTCTACTTTTTCCCCCATTTTCGCTTTAGTAATTTATTTTTTATTTTCATTTCAGCCATCTGGTGGTGAAGCTGAAGAGTTCAAGCCAAGGAGGCACCCAAGTGTAGGTTACAGCTTTTTGAAAACCCCCAGATATGTCATGGAACTGATCAGGGGTGATGTTTCTTCCAATCTTGGGGCAAGTCTTGCTAATGCCTTCCTCCTGGACTTACAAGCTATGGACCTGCTTAAGCCTGGCCTTGATGTGAAACAGATAATAGTTGATAAATCGAAAATGGACAGGGAAAAAGCTAGAATGAAAGTGAAAAGTGATGAAAAGCTCAATGAGGGTCTGGAAAAGTTAGTCTGTATTGGGGTTGATGGGAAAGTTGACAAGGACACTTTGCTGTACAGAGAAGTTAAGGATGAAAATGGGGGACTAAGCTGAAGAAAGGAAAAGGACAAGAGCACCATTTGACTTTCACAAAGGAGCCGGGAACTGAAAGTGGAACATATCTTACTCACAGAGTCATCCCAATTAAAGGTGCGACTGGAGTTCTTCTTGGTGAAGAAGTTGCTAGTGTCTTGGAGGAGTTTAACAGTGTTCATACCCTGAAAGCTGTCCTCCTTGACAACACAAATACAAACACTGGCTGGGAGGGAGGCCTTGTAACAGCTCTGGAAAATAAAATTGAGCGGAAATTGCACACCATTGGCTGTTCACTCCATCATAATGAGCTTCCTTTCAGAGCTGTTTTCAAGCATCTTGATGGCAGTACCAAAAGTCCCACTGCTTTCACTGGTCCGCTGAGAAAACTCTGTGAAATTGACTACCAAGATCTACCACAAGTGGAATTCACCAAACTCAGTGGCCTCCTGGATGACATGGAATTTGCTGAGGAGACACTGAATGATCTCAGTAGCGACCAGAGGCTTCTTTTGGAGTATGTGCTTGGAATTTCCAGGGGCAAAGTCAACCCAAGATTTGCTGCCTGGAAAATTGGACCATTAAACCATGCAAGATGGTTGACTTTGGCAATTAGATTGATGTGTCTGTGGACCAGAGGTGCTTACCCTCCAGAACTACAGGATAAGCTTTACCAAGCCATCAAGTTCATTGCGGAAGTGTATGCAGTCAGTTGGTTTGAGATCAAAAGGGACAGCAAGTTCCACAATCAGCAGCTGTACATCTTCAATATGATCCAGAGGATCAAGCAGCAGTCTGAAGAAATCCAGGGTGTTGCTTTCAAGAACCTGAAGTACAATGCTTTTGCCTTGCTGCCCGAGAATGTGCTGTACTCCATGATGAAGTCTGATGACTTGGAAGTGAGAGAAGCTGCTCTCAAGAAAATTCTGTCCATCAAGTAAGCATTTATTAATTTAAAAAATGTGAAAAAAAAAATTTGATTGTGGGGATTCATTTAATAAAAAAAAGGCCCGAGTTCTATAAATCCCCATAATCGAATTTTTTTCACATTTTCTTATTCCAATTCCCCCCTTCCCCTCTGATAATGGAAATAATCTTACCTTCTTTCTGAAAAAAAATTCGATTATGGGGATTTATAGAACTCGGGTTTTTTTTTTTTTTTTAATTTAAGTTTAATTTAAATCAGCAATTCTGAGTCTAATAGGGATCAAATCTTAAACTGGAATAAAAAATAAATTAATTATTATTCTTTCAGAAGTGGGAAGCCAGCCAAGAAGAGGCTGAAGAAGATCACAGCCATCAACGTTGAAGTTACCCACTGGTCAGAACTAATCAACCTTTCTCAAAGTGGCATCTGTGAACCTGCTCTCACAGAAGACTTTTCTGACCAGGAGCTTCAAGAAGCATTGCTGAATGGCACCAAGCTGGAGCTGCCTGATCTGCCTTCACATTCTCAGTGTTGAAAGGGCCGTGAAGCTGACATCTGAAGCTTCCCATACTGTTTATGGACTCGAATCAAGGCACAAACACATTCTGGCCAAAGCCCTAAGCCGCCAGATGATGCCTTCCTTTGCTTCTAAGGGCTCTTACAGTGAAAATTATGATGATCTTGGGATCTAAATGTGTCTATTTGACTCTGTACATGTTTTTTTTACTTTTTTTCAATAAAATTGTAACTTTTTTCAGGATTTTTTTATGAAAATAGCATGTTTTTTTCGGCCGAAAATTGCGAAAATGCGATATTTTTCGGTACGATTTTTTGATGATTTTTGAAACGGTTTCCTCAAAAAACGGTTAAAGCTAGGGATCTGAAATTTTTTGTCACTTATTATCATATTAAGCCCTGACTATCTCGACAAGTCCAAAGTCGATATCTAAAAAAATGCGGAAAATCAACCTACCTTAATGCTCACTGTGTTTGAAAATTACTGAAACATTTTGCACTTTAAAAATGTAAAATTATAAATTTAACTGATGTAAATTTTCCATTAATTTTATTGCAATTTGAAGGTGGCTTAAATAAGCGCTATTTCTCATTACTTAATTAGCGTAAATACATTAAATACATTGTACTGAGATTATTTAATATTTTATGCTGGAACTCACTCGTTATCGTGGGCGCACACACACACACACACACACACACTAATATACATGGAGACTAAAGTAAAACTTGTAGCACAAAGAACGTTTTGTGTCTCCGTCCCCGGGCCACGGACCGAAATACAAGATTAACCACATTCACTCGCGTGACTTTATGAACAACCTGTACCTTATTCCACAAGACCATCCAGAAAAAAAAAAAAAATCTTCTTTTGCAGCTTTTGACCGTGTCTTGGTTTACTTCAGCCTCCGTAGAAAAATAATTTACGATCATCTCAATTTTCTATAACAATATTTATGGAAGGATAAAAACACGTTTATGAAAAAAAAAAAAATTCAAAACGAGACGCATTAAAACGGTACATGCACTTGAAGGGGATTTTTTTTTAATTTCCTCGACGGTCAAGTAGATACCGTACTTGGGTCGTCGTTCAGCAACCCAGGGATCGAAATCTCCTATGGGATGTACGTTTTACTTTAGTATCTGTACAAAATTAATCTACCATAGTTATAGTGTCTCTCTCTCTCTCTCTCTCTCTCTCTCTCTTTCCGCAGGGGGTATAAAGGTTATGCACATTTCTTCTGGGTGTTGTAAACTTTATACTAGGGGTGTGACAGCCCTCCGGTTCCAAGTCGTGGGATTCTAGAGAAATTGGCTGCCAGTTCCTTTAGGTTCTCTATCTCTTTCGGGAGGGCGGGTGAAGTCTGTTATACAATTCTGTCCCGTGGGTTACTAGGACCCCATCCCATCCCTATTCTGTCCTTTTATCTTAGGTTAAGGATGCTCTCCTCTGACTGACTGCAAAAAAAACCCTTTTCTTTTAGTAGTAAGTCTTTTTTTCTACTTTTACTATGAGGACCCTACTGCTACCTCATGCGTGGGAAGAGAGGCTTTGGAACCTCTATAAATAACACAATTTAACGCTTGTAGGTCGTGAAAGACTGGGATGGAGGGGTCCCAGGCGTAGGGGCGCGATTAATGGAGTGTGGTTAGTGCCCCGTTAAGCCCATTCCTAACGCGTAATGGCCTGACCAGCCCCCTGCGACCGTTCTTTGGTGACCAATTGATGGTGCTTGGCTGTACTGCTTTTAGGTGAGAGAGCTTTACTGCCCAGCTGGCTGCCAGGCCAGCGGAAAGTCTCGGGCGTAGCTGCTGGGTCTGATGGGATATCCCTTGAACACTGGATTCTAAGAGTCTGGCCGCTTGTGAGTGACTAGTAAGACGTAGTAAAGAGCTACATATCGCTGTCGCTCCTGGCGGGAAATCCGTGACGCCTGCGTCGCGAGTGTTTGTCAGTTGGTAGCTGCGACACGTTTGGGACTGTCCGGCCCTGAGGAGGCCCTTGGTCGGTGCAGCAGCAGCAAGAGGTGTAGTCTTCTAGATGAGATGAACGTCACTTGCAGATAGGCGGATACGACTTGCGCGGGAAGAACTCACCTCCCCCCCCTCCTTTTTTATGTACTGGTCAGAACGTTTTCGATAGTTTTCATTGCTAGAACGCTTTATCTTATTCAGTGTTTTCGGAGTTAGAAAAAATGAGTTACAATGACTGGACCGCAGAAACTGAAGGCTGAGTGCGCGGGGTGTGGAGTAAATCAGTGGGTGACGAACTTCAAAGGAGTTTGCTTCGAGAAGATCAACCACTCCAGCATGAGCCGCTTTTGCGAACTTGTTCAGTTGTGCGAGAAGCTAGAGGAGAGGGTCCGGCGGCTCGAGTCGTCCAGATCGGCTGTTGGAAACGCGGTGGTCGCTGACGTGGCTGCGCCCTCCACCCCGGAGCTTATTGATAGGATAGCCGCCCTGGAAAGGCGGTCCAGCGGCGGACTGGACAGAGCTCGAGACCGCGGAGAAAGGGTAGAGGTGCAACCGGGGGCGGGGTGCAAACTCAGTGTCAGGAATCGCCAGCAACCCACGTGGAATGCCCAGAACCGCGACGCAAGGTGGAGGGAAGGGAGGACGCAAAGAAGGGGCCGATAGAAAAGGGTGGGAAGGGGCCGATAAAGAAAAAGGGTGGGAAGGGGCCTACTGATAGCCCAAAGAAACGGAAGGATGTAGCTGCCGGTCAGGGTGGGTCGGGTGCTGTAAGTGCGGTTGGGTCTACAGGTGGCGACGGGTATCGAAAGGTATCGGACAAGAAGGCTGCGAAACAGAAGCCCGAGACCCCAGTTACCGCTGTCAGGACCTCCAGCCGCTTTAGTCTCCTGTGCGCGAAGGAGGAAGACACCGTTTTGATTGGGGACTCACAGATCAGGGGCCAGGAGAAGTACTTTGCTTCTGCAAACCGGGACAGGAGGAAGGTAAGGTGCTTACCCGTGGGGGGGGGGGAACGGCGCACTTAAGGAAGGAGCTAGAGAAGCTGCGCGTGGCTAGTCGAAGGACTGCGATCGTTGTCCAAGCTGGTGGCAACGACCTGTTCCTCAAAGGTGGTAGGGTAGGTTCGACCGAAGGGATCATCACGGAGATCATGTCTCTTTTGGATGATCTAAAACTTTAGACAGACAGGGGAATGTTGATGGGTATTTTACTGCGGATGAATGCCAGTGACCACGCGCTCAGTAAGGTCACTGGCATTAACGAAAGGGTGCAAGACTTGTGCGACCCACTGGGCGTGAGGTTTGTTGACCCATTCGACGCGTTTTCGGGTAGGTGGGACGTTTATCAGAGGGATGGTGTCCACCTCAATGTCAAAGGTAAAGGTATGCTAGGCGCGCTGCTCGACCGGCACCTATACTGTATGGTGAGGTCAAGCCCGGGGATTGATGACGGGCCACCACCGGGGAGAGATGTTCTGAGCCGCTGGCGGACGTACCTTCAACTGAAGAGTGTGTTCATATATAGGTGGGTGACCCTCCTTCCCCGTTGGAGGGGGCTCAGGCTCCTGCGGAAGTTGCTCCCTCGTTGGTGAGGGGCTCTTCAACTCCGGACAGCCCTGGGTGTTCAGGAAACGGGTCATGCTAGGGGGCGGTCAAAACAGGGAAGGCTCCCTCTGTGCAGTGCTTTTTAATGCTAGGTCGATTAGGAATAAGTTTTGCGAGCTACGGACGCTCTTAGCATCAGAATACCAGGATATCGTTGCTATCACCGAGTCCTGGATTCATACTGATCGTAGGGACTACGTTGGGGAGTTCGAGATTCCTGGGTACAGAATGTTTCACAAGGACCGCACCCGTGGGGAGGGGAGAAGGGTACTAATATACGTCAGGGACACGTTGAGTCCGGTTGACTGCCAGTTCCGATCGGAACGGGAGCTGCTTGGCGTCGATTTGAACGTGGGAGGGACGAACTATAGGTTAATCTTGGTGTACAGACCTCCGCATCTCCTCCTCGAGGAGGATACAGCCCTGTACACCGAACTCCGTAGCCTGCTAGGGGACAGGGTGTGTGTAGTTTTAGGGGACTTCAACTGTCGCGGCATAAACTGGGAAGACAGGACTGCTGATGCCAAAGGGAGGAGGCTAGTTGACTTTGCTGATGAGAACTTCCTGACTCAGTGGGTCAATGGCCTACACGAGGCGAAAGCGTTCTAGACTTAGTATTCACGACCGAAGACAACCTCGTCACTGGCCTCACCGTTGACGAATCGTTGGGCGGGAGTGATCACGGTCTGATTAGATTCTGTGTCTGCGTCCCTCAGGTGAAGCGTAGTAACTTGAGAGGCAGTAAGCTCGATCTACGGCGGGCAGATTTTGTTGGCCTCCGGAAGTAGATGAGATGGGATTAGAGGTCTGCGGCGATGCTGAGAGAGTGTGGAGTGCATTCCGGGACCAATTTATGGTGCTTCAGTCTGCTGCCATACCCTCAAAACCGGTCACCCTTGCTTCAACGCAGCCTAAGTGGTTCAGTCGGGACATCGCTTCGGCTATCCGAAATAGGAAAGCTACGTATAGGAGGGCGAAGGCCAATCGTTCCCATGAGAACACTGAGGCGTATGTCCGCCTGTGCAGGGAAGTGAAGGCGAAGGTTAGGCCAGCCAAACGTAACGAAGAACTCCGGGTGGCAAGCTTCTGCAAGTGGAACCCTAAGGAGTCCTTCAGTTATGTTAATAGTAGAAAGTCCATTAGAAGCATAAAAGGCCTGTTAAAGAACCCCAGCGGCGCGCTGCGGACCTCCAACGCGGACATCGCTAATGTGCTGAATGAGTACTTTGGGAAGTGTTCACCAGGGAGGACACCCGCGTCATCCCAGAGCCAGGCGTCAGGCACGAAGGTGCTGGCCTGGATAGTGTTCGGTGTACCGCGACCGTCGTTGCCGATAGAATGGACAAACTGGGCGCGTTTAAGGCTCCTGGGCCAGACCAGTTCCCACCCAGAGTCTTGCGGCAAGTGCGCGACCAGGTGGCTCCCCACCTTGCTACAGTCTTCAACAAATCATCGGAGACGGGCCAGTGTCTGCTGACTGGAGGGAACCCAACGTGACCCTCTATCTTTAAGAAAGGAGATCACGAAAGTCCAGGGAACTATCGTTCTATTAGTCTCACTTCGGTTGTAGGTAAATTATTAGAGGGGATAGCGGATAGGATCGTTGACCATTTGGATTCCTACAAGCTGCTTTGGGACTCCCAACATGGGTTTAGGCGGCATAGGTCGTGTCTCACCAACTTGCTCGAGTTTTTCCACGTCATGTTGAGTGAGTATGATAAGAGTAGGGCGATTGATATACTTTATCTGGACTTTCAGAAAGCCTTTGATAAGGTACCTCACCGCCGGCTAATGGCCAAAGTCCGCGCGCTCGGTATCGGTGGGGAAGTAGGTAGCTGGATTGGGAACTGGCTGACGAATAGGCGGCAGAGGGTTGTAATTAAAGGGTCTAGCTCGGGTTGGGCCTCGGTCACTAGCGGGGTTCGTCAGGGTTCCGTTTTGAGGCCACTGTTGTTTATCATTTACATAAATGATATCGACGCTGGCATCGTCAGTAGGATCGCCAAATTCGTTGATGTCACCAAGCTCGGGGCCAATGTTGTGACGCTCGAAGCGATCGAGCAACTGCGTGCGGACCTACGTAGGATAGGAGAGTGGTCCTAAAAATGGCAAATGCCGTTTAACTTGGGTAAATGCAAGGTCGTGCACATTGGCTACGCCAATCCCAAGTCGGACGACTCCATGTTGGGGAGTAATATCGAGGCCACTGATTTGGAAAAGGATTTGGGTGTGCTAATTAGCAGCGACCTTAAGTTTACCAAACAGTGGGTTCAGGTGGAAAAGAAAGCCCAGAAGCTGTTGGGTTATATGAGGAGGCAATTTCGATTTCGGAACAAGGAAATTATGCTCTCTCTGTACAATTCCCTGGTTCGGCCGCACCTGGAGTATGCTGTGCAGTTCTGGTCGCCCATCCTCAGGAAAGATATTGAGAGGCTGGAGCGAGTCTAAGCGAGGGCCACAAAGTTAATCCCTTCCGTTAAGCATATGGGCTATAATCGACGCTTACGCGCCCTGAATTTGTTTTCGCTGGAAACTCGGAGGCTGCGCGGTCAACTCATCGAGGTTTTCAAGCTCTTACATGGGTTCAACGATATCGATTTTAGAAGCATGTTTAGTTTAAATGATAAAATAATTCAACTCGCAACAATGGTTGGAAGTTGGATTTGAAACGGTTTAGCACTAGTGTGTGTGTGGGAATTACCTACAAGATCTGTGGCACGTGGAACAGGCTACCTTCAGAGGTTGTGAACAGTTCCTCTGTGGATCAGTTCAAGAAAAGGTTAGACCGAATCTTGCACACTATTTGAGGGTATAGAATTTTTTCTTGGCACCCGTTGCCATTGGTACCTCCTCGGTATGTGCCGCAAGGCCTTTTGAGGTACTTCTTTTCCTTGTAACTCCTTGTAACTCTCTTTATATATATATTATAATATATATATTATATATATATATATATATATTGCTGTGACGGCAAATTTGTGTGCCGAAATCTCTTACTGAAATAGGAACAGAAATTTTAGGTTTAAGGTTTTGTTGTTTAAATCTCTGACGCAAAGTAGTTTAGATTATTGTTATTGAAGAATATTAATAGGTTTCTCGCTACAGGGTTAAAAATTAAAAATGTTTCAAATTATTTAAAGTTCGTTCGATTTTTATTTTTGTGTTCTCACGGTAATTGTATCACTCAGGTCAGCCTGGCGGTAAAGATTTATGATACGGTCGAGGATCGGCCCTCGCTTCAATGAGAAGGGAAAACAAACTGGCCTGGTTCGGTGTTTTCTCTTGGTCGTGGTTAAGCTTTTGGAAACTGCCTTCGAATCCACTTGTTAAATTGGACCATAACGTTGGTCATAAAATATGAGAAACCAAGTGGCTTCGAAGAAAGGACTTTATTTGAAATTGATTTTTAAGGAAAAGGAGGAGCTTTCTTTTAAAGGGAATGTCAATGCCCAATCAAAGGACAATGATTCTTGTAACACCCAGTGAGGAAAAAGAGAAACTCCTTTCCTTATGTATGGGACGACCTTATGTAATGAAAATGTTTTTGATAGGTCCTTGAAATTTTAAAGTGTAACTTAGATTTCTAAGTTAGTTGTGGTTCCGTCCTCAAAAGTTCAAGTGGCTTGTAAACAAATAAATCTTTAAAGTCTGTGGCATGAATGAAAATTCTAAGTTGAGTTAAAACTGTTCACGTTGTACGTAAATCTGAATTGCCTTTGTTTTGCGCGAACTTAGATGGAAGAGCTTAATTAATGTTATCCGACAGACAAAGAATTTTGTGAAATTTCTTTAATTTAATTTTGTTCACATTAAATGTTAAACTTGTAAGTTTGAGAAATATTCTGTTTCCTCAGGGCAGAGTACATCTCTTGTGGTGATCTCGTTTTCAGAGAAAACCGTGAAGTTAGTGCATGACCTTTGTGAAAATTTATTTGTTCTAATTGACGGACTTTTTTCCGGGAAAACCTGCGGAATTCGCGCAGGACTTTTGTGAGTAAATTTCTTAACTTTTTTGTCCGTAAACTACTACTGTACACGTAAGTCTTAGATTTCGGAATGTGAATTTAGTGCTATTTCTAGAGTTACACGCAAATCAAAAACCCTCTGTATAAGTCTTTTTGAGACTTAAATAATTACAACCATTTTCTTTAAATTGAAAATTTGATTTTCTTGAAACAAAATTTGTAATCGCGCCTCCGTATATTTCTTTTCAATTTATGTCCTCTTTTGAGTGAAATAAAATATTTATATGAGGGAGAGTGTTGTTTTATGCTACCTTGCAATAGGCCTCTCTTGTAAGCTGAGGGTAAATTAACACTGAACTTCAAAATTCGAAATGGGCTTCAAATAAGCCGAGAGAAACTGCGCGTATAAAATTGAAAGGCCATCCGAGTGGATAGGCAGTCATATCCTAAAATAAACGAACGCGCGCGCGCGCAATACGCAATAAGTGCAATCGAAAAGGGAGTTGCACCACAATATATATATATATATATATTCCATAGTAAATGCAATGACCGCACTTAGCAAGTAAAATAAAATAATCCGCACAATAAAAATAGTGGAAAACGCTTTCAGCTAAAAAGTCCTTATCAGTTCAAATAAAAGATTCAAATGAAATAAAGAAAAACAATACGAAAAAACGTTAAAATCTGGCCAAGGAAAGTAATATGGACAACTGGAGAGCAAAGGCCAAAATGCAGAAAAGACGCGAGTCACAGCAATCATTTATTTACGGCACAAGGGAGGATTGGGTTGGGGGAGGGAAATTCAAGCGGGGATTGTTTTTCAAAGAAGAAGCCTTTATCATTATTATTATTAAAAATATTCAGGTATTAATAACGAAAGATACCGCCATTTTTCTCTCCTCTACGTCATAACTTAAAAGCTATTTCTAAAGCCTGTAAGTCTAAGGTTAATTAAAAGAAAGTGTGTTTAAATTATATATATATATATATATATAGTACTGGCCAAATTATTAGGAATTTTTTTAAAATTTCATTTTTTGGTATAAAATGTTAAATTAAACCAATTTTAAACGTTGAAAAGTTATTTATTTCTACACAAGAATACATGGTCATTATTTAGCAATAGTTTAGTACTTAGTTTGACCCACCTTAGCTGCCATAATGGCTGCGACACGCTTCGGCATGCCATGAATCAATTTTTTGCATAATTCTTTAGTCGAACGAAACGTGTTTGTTCGTCAGTTGTCGTTTGGTTGTCGTGCGATGCGGGTGTGTTTCTCTTTCTTTTACGTGTCATTGTAACTACCGTTTAATTTAAATAGTGTATTTACCCAATTTCGGCAATTATTTGTTACAGTTTTTAAGTGAATTTGAAAATGGGGCGAAAGAATGACTTGAGTCCACGGAAAATTGGGCAAATACAGGTTTTATTAACTTCTTCTACATTTAAACAAAAGGAAATCGCTGCCAAACTCCATGTTTCACCACAGTCAGTACTTCGTATTAAGAAAAAAATGGTATTTGGAGAAAATGTAGGCCCCAAAAGGGTTGGAAGATGCGGCAGAAAAAGGGTAACGACTCCAAGAACTGATAGACAGATTGCAATTTTGTCTCTTAGAAATAGAAGAGCTACTTGCAAAAACATTTCCAGTAGTCTAGCGGCTGATGGCATCAATATTAGTCGTAGAACAGTCAACAGGAGGCTTCTAACTGCCGGCTTCAAAGCCTACCGCCCAAGGAAGAAGCCCAGGCTCACTGAGGCTATGAAGAAGGCACGTTTTGCATGGGCAAAGGAACACATTAACTGGACTAGTGAGGATTGGGAACAGGTAAGAATAATATTTAACATTAAATAGAATGTTAATACAGTAAATACAGTATGCATAGAAGTGTATTTACAGTACGTGATAAAACTGCAGTAAAAATATCTGTAAAGCAGCAAGTCATACTGTACTTCGTTTTAGCTGTACTTCATACGCTATGCACTGACTCTTTCACAGGGCTTTCTTTGATTGCAGGTGGTGTTCTCCGATGAGTCAACGATTGCCGTGCTTGACGATCGTGTTCAAAGTGTAAGAAGGAGGCCTGGAGAAGAATTTTTGCCTGAGTGTCTGATGAAAACGGTGAAATTTCCACAAAAGATCATGGTTTGGGGAGCAATTTCTGTGCATGGAACTAGTCGTTTGAGCATTGTTGAGGGGAATATGAACCAAGTCAAGTATAAAGAAGTACTAAGAAGACGTCTACTGCCTCAAATAAGGGAATGGTATGGTAATAGACGTTGGATTTTTCAACAAGACTCAGCTCCATGCCACACGGCAAAGTCGGTTAAAAAATGGTGTCATGAAAATAGTGTTCGGTTGCTCCCATGGGCTGGAAATTCTCCAGACATGAACCCAATCGAAAGTTTATGGTGTATTTTAAAGGACGTAATCCATGAAACGCCGATAACAACAAAACACCAACTCATAGAGCGACTTATTCAAGTCTGGTTTCACTCTACACGTATTAAGGAATTATGCAAAAAATTGATTCATGGCATGCCGAAGCGTGTCGCAGCCCTTAAGGCAGCTAAGGGGGGTCAAACTAAGTACTAAACTATTGCTAAATAATGACCATGTATTCTTGGGTAGAAATAAATAACTTTTCAACGTTTAAAATTGGTTTAATTTAACATTTTATACCAAAAAATGAAATTTTCAAAAAATTCCTAATAATTTGGCCAGTACTGTATATAAGGGGTCCCGCGTCTTACGGTACCTAAGCGCCAAAATCAAAATTCGTCAGAAATCGCCTCCAAAGTTCAGCAATATTCTGGCAATAGTATCTCTGTTATTAATTGAGCTAGAACGTTCATTTTTGGCTAAATTAGAGTTCTAAGTATGATAATGAAGATGTTGATGAGTTTTTGGAATAGATTTTCATATTTTATATTTTATATATATATTTTTTACTTTTTTTTATTTTCTTATTATGCCAAACTTTGGGTGAACTTTTGGCTGGCGATAGAGGTGGAAAAAGTAGTTCGCTTCATAAGGTTTTCAACCATACTTCTAGTGTCGTAAGGTCATTATAACCCAAACCACGCGATAGAGGAAAGGGGTTGAAAATAGTGATATCCATAAAAAACACGTTTTCGCCTGTGGTGGCGCTTAGGTACCCTAAGACGCGCGACCCCTCAATATATATATATATATATATATATATATATATATATGAATAAAACCACGAAGGGAAAAGAAACACAAAGGGGTGCTCAAGCGCTTTCGTCTAATGACATCCTCAGGATATATATATATATATATATATATATATAATTATATATATATATATATATATATATATATATATATATATATATATGAATAGAAACGACATAATATTAAGGAACGTTTCTGCACACGTGGAAGAGAAATAACGAATAAATGAAAAATGAGGCGAACCGCCCGGGAATCGAACCCAAGGCCTTCCAATTGCCGGTTGGATGCGCTACCAACCGCATCCAACCGTCAATTGGAAGGCCTTGGGTTCGATTCCCGGGCGGTTCGCCTCATTTTTCATTTATTCGTTATTTCTCTTCCGCGTGTGCAGAAACGTTCCTTAATATTATGTCGTTTCTATTCATTTATATACTGCGTGGTCATTGCAGTTAAATGCATATATATATATATATATATATATATATATATATATATATATATATATATATATATAGTTTAATTTCAAAATATGATGAATGATTTATTGAACCCATATATTTATTTTTGATGTAAATGGTTTTCCTTTGTATAAAGGTGCCCTCCCCCATTCCGCGAAAGAAAGACCTTTTACTGGTTTTCGTAAGTTTATATATTATATATATATATATATATATATATATATATATATATATTACGTGATCTTAATCTCGCTTCACTTAATGTCTTCGAACGACAATTCAGGATCGATCCGTGGTCGATTCTTCTGCAGCATCCCGCCTCACTCGCAGGATTTGGTGAAGGATAGAGTTGGTTTCCACTCTCTTCCTGCCCTCGTTGCCAGCTACGCACGGATGATCAGGGCTTTACAAAAAAACCTGTCCAATTGATTCTTCAAATTATTTAGGTTGGTATACTGGGGGTTCCTCAGTTCTTTTGGCAACACGTTAAAGAATTTTGGGTATTTTCCATCCTTATTTTCATGAACTGGTGTCCCACTGCAGCTGAGATAGTTTGGCACAATCCCTCGTATATTTTCTGTATGTAATTATTGTGTACCGCTCATATCTTCTTTCAAGTTTGTAGTCGAGACCAATAGTTTTCACCTTTCGTTTCCTTATCTTAGACACACACACACACACACACACACACACACACACACACATATATATATATATATATATATATATATATATATATATATATATTATATATATTTAAAATATATATGGATGGGAATTAATAGTAGTTAAAATTACATTAAGTAGAGAGTGTAGAAAATAATATATCTTAGCTTGAAATGATCACAAGTATGTATTTAACTAGATTGCGGTGAGAAGCAAATTGATTTTTGTACCTAGCTTTAAGACAATTTTTAGCCGTGGAACCCTCGTAAGACCCTCTAATAAAGAAAAGAGGCTCTTTCCTTAGCTTCCAATGGAGATACCTCTCAATAATTAATTACACTGAGGAAATTAAATTACTCCAAGGCCTTAATTATAAAGCTCAGCCCGATTCCACTCCGCCGAGGAAATCAAGGGAGCGCTAATCTTTCTTTACGTAACATTATACTCACTCACTCTTTCGCAGCTTCGGCTAATATTTCAGTGCCATGAATGCTCGAACTCCGCGCGACGGAGTGGATAAGGCGATTAGCGAAACGAGGTTTTGTGTGTATATATATATATATATATATATATATATATATATATATATATCATGTGCAGGCGTATATCCAAGCAGAAATTCAAACAGAATTTCCATATCTGCGCGGAACCAACTACAATAATCATTTTTTTTTTCTTACTGCATTCGTTATTCGAACCATATATGGCGATTTCCTATCGTAAGGGTCATATTCTCGCAACTTTTATGGCACGAGGTCATTTTATGTATCTGCGTTTACCGTATACGTGTCTTGCCTCGAAAATCTTGAACAATTAAAATTACTTTTTTTCTTCACTCGCTTTACAGCTTTGAGAGATTCTCTGAAGGCCGAAGTCGGTGTTGGGTATTTAGCTGAACGGATGTGAGAAGTTTTAATGACCCCATAAAAGGGGGATGCAATGCTCCTTCTGACGTGGCTTCATTCCTTGACAGGGAAACTTACTTAATACACAGATGCATTTAACAAAAGAAACCCAAAAATTGAGAACAGAAAAATTACGAGTGAAAGCGAAATAATGGCGGCGTATCTAAAAATATTTACATTTCTTAAAGGGATGAAAAACTTAAAATTAAGCGACTCCCTCTTAACCCTCAGTAAATAAGGTGACGTCCCTTAGCGTAAACAGTAAAGTAAAAGATAAATATGTCGAGGAAAAAAGATATTGCTTCGAACACGGACAGCGTCGAGAAGCGACATCTTAAACGACAATCGATCTCGGAGCCACGCGTTCACTGCCCTCGGCCCTCAATGGAACGACTTGATAACGACCAAATAACGATTGCCGAGCGCTTCCTTTACCTCGTGTCGAATTTTACAACGCAACTAAATCTCTGACGATAAGTGAACAACGTTGAATGCATTTCCGTTTATATATATATATATATATATATATATATATATATATATATATATAATTCATTCCTTGGAAACTCGAGTTTAATTATAAATAACAAAACAAGTCTGATTCTATCTAAATCAAACAAACAAGCGGTCCTCGAACATTTCAGTTGCGGTCCGCACGAGAATGAGTAAATTTCCTCCGCGCAACAGCGATTCTCGAATTGGAAGCGTCAAATTCACCGTGCCGGTCAGGTAGTTATTCTTTATCTCTAAAACACGCTGTCTTAGTACAGTGCTTGTTATGTCTGAGATAAACTGTTCTGTAAACCGTTGAAACTGTAATAAATTGCGATTGGCAAGGCATTTTTATGCGCTTCTCTGCGGCAGTGATGGACCTACACAATAAACAGTCGCGATGCGTCAGCCAACGTGGAAGGAAGACTACTTTCATACTTCGTCCTTGCAAAAGTGGCAATTCTGCTTTAAATGTACTTTAATAGATAGTTGCTAAAACATTTTTGTATTATCCCCGCTTAATTTTAATTTTGGTAAGTAGGCCAGCCAACATGTATTGCGCTCCGCAACCAAAAGGAGTTGGAGGCTTCGGATCTAAACTGTTATAAAGTTTGAAAATTACAATGAAATAATTATAAACAAAAATAATGTATAAAATTAGTGAAGTAAGTATTACGTAAAAATACCAAATTAATATATATAACCCTTGGTTAGCTTCCGCCTGAATTGTTCATTCTGACGAAGGTCAAGCTTTTCACTGCACCTTAGACCTACAGTTTAACGTGGAATCCGAACCACGCCACACCAGCAGCCCCCAGAGTCTTAACCACTAGGCCACCCATTTATCTACCAACCACTTTCTTTATTATGTGGAAGGATGAACAGCTGGGTTTTGCTGCGCGCCGGCTGCCGTCACCGGGTCTCGAACGAACCCGGGGCCGATGGATTCGTAGTCAGCGACGCTAACCACTACACCACCGAGGCACATTGTAACCCCTAGAGCCTGTCCCAAAGCCGGATCTTATCTGCTTTGCAGATACCTGGTGAGGGAAGCTATATTTTTGGGGCCTCTTTGCGAGTGACCCGTTGCCCACATCGGGCTAACATCATGAAAAAGAAAAACTATAGTGTTTGTCATTTACCATTACTTATTCGGACTATAGTGGATTTAATTTTCCCAGAAGAGTTCCCTGTTCCATGCACGGTCTGTGTGTATCATATATATATATATATATATATATATATTATATATATATATTATATATATATATATATATATATATATACTATCGTAGGGATGGAAAAGTTGATTATTTATGTTTGTTTTGTATTCAGTATAAGTTTAAGAGTCGAGAAATGGCTCTCTTTTGTGACTTCTCACAAAAGGGAAGTCACAACATCCGATTTGTGACTTGGAAAAGTTTCTCCAACTTAAATTAAGGTATAAATATATTATTTTGTGTGTGTGTGTGTGTGTGTGTGTGTTAACATTTTCATTCCTCGAGATATATTATAGTGTGTTCGTGTATATGGAAAATCCACTACAGAGGTGAATTATTTGTCACTTACTTGGCGGAAAAACATGGAGATCAATGGCGATTTTGTCATCGAAGAATGAGCGATTTTCATGCGCGTTCCTGTCCGCTTTCGTCGTATTTTGGAGGTTTTTCGTTACCGTTCCGTTGTCGTCGTTTGAGACGTCGGTTTTCCACAGAAGATTTTTCGATGTCGTGGCCTTTGCTGTTGCAGGCGACAAGAAAAATTGTTTATAAATCGGACTTCCCCTTCCCGTCGTTGTGACTTCAGTTGTAACCAGAGCCGATGTTGTCGTGGAAGGAGTAGTTGTGGTCGCTTCCGATGTTGTGGTTGTCGTCGTGGTTGTAGTCGGTATTTCCTCTGAGGGAACAAAATTGAAATGGTTTCAGCAATTCAGCAAATTTCTTTCGTTACTTCTCGGAACTCCATTCATCAGTTTACTGTAAGGGCGGATCCAGACTAGATTAATATGGTATCGAAGGATGCAGGGAGAGGTTAGAGGTTGAGAAAATGTATATGGGAAGTTTATGGAACTTATAAATAGGAGCCGCGTTTAGAGGAGGTGCGAATGGATTCATGAAGGTGTTGAAAAGAAGTGCGGTGGAACCAATTCAGTGAAATAGAAAACTCCCCCTCCACGACTTGCTATCATTAATTTAAACTCGTCTCCGGACTAAATTTAGGACCAGCATCACACAAGTGTCTCTTAAAATGGTCGATATGCAAATAATAGATGAACACGCTACTTTCTTGCTGTTCCCTCAAAATATCATGAAAATTAATCAGTTGTCTACTAAACAGCTAAAAATTCATTAAAAATTCAAAGTGAACGAAAGAGTTGATCCTCTTTTTTACATTTCCAAGTCATTAATTAAACCAAAGTCACAACGCTGCCATTAGAGGAAACTGACATTAATTAACTCATTCTCATTGGTTGGTTGGTTATTCCGTTTTACGTCCTTCGTCCACCAAAGAGCCATGGCAAGGATAGTAACCTCATCAACTGGGGAAAAATAAACTCCCTTTAAAAGGAGAACGAAATCGAGCAAAATACTATATATTGTGAACAGCCGGCTCGTCACTGCACCTCTATCCCCATATCTCAAATTGGCTTGGGCACTCCTTAAGTGGGTTGTTCCGAATGTAAGATTCAGATTGTAACGTAACATTTTTCCTTAGGAATTGAATTTCACGAAAGAGTAACACTTATAGTTAAGGATTCTTGCCCAAAATGCTTACTGGATCAAAGGTCATAGTGAAATGACCAGCTGAAGAGTTCTCAGCGTAAATAGCCAAACATTTTGATGGTTTAGAATTAAAATTGGATATGAAAGTATTTCTGATGTTAACTTCTTCTAAAGAGTTATTTTTCCTGACTAAAGTGTTCATCGGTGTAGAGAGTTTGTCTTTACTTTTGTTTTTATGGATGTTACTCGCTGAAAAAGTTTTACGACGACAGGAAAATTCCCCATTTCGGAAGGAGAATTGAGGAAGTTGCAGAAATTATACGCCAACAAAGACACTAAGATCCACTCTACAGGGTGTTCGAAAAGTCCCGTCACCCCCTCCAAAATGTACATATTGTAATACCAATTTTATTTTTGTGCGATTAATTGAATTTATATGTGATTCATTGACTTTTTTTTTTCTTTTCCAGGTATTTGAGTTAAGCGATACAGACATGCAGAAATGATATGAAGCCTGTGAACGGTTTTCTTGATTAGTAACTGTATTTACTGTAATTGAAGTAATTGTTGTTAGTGACTTGTTCCTTAAATTACACCTACCACATGTAAATACAATTAATCACACAAAAATAAAATTGGAATTATAATATGTACGGTTGCCCACATATGTAATATTCCTCGTCTCACAGGCGACTCCGGACATGTGGCAACGCCGCAGCGATAATCAAGGTACCCCAACTGGGGGAAAGTGGGTTGGAGGGGAACAACCTAGTCCAACAACATATAACATTGATATACAGGTAAGGCGCCGTTCAAAAATTACGTAACGCTATTTTTGCTAAAACTTCATACCCCACCCCACCTGTAACGTGTGGGGTGTGGGATGGGGGAAGTGTTATATAACATCTTAGGGAGTGCCTGATCTAGCGTTACAGAACGTTCCTGGGGGATCTAGGGTGTCAAGTTTTAGCAAAAATAGCGTTACGTAATTTTTGAGCGGCCCTTAATTATAATGTAATGTCTGTGTTCATAAAGATAAACGATTAATATGATCGTGAACAGCGTTCAACTCCATGTTTACTAGTTTTATACAGTAATAAGGTTCCATTATGATTACTGCAAGTCTATATGAACAGATACCACAATACAACTTTTTATATACTAATGAATTTGAAGCAAAAATAGACATTACACAACCATCCTCCACACTCCCTCATTCCCCTTCCCCACCCACCAGTCTCGCATATATTAAATCATTATGTAACAATACTAATAAAGCTGTTTGTAGAGTCCGTGTGCGGCTTTAAAACTTTACTAACTTACGAATCTACACGATTATATATTATATATATTATATATATATATATATTGACATTGAGCGAGAAAAGGATTGAGACAGTGTGAGAGAGAGCGAGGTAGAGGGGTAGAGAGAATTAGTGGGAAATGGCTTATCGAATGTTAGACAAAGAACTTGTTAACAGTTTCGATCTAAATAACAGTAATTGATTATCAAAATCACATAAGAATAATCCACGGTTATACTAGCATAAACATATTTATGTATACTTATAAATTCATACAATATTATACTAATGTTTGTGAAATGACGTTGATGGGCCAAACCGTGGTGTTGACATGGTTACTTGCTGTCGCCGTCCAGGAAAGACTACATATGGGCGTGTTAGTAAAAACCGTAAGGTGACGATTGCATGAAGCAGGATATCACCACCGGTTTGTGGCTAATGCCTATTATATTAATAGTGTTTTCTAGATTGTATTTGTATTATCAATGTGGAGAGATAATGATTTAATCACGATGGACAGATAAACCCATTAATGTTTTCCAGATTTCCTGTTGCATTATCAATGTGGAGATATTAGATCTTAACAAGGTTACTTACTTTGTGTTGCTTTGTGTGGGTTCGAACGACGGTTCAGGATCGACCTGCATATTAATTGTTTTCTTTATGAATACATACATCCCATTATAATTACCCGTATGTCAATGACTGCGCATTCAATTGTCCTTTAGATATATATGTCTGTGTTATACGTTGTTGGACTCGGTTGTCCCCTCTCCACCCAACCTTCCCTCAGTTGGGGTACCTTGACTAACACTGTGGCGTTGCTACATGTACGGAGTCGCCTGTGAGGCGAGGATCATTATATACGCGGGCAACTGTACATTTTGTAGGGAGTGACGGGACTTTTTGAACACCCTGTAGGTTAGCCCAAGAAAGAAGTTTGAAAAGAGAGTTAAAATGCAAATGAAAATGAAACTAATAAATTCTTATTCCATGCTTACACTCATAAACGTGTAAGGCTTTCGTACAGAAATAGTAGTAGTAGTAGTAGTAGTAGTAGTAGTAAAAGTCGAGAACGCACAAGGTTCCCCTTCCTCCACCATCCATTGTATTAATGACAGAAAACAGTAGTGAAAGAGGAATTATATGAAAGAAGAAAAAGCTAAAATTAAAAAAAATAGCTTCGGGGTTCATTCACATGATTGCGTACACTCATCTCCCGTACCCGATTATGTATTAGAAAACGGTGGACGATAAAGGATAGATGTAAACGAAAGACTGCTAGACGACAATAATAGTAGTTTCTTAGACAAAACACTTAATTCTTACTGGACCAATTCATATTTTTTCGTTCAACCACTCGCGCAAAGTGCAATGAAAACTCCGTTTTGATAAAACGAAAGAACAACCGTATATTTTAAACTCCTTAAAAATGAAGCAGCCTTTACGAAAAGTAAGGCTTCTACATAAATAGGTAGCGCACGAACAGGACTGGAATATATACAGGGTGTCCCATAGTCCGGTCTCATAGGAAAATATATTTTAAATTAAATTTACGAAAGTAATACATTTGAACTAAAACAAATGTTCAAATTGATGTCTTGTTTTGGGACCCTTTTTTTTTGTTGCAATTAGAATAACACGCAATGGTTAATATGGAAATGAGTTACATTCTTGAGGAAAAGGCTTTTCCTCACGAGTGTAACTCATTTCCATATTAGCCACTGCGTGTTATTCTTCCTGTAACAAAACAAAACAAAAAAGGTCCTACAACAAGACATCATTTTGAACATTTGTTTTAGTTCAAATGTATTACTTTTGTAAATTTAATTTAAAATAAATTTTCCTATGAGACCTAACTTACGGAACACCCTGTATATACTATTTCAGAAGAAAATTTCGATTTCTTTTAAATAATTATTCTTTTCTGCTCCATACCTCATCTCATCACTCGTAATGATTTTATTAAAAACTACCTAAATATTAACTAATTTTAATTAATCAAATGGTTAAATTATACAATTAGTAATAATGATGAGTGAGGTCGTTTAACCTCCTTCGTATCGTCTAAGGTCACATGACGGAGGGGGACCTACAGCTTTACGTGGAACCCGAACCACTACTCCACCAAGGCAGACTAGAGAAACGCTTTAATCGTTGAAATCTTACGTCCTCGAACCTAGAACCTTCATACTGACAACCTAGTGGTTCACCACTGCCGGGTTCTGCGCGTAAAATCCAAACTATCTCTGAGCTTCGATTAAATGGATTAATAATCATAATTAGGGGCAGAAACTGGCACAGCTCTCGGACCAACTAATGCGGCTCATTGTTGAAACTCCTATTATTATTATTATTATTACCAGCCCGGTCTGGAGTCGAACCCCCGACCTCAGTGTCTTCACTTACTGAGCTCCTGCCGATGGCGTTTGTTGAATTAACTTGAAAAAAATGTGTTTATGACCGATAATGCTGCTTCACTCATTTAAAGATTTCACCAATAATGTTTTAAAATTCTAAATCAAGTATAAATCTAATTATACCTCCATTCATCCATGTATTAAATTAGGGCACTTAACGTGATTAATGACTAATCACACTAACCGATAGTGAGAAGATATCATTTAACAGTTAACTATAACAACTAGAAACCATAAAAGTTAATTTGCTTAGCAACCAGCCGTTGCTAAGGATTTTTCTAAAGAATAATCCTTAATAATAAGTCCTTTAGTAAGGCGTTGTACAAGTATCACAAATTTAATTTCTGCCTAAATTAATTATTAATCATTTCTGAGAGATGTTCCTAGAAACATCTGGTTGCTAGGCAAGGCCTATTCAAATTTAATTGTCTATCTGTTTATTATTTTGTCATATGTGGTTTAAGTGAGGGAATGTACTTGAAATATTTATTCTTCAAGAAGAAAACAAAGAAGATGGAAACCCTTGTTTGAAAGATAATTTCCTCTTAAAAATCTTTTAGAAAAGATTTTTAACTGGTCCATTAAAGTTCTAAAGTGATTCCAATCCACTTCAATTTGCGTTTCAGGATCTTTTTATATCGAACGGGACCATTAGTTAAGGAGAGAGAAAGTCCTTCCTCTAATTACAGGAGTAAATTTGAACTGGATTTCCATAGCCATTTGAGGAGGGTTCTTTCCAATCTTGATAATTTCAATTTCGTGTCTTGGTGCAGGAATGAGAAATTCGAGGGAGAACCTCAAAGGAAGTAATTCTCAAACTGATCCTTTTCCATTCCTACTTCAGGATTTCCCACTCCAAGTTAGAAAATCCTTCTCTGACTGCAACTGTGTTACGGGCTTTTTTTTTATACACACCCTTTCCCATATCAGGAAACTTTTCCCAAAGTTGGAATTCTCACTCTCAGACTGAATGGGAATGGAAATGAAGCTAAGTGGGAAGTAACCTTTTGAATGGGTTTCTGAAATGTTTATCCTTTACCCTGTCCATCCATTCATCTATTCAAACGCCCAAACAGTTTGAATTTATTTCTCCATATCTGATTTAAAACTTTATGCATTCCACTTTTCATCCTTTCTTACACAGGGGTTTCCACTAAGGTTGAATAAAATTACCTGGCATTAGCCGGAACAGGATAGAGCGGAAGCTATTTAACAAAGACTCAAACTAAATCTCTCGTCATACGACAAGCCAACACACGACATAATTGTGAAGAGAGAGAGGGAGTGTTAATTAATAATTACCGATGAGGCGGATCAGAGTGTGGGCCTCCCCCACGCTGTTCCGGACGGAACATTTGTACACCCCAAAATCTTCCTTTCCGACAGGTCGGAAAAAGAGTTTCGAAACGCCTTTGTTTCCCTTCAAAAATTCATTGACGACTTCAAAATCTGGAAATAAAATAAAATAACTCATGAAAAAGCAAATATATCTCATTTCCACACTTGCACGTTGGGTCGTGTTTCACACACGCACACACACACACACACAAATCATTAGTCACCACCATAATGAAGTACAGTGTCAAAAAAAAGTTTGCCTAGAAACAAAATTTCTAAATTAAATAAAAAATATAATACTAATTACTATTATTGTTTTTTTTTATTGTTTTTTGTGACATACAATTTACAAAACAAAATCAATCATTGGTGATTTTTACAAATTTGTTTCTAGACTTTTTTTTTTAGCGGAAAGTATATAGTGGACCGGCCAAAATTAAAAAATCGACTTTGAACGGCGTTTTTTGTTAATAGCTGGCACCCATGCTAAATCAATGTACCTGTGGGTGAGGAATAAAATGCAGGTGAATACCACTCTCGCTTTTGGCTTTGAAGGTCATTTGAAGGTCATTTAATTTTAATTGGTGAAAAAAAAACATTGAGCAAGTCTGTTTGTCAAAACAATTTATTTTAACATGATTAGTGCCTAATAAGTTTGATGGCATGAATTAAGTACTCACAGTAACAGAATTATCACAACTAAATCACAAAGCAGTAAATATAGCCCCATGACTATACACTTTACACACTAGTAGCATCTACAAGTTCACGTTTCTTGATGAACAGCACCGAAATGCTGCACTGATAGTCACAATTGTGTGGATTGCAATCACTTAAGAACAGAGTTATTAGTTCCTTACAGCACATTCCAGCTTCTCTCGATTTCAGCCCGGAAGAGAGACATAGATCTACTGTCCAGCTGGGCAGCTGGGTTATAGCAGCCGCTGTCGTAGAGCAGTTGCATCTAGCTGTCTTGCACTTTTTATTGCAACCACAAGCAACAAGCTCCGGGCAGGGTTCAAGGATTGGAGGAAGTCTTGTCCACACTGGTAGGAGGCTCCCATCTTCCAACTTCCAGGGTGAAGTGTCCACTGGATCTTCAACATCTACGTGCTCTTTGTCAGCCTGGAGCCATATTTTGGCCTGATAGTTTGCCCGCTTGGCGTGGAGCTCCAGGGCATCCTTTATCGGTAGAAGCATTTCCAGAGTCTTCTTGGCCTTCCCCAAAAGGTGAACTCCGGCGTCATCAACTTTGTGTTGTTCCGGGGTGCCATACAAATGACACACAAACTTCTCAACATCTGCGAGATCCCCATCTCGACCAATGGCGTGCAGCAGGAGTGGGTGGTCACTGAACACCTTCCAACACTTCTTTTTTCCATGACCACTGAAGGACGAGACTGTGTCACACCCGGTCAAAGGGTGGAAGCTGACCAGGTTGTCCCTGACTGGGGGCGACAAACTCTTGAATACATCGTGCACGGGGTAGCATTTTCGGTTCTTGGCCGTTCCGCACAGCATCCACACTTCAGCGACCTTGGTGCAAACGAAGTGAATCAGCAGCAGCATTACATCATATCTCTGCACACTACCAGTATTCGTTCATAGCCCTGGGACGCTGCATCACATGAGTGAAAGATGAGCCTGGTGTCCGCCTCTTCATGGTTGCTATGCAGTGGAACGTCATGTCGCCTGGTTGACCGTACTTCAGTGGCTTCAGAGAAACCACCCACTGTCACCAGCTGACATCTTTCTTGAAGATCTCTGCCCTTCTCAGTGATGACGTTAGACAGAAACAAGGCTAGTCCAGCCTTGTTTGTATCCAGGGCCATGAAGTTTTTCCACACTTCAGGCAGTGGAACTTGTGGGCCATCAATGACTTTCCGAATCGGCTTCTTCTTGCTTGCACGCTTTGTCCTGGTAACTGCTTTGATCGATCCTTCCCCTGCGTACCGATCAAAGATGACATCAACTCTTGTTGTGTGTTCATTGAAATAACGCGTCACGGCCTTGAAGAACACTTCAGTATAGTCGCCGAATGTCCGACAGCCGCCAGGCTTGCCAAGAGCTTGGATGAGTGCATGGCCATCTATCATCAAACAGGTCTTCAGATCAGAGGTTGGAACCTCTGAGCTTATGGTCTGCTGAGCTATCAGGATGTTCATCAACTCAGACTTCGATGTCGAATTCATCTCTCCTCCTGCCTTCGCCAGACTAAATGGGACTGGGGACAGTTCATGCTTCAAGACGTTGACCATCTCCACCATGCGACCTGCGGTCGCAGCATTCAGCGAAGGTTTTCGACCGATGTTTCTTCATCGTTTCATGGAAGCCTACTATCTGTTCAATCAGTCTTTCCTTCATGAAGCCGATTACATGCTGCTTTCCTCGATCCTGAGTTGTCAGCAGGTTCTCCACAACATCTGTGGGTGCAGTGTCTTTGGTTGTCAGTGAAACAAGTGGGATGTCAGTGGCGGCATCTATATCTCCTGCTTCATTCACGTGAACTCTGAAGACGTCAAACTGCTTCAACTGCTGAACTAGCTTCATGACATCATGAGCGGCACGCCTAGTGCGAGAAGGCAGACTGTCAACCCGAGTGAAAGTGGCTTCCCCATCATCATCTTGAAGATTGAAGAGGTATCTTGTGTCTTGAGAGATGCGTGACCGCTCTGACCATGTGATGCAGAACCTGTCTCTTGCTTGGTCATTCTTTGTGATGCCGATGATGCCATTGTGCATCTCGCATATACGATTTATCCATTCGGTTGCCTGATCAGCTGGAACTTGGTTGAAGCGCTTCGCCGTCCTCTTGACGACAAAGTTCCCATTACAGAACTTTGCATGAACTTCTGGTGCTGACTTCTCAAGAACTCTCATATCAGCCAAGTAGACCGGCCCCCAACGTGCATATTTTGTGTGGTCATAGATAGTTAGCCAAGGCAGAATTGCAGCAAAGGCTTCTATGTGGAGACTCCACATGCCATCTCTCTGAGCTCTGATGAAGGCCAGTAGGATCTACCATTTCCATGTAGCATGACCACAGCATGAAGTTGGGATTTTCAGAGTGCTGGTCATTGACTTCCTCCATGAGACTGGAATTTCTCATCTGCCAAAACGTCTGAGAAGTTGTCAACAGCATCGCGCATCTCATCTATGTCAGCTCTGTCTTTGAAAAGCGAAGCAACATTGAGGGCAAGCTCTTTGACGTTCTCATCTCCGTTGCCAGTTGCAGCCAGTCATGACTCAAACATCTGCCACTTGATGCGCCACAGTGCCTCATACATCAGCTGGTGACCTCTCACAGCTCGGTAGTAGGCCTTGCCGTCCAGCATTGTCTCAGTGGTGTTAGCCGCGTACACACCTGCCTCTGTCCATAAGTCATCAAGTCCCACACTTTCCATGTTTTGACCAATGGCTTTCAGAAAGTTGAAGATATGGAAGCCTCCCATGAGCAAGACCACTTTGGCAAATTTCGAGTTTGCCCAGACTAGTTCCTTACCCCTGCTGTGCAGAGGCTGATCAGCAGTGTTGATGGTGTACTTCTGGCTGACATACTCAGAGATGGCCATGAAGCGATTGATGACGGTGGTCATGGCGTCATTGTCATCTGCTGGTGCCTGCAGGATTGGCAACATCCCGGCGGTCGTTACTGGTGGATCCGCAGTGCTGACAGATTGATTGAATGCTCCCCAACTTGGAATGGACATCGCTTCATCATGGATGCGTGACACCACCCAGACCAAGTCCTTGGCACGTGCCCGGTCCCTCTCAGGTTCATGTGGCAACTGGTCTATGTCAGTGTCGTAGCCAGGAGGAGATGGCCTCTTGCCAGATGGGAGGGTAGCCTGGTCCAGCCTTTGGAACTTCTGTAGGTCATCAGGTTTGATAGATTTCGATCGCTTGTGCTTGCCACTCTTTTGGCCATGACTCTGCTGTGGAGGGGGGCTTCTCTGCCATACCATCAGTTGAGTGCTGTGGAAGGTGTTCTTCCCGTCTGAAGTTCACTTCAAAACATCTATGTTGTCACAAGATCAGTAAATTATTCTCTCTTTGACGATGGTGTCAGGGATGTAGACACATCCATTCTCAGCATACCTCTCCAGGATGTTCTGAGCGATGGTGGTGTCTATCCTTCTTACAGTGTCGATACCAATAGTGTGATTTGCTGCATGGAACAGATCTAGGAGTGCTTCTGAGCGGGTGGCTTGGTGCAGAGTAAGACCCAAGCCCACATGCTTTGGTGTCAACTTTCGTCGGTTGGAGACTGCATAGACTATGTCCTGGGCAATGCTACACACACTCTGCTTCACTTTCTGGTCCTCTTCACTTCCCTCATCTACAACATCCATTCCCCCAAAGAACAATCGTAGAAACAGATACAGACTGTCGGGTATGACGCGATCAACATGTTCCTGATGAAGATCTTGCCATGTATCGGAGTATCCAGGAGTTTCAAGAAGATCCTGTCGAACCTACAGAGCCACGTGTACCATATCTTGGAATATGCTGCTAGCGGCACACATGCAGACATCAGCATCTTCATCTTCAGTAGACTCTAACTCAGAGGTGACAGAACCTTGTTCACAAGACTTAGCCAGTGCTTTGGAGATGATGAAATCTGAGCTCTCTCCAGGGTAAATCAGCAGCGGGCCCCTTGACAATGGGCGTACATAGCTGGCGTTTGATCCAAGCAGCCTTTGAACATCTTCGTAGAACGTGGTTCTTGTGGAGCATTTCACGGTGATGCCGGTGTCATTACACATGCTCTCGTATCTGTCCCAGACGTCTCCCATGTCGTATACGTGACCACGAGACAGGCCTGCTGTCAAGTCTTTGCACAGCTTCGTCATGCACTCATTTTCAGGACCTTGCTGCTCCTCTGACACCGTTTGTTTTCTAGTACGTCTCTCAAATGTCACCAAACATGCCAGATGATAGCAGCCTTCAACTGCAATCACATCACTCACCGCTGACAACGGTATGTTCATGACAGGGTCGTGTTTGGCACGCTGGATCAAGTCATCTGACTTCTCCATTGTCTCCACCCTGTGCAGTTTCTTTGTGGTCTTCTTTTGGTAAAACATGCAGAGGGTCCAGTCCAGTCAATCACTGGTGTTGAACGTCTACGCTTTTGGGGAAAAGCCTGAGAGCCTGCACTTTTTGTGGTCGCCGATGCACCCATGGTCTGCCGCTGACTTCGCAGCCTTTTGAGTTTGCCTTCAGATGTGAATAAAGAATAGCATGATTTATGCCATTATGATAGTAATGTCAATAAAGAAACTGCGGAGGGTAATGTTGATAAAGAAACTGAAGAGACAATTGATATTTTGTCTGAAGACTTTTGATTTATTTACTTACATTTAAGCTAGTCTTTTTATAACAAATCAATTTCGCTTTCCTTTCGTTTAATTTAGTATAATTAATGGTATAACATCTAATTAGTTTTTATTGCATGAACTAATATACATTTTCTTAATTATGTTTTTGTCTTTTATATTCCTCATTGCTTAGAGAATTGCCAAAATTTTTGCCATTTTTTTAAAATTTGATGCCAAAAACTGCTAAAAACAAGATATAAATGCCAAAAGTGAGTCAGAACACCTGGCAAACCTGTTTAACCTTACAGACTAGTGATGGATCGAGTAACCGCAACCGCACTACAACCGCACAAAAATTCACAACCGCAACCGCAACCGCCGTTCCATAAGTGCGGTTGCGGTTGTAAAAGCTTAGTTAATTTTAATTTTAGGTTAATTAGAAATATTTCTTTTTTTAAAAAGAAAATGATGGGTCTCCTTATGCGTGCTTAAACGTGACGTCATACGGCTGCCGTAGTAAAATTGGTTTAAACTGCGCTCTAAGTTATTACTCTGTGAGCTCCATGAAGTAAGTAAGTTTGACATCAGTTTTTCAAATGAATAATAATCCATAACTTTCCAATGGGTGGAGGCTGGGGAAAGTGGTAGGTGGGATGAACAGTGCGATGGGTCCTCGTCCCTCATCCTGGTAACACAGTGCAAAATATGGTTTTAATTAATTTGATCTATTCTTTCATAATAGCTATATAAGTTTAGAATATACTTCATTTAAATAGTATTTATTTAGTAAATACCTTATGTTGAACACAAGTTTTGCAACACACAAATAGCGGTAGCGGTGTATTGGAAAACCTGTGTTCAACATAAGGTATTTACTAAATAAATACTATTTAGTATATATTATGTACCAAGTGTGGCTAAATCGCACTATAGTGGCTAAATCCAGTTAATAATTACGCATTTTTCCTAGTATATGATAACCGCAACCGCGGTTGGAAAAAATTCGACAACCGCAACCGCGGTTGTGAAAAACCGACCACTCGATCCATCACTATCACAGACACATTTGGGATACCGAATATGTCGGATGTAGTTAAAGACAAATGAATATAAAGGATACCAAACAGCAACAGACGGCTAGTCCCTACGAGACTGTCTGTTTCAGAAGGAAGGTTAAAAGATGCAAGAAAATTTAAAGACAAGTGAAAGTTTTAAAGCAAAAAAAAAAAAAATGGTTGAAAGGAAGGAAAGAAATTTAAAGATAAAGAGAGAATTTTAAAGTAGAGAAGAGGGAATCCGAGTGAAAATTCTACAATACTTCTACACGTTAACAAATGCTTATAACGGGTTTTAAGGCAAGATAAGCATCTAGTCTCTTTTCAAAGGATTCGATCGAATTATTTTGAACTACGTTGACTGGCAATCCATTCCACAAATTAACTAAATGATTGAAGAAAAAATGTTTAGCTTCATTAGAATTAAAACGTTTACCCACTAATCCGAGACCATTGCCTTGAGTTCTATCTGCATTCCTGAAGGTTTATGGAACAAAAATTTAAAATGTAAGTTTGAAGCTGTCCATATACCACCGCTATTTTTGTGAGCCGAGGCGAACATTCTGTTAGGTTTTACAATACCATTGTCGTAAATTCAGCTATTCTAGTTTTTCCATTTCGGAAAGATTATGAAAAAACAAAGCTACCGTATAATTTTTTTTATTTTATTTTTTCAATAACTTTGTTTTTCTTTATACCTCATTTGCGGATGAACTCTCTGAGAGTTCAGAATTTTGACCTTGGAAATACTGTATATTTATTTTATTTTATTTTCCTTTCATGTTGTAGAAATTTTAATTTTCGCATTGAATGAATGCCTTTTCATAGAATCTTTTGCGGTTGGGCTGGTGAAAATTAGATTATATGAGAGTAATATTAATATACCATTCTAATTTCAACATTTAATGAAAGCATTTGTGGGATCAATCGTCTTTATGGTTTTTTAGTTTTTAATTAGGATTACTACCCGCTCAGTGTCATTCTCATTCGAGTTCCCAGTCAGAAAATGAGGATGCATAAAGTAAGAAATTCACATTTGAGAAAAAAAGCTTCATGATTTGAGAAAGAATGTCACTCTTATTCGCATTTGTTGTACAGACACGAAATAAGAATGGCTAATATTTCCTAACCTAACCTAACTGAACTTAACCTAACCTGCACTGTATAGACGGTATTTGGATCACCTAAAGATCAGGGCCCCCAGCCTTCGTTAGTTAGCCTTATAAGGCTAACTAACGCAAATATCACGACTTAATTAACCTAACCAATCGTTAGGTCAACTGTACGCCCTTGACTGTACGCTAACTAAAGAAGGCTTGGGGGCCCTGATCTTCAGGTGATCCCCGCAGTTTTTAAAGTATAAACACTTTCTAAACATTTCTGATCCCACTTGTTTTTCACACCGTCAAAAATCTAAGCATGTTTAAAATTTTCAACGGTCGTTACACCAAATACATGTTAAATAGGTGTTTATCAAAGTAAATCAGCGTTTCACTTATAAACACTTTTCTAACCATCTCTCTGACCTCACTTTTTCCCACACCATAAAATACCTGAACGTGTTTAAAGATGAAAATAATGCTTTATAAATTTCAATGCTTTATTCTGTTTGTAAACATGTCTTGACACGCTCCCAGAATAGAAATATAAAAGATATGGAAAAGTACTTTATAAATTGTAATTTCCCTCGGACCTTTTCCAGTTTGTGTACCGTTTTTCATATAATTTATTTTTGAGAATATTTTTGTTAAAACTAACGAAAATATCCCGACTTAACCTAACCAATTATTATTAAGAGCGTACAGTTGATCTATTAGTAAATATTAAATACTATTCCAGAAACAAACAATGTTATAATTAATAATAGATCAACTGTACGCCCTTGATAATTGGTTAGGTTAAGTCGTGATATTTTCGTTAGTTTTAACAAAAATATTCTCAAAAATAAATTATATGAAAAACGGTACACAAACTGGAAAAGGTCCTTTCCCTCTGTCATATGACCTTATGGCTGTTACGAAGAAAGATAAATAACTACAATTATTATTATTAGTATTATTATTATTATTAGGCTTAAATATAGATTTAAGAAACTCGTAATATGTTATAATGTATCTTCCCGCAAATGGACATTCATTAGTAACCAAATTTAAGTGGGTGTTTGTCATTTCACACTAAATCTATACGAATCTGCCAAACTTTTTAATATGAAACTTTTACGCGTCTCCCTTTAAGCTACTAATTTCAACTGACAAACAGGACAAGCGGGCATGTACAAGAGGAGCATTAACAGTTTAAATACATAAACAGATCAAATTTCTAAATAGCCCTGTATCAAATTTCTATCATTCCTTAAATATGAACATGCTTTCGTAAGCCGTGTTCACAAATAATGTGTTTTGAGTCTAGATGTTTGATATGGGTTTTGAATGGTGGTTTTTAGGAAAATAATTTTTCTAATTAATTGTGTTTTAATTTTACTCGTTTTTAGAATGTTTTGCCATGTAAATTCTAGACGCGGGTTTTACAGTGTAACCTAACCTAACCCCAGAGGTGCGTAAAGAACTGAAATTTGTTACTTATGTTAAACTACAAGTAATTTGACAAAAATTTGGATCACTTTAACATATTGCTTCCCAGTGTATATCACTTTAACATATTGCTTCCCAGTGTTAATCACTTTAACATATTGCTTCCCAATATTTAGGATAAGGAGTACGATAAAAAATGGATTTCGGAAGAATCGGTCACGCCACATCATTTGCCGCAAGTACGAGTTGAGTAGCTCCTTTTTGCATCTTTTCATTTTCTTTATATATTTAATGTAGGTTAACTGAATGCCCGATTAGGTCAACTGTATGCTCTTGACGATTGGTTAGGTTAAGTTGTGATATTTTCTTAAAACTAACGAAAATATCACGACTTAACCTAATCACTCATCAACGGCGTACAGTTGACCTAACCGGGTATTTAGTTGACCTAACCGGACAGAAAAATAACGGTCGAAATCTATTCACACAAATACTTAGTGACATAAGCCAATATTACTAAAGAATACAATAACTCTTGTATTAGTTTTCAGTTGTATTGTTATAGTTTTTGACCTAATACAAAATTACAATAACAAACATAACCTTTGAACCGCTCATTTCTCCAAAAAAAGACTTACATGTTTGAAGTCAGCGTAAACATCTACATTAAATATCTTATTTTCAACAAAATTTGAAACAGTACATGAAATGGAAAAGATCCCTACATTGTCTCCCTCCTCAGATTGGTTGATTTAATCATGCAAATTTCCCAAACGTTTGGAAAAAGTACTTTGTACTTTACAAATATCGATAAAAATGTACTTAGATTAAAGTACAATATTTTCTCTTAATATGTACGTAAGTTAAAGTAAAAGTATTTTAAAATAATTGTACTTTCTAGAAAGTGGATTTTGAAAAATGTTACTCGAGTACAGTTACTTCACTATTGCACACCTCTGCCTAGCCCGGACTAAAGTGGGAAAGCCGCGAATTAGAATGAGAATGGCATGAAGTGGGAATAGATGGATTTGAGAATTGCCTTTCGAAATTCTCACTCGCCGATTTCTCTCGGGCGCGGAATGAAGTGGGAATGACATGGGGTGGGATGATATAGTAGTCGCCTAATTACACCATAACTCTTCTCACGTATGCTAGAGGGTGAAAAGATAAGAAAAAGTTTTACCACTACATTCGTTTGTTTTATCACATAAATTTTTAGAGTGCTTCTTCATGTATATCTACGAGACAAACATGGAGGTAGTTCTGTTGTGACATAAATATTTAAGTACTCGTATCCGTCAACTATATCTCGTGTAGTTCGAGATATAAGTAGTCGGTTTGGAGATCTTGAGAAAGAAACCTGTCAATACACAAATTAAAGGATAACGGGTGATAAGAAAGAACCTTGTCTTACGCCATAAGACGACTTCTTAAAAGTAACAGGATATTTTTCAATTTAACCATAAATGCTGATGGCTGTTGCAAAGTCTCAATATATTTAATATATAAAACACAATATTCCTTTTTTAATTCCTGAATAAAATATTGGATTAGGGTTATCATGTGTTTCGTCTGTGTCTACACTCAAAATAAAACTTTCTTAATTTAGATGAAATAACTTTTTTGAGGGTGCATTGTAGCGAAAGTTTTTCCCTCTTTTGGGTATCAAGGCTTATTTTCAGATGATAGAATAACTTTTAATGATACATACAACTCCGGACCAAAAATATGGAATACTGGCTCAAATGCGCTGATGACTTTGATCATACTTTTAGGTTATACACCTTTATGAAGAATATCGACTATTTGTGACGTCGTTATGATAACAAGACGGCTCCGTGTACCAGTTTTGAAAAAAAAGAATTAAAATATAGCAAAAACCTTATTAAATAGTAAAACGTTAATGCATAGCGACATACCAACATATTAGAATATCTTGTCAGGTGTTACAAAAAACTAGAATAAATTCGTTATGGTTATTGAGTACTATCAATATATTAAACCTTTATCAAAGACTTTTTAATCTCGCGCTTTAGAATTTATTTGCCCTGAATACGCCCACCAATCGACATCGACGTGGCATCGCGTCGACAAAACTCTTCCATTCTTCTGTAGTTATCGATTGTCAGGATGTCATCAAACACCTCTTCAGTTCGCTAGGTTTCTGGTTTACGCTTTTGCACCTTCTGCTTAACAATATTTCAGATTTTTTATCGGAATTAGATCAGGAGAATCAGCTGGCCTTGGCAGTACTTCATTTTCATGAACATCAAACCACGCAGACGTTGCCGAACTACATAAGCTGGAGCCAAGTCATGTTGAAAAATAAATGATTCATCTCCATACAGCTGTTCTGCAGACTTCAGCATGAAGTATTCCAAGATTTCTTGAAAAACGTGGCTATTGACAGTTCTATTTACAAATGCAAGTGACACCAAACATTTCCATTATCGCCCGTCTCATTGCCTTCAGGCGGACGAAGGAACGTTAAACGAGCGAAACAGCCACGAAGCTCATTTCCCTATGATGTTTAGGGGGTCGGGGAGTGCGCCCCAAGGGTCACCTTAGCCTGACCAGTAACAGAGTAAGCGGCCAACTCAGTAGTATAGGCGCAAAATGGGAGAGTGCAATGAAATCGTAAATGTTGATCAATGTTGCATAAGTTATGCAACAATGGAAGGGAATGTTGCAAGTTGTTATGCAACAAGGAGGAATGTTGCACGTTGTTATGCAACAAAGTTGGTATTGCAAGTTGTTCTGCAACAAGGGTTAATGTTGCAATTTTTATGCAGCAAGGGGAGGGGGATGTTGCAAGATGTTATGTAACATAGGGAGAAGGGGAATGTTGCAAGAGCAACAAAGGGTTATGCAACTTGGAGGCGGAGTTATCCCCCAAGAGAGAGAGAGAGAGGTGTTCGCCTGGCAGGAGCCAAGGGCATATTAAGACTTCAGCCGAGCGGCCGTTGCCTTAATATGTTCCTAATCAGCCAGTTGGCTTATCTGGCTGAGTTGCCAGATTGCGCTATTTATTTAATTAAAGCATATATTCTGGCTTAATCAGCCAGTTGGCTTAGAAGGCTGAGTTTCCACTTTACTCTATTTATTTAATTAAAGCATATATTATGGCTTAATCCGCCAGTTGGCTTAGAAGGGTGAGTTGACAGATTGCCATATTTATTTAATTAAAGCATATATTCAGGCTCTCCGCCAGTTGGTATAATCCGTCAGTTGGCTTAGAAGGCCTAACCAGCCATTTGGTATAATTAAATAATAATAATAACGTTTATATATACAACCAAAAGAATTAAATAAAACACCACTACATCACTCTATTTAGGCGAAGTATTGGATTGGCATAATTCGTCAGCTGGCTTAACCCGCCAGTTGACTTAGAAGGCCTAACCAGCCATTTGTATATTTAAATAATAATAATAATAAAGTTTATATATACACACATCCAAAAGTATTAAATAAAACACCATCACATCACTCTGTTTATTTAGACAAATTATTGGATCGAATTTCACGAAATATATTGAAAATAAATATACATTCCTATACAAGCGAAGGAATATATGTAATAAAAAATTATATAAGAACTACGAACGAGGAGTATATATATAATAAAAAAATAATAATATGCAAACCCGGACCTATCCATATTGTTCATTCTAGTGAAGGTAAAGCGTGCCACTCCACCTTAGACCTACAGTTTAACGTTGAATCCGAACCACGTCTAAAATAAAATGTTAAAACACTCCTTAACACAATAAAATCTAATTTCAGAATAAAAAAATTTAAACAGCCTAACCATACAAAATATCACTCGGGAGCGGAAAAAGACGGTTTGCCGAGAATAACAGAATCACCTTGTGAAAATATTTATCATTTACTACAGAAATGCTCATTTCGTCGAAGGTCAAGCTTTTCACCCCGTCCTAGACCTACAGTTTAACGGGGAATACTACTACAATAGATCTAGTTGGCCTGGTGAAGTAGTGAGTTGACTTCTTTTACTCCATCTCTCAGGTACACCCGGATCATCGGGGATCTTCTTTTCTATTCCATGGAATTTTAGATCCTCCACTTTTCCGTACCGTAACAGTTGAATTTTATCAGTGTTAAACTTCATATAAAACTATAAAAAGTTCTACTTTCGGCAACCTTTTCCTTCATATATTAAAAAGTTCTACTTTATCGGCAACCTTTTTTTAGCAACCACCCTGATTGTTCATCCCGGCGAAGGTCAAGCGTGTCACTCCACCTTAGACCTACAGTTTAACGTTGAATCCGAACCACGTCTAAAGTAAAATGTTAAAACACTCTTTAACACAATAAAATCTAATTTCAGGATAAAACAAAATTTTAAACAGCCTAACCATAAAAAACCACTCGAAATTGTCCTGAAAATGAAAGAAATAAAAAATAAACAACAACAATCAGCCCACCAATAAAAATGTAAAAATTTATGAATATATATAAAAAGTAAAAAACAAATTAATTTATCAAAAGAATTTACGAAAACAATTTCTCTATTTCAATTAAACAAATTTTTATCTTTTTTATAACAAATTTTGCTTATTTTGAAGTCTCACACAATTTATATATATACGGCAAGCATAATAAACTTAAACAGTCCGAATTTGACCCAGTATAAATTAGTGTCTTTAACGATTATTTTTCGACTTTAAACCTTTAAATTAACTTAAAATTATAAAGCGAACTAAAACTACAAAGCGATGCCTGTAAATCTATTATTTACATCCAGTCAAAAAATAGTCTTAAAAAAACGACTAGATTCTGGAAAATTTTGCTGCTTCTTTACTGAATTGAATCTCTTAGAATGCTCTAATATATATATATATATATATATATATATATATATATTACCTAAAAATGCGTCACCATACGATCAAACATTTTAAACTTTACCGTATAAAAATCAACGCGAAAAGGAAACAAACAACTCTCGAATCCTGAGTCTCTCTAGTTTTGACTCCACATTATTACGGCTTCCACAAGACGATCAGAGAAATTTTGAGTCAAAGTGGTTTGGAATCTAGACTCCAACGAGAAGAGAGAAAAAAAACATTTTTTTGACCTCGAAAATTACGAAAATGCTCTATAAGAAGAAATTTTCAAAATTATGGGCGCCATCTTAAAAAAGGTTACAATGATTGTTAAGGAATGAGAACCGAAATTTGCTTGTAAATGGGATAACACAATGCATCTTGCTATTTAAATAATCGAACCCAGAATATTTATTAATGCTATAATACGGGTAGCAACAATTTTGACCGAAATATAAGGCGGCGTGGGAAAGCCCTTATATTTATATAAAGTAACACCGCGTAGCCACCAACAATATTGTGTTTAATTTATTTAAGGGCCCATTCCTTCATTATTATATTTCATTATTTACTCTACTTTCTATTCATTTTCTCTGTATCTTTCATTTATCGTTCTCTTTACTCTCGTTTCGCTGTGCTTTATAAATACGGGTAACACGTGACCGAGTTTGAGGTGCCATTATGATTCGATCAATGCAAAGGAGACCGGGGGATTGATTATACACTAATTACACTTTACTAACTTTTATTTATGCCGATACGCTTTTAGATAAGCAGGGTAATGCGAGGGGGTGGGGGAGTAACGTTAACATTTTAAGTCAGAGAGAGACGTAATACTATTATAAATTTACAACTACATTGTAACACACAAAAACACCTTAATCCTAAGGCCGACCGATGACTGAAGGGCATTTCTGCCCAGACAAACGTTTTCGCGAGCTAAACACATTTTTATTCACACTGTCTAATTCTGCGTATTGTCAAAAACATTTAAAAACGTAGAAGATTGGGCTCTATCCAACATTCATTTTCGCCTGTTCAGTCTCATTTGTTTAAGGTTCAAAATTGAGTGTCAAACGCGTTGCAAGAGAGCATTTATCTCCTCCACCAGGTGGTCATGTGTGGCGGAGATCGGAAGAGAGCAACTCGCTCCTCCACCAAGACAGGTCTAGAGGCGGGACCACCTGCTTGACCCCCGTGTGAAGAGAGGAGAGGAGAGGGGGACACTAACAAAGGGTCAGAAGACAGCAATAGGGTATTTAACACCGAGAAATTTCAACTCTAGAGATATGGTAGAAATGAAGAAATTAGACTGCATATTAGGCCAGATGAGCCGGGTGTACATGACTATGTGCGGTGGAGAGCGCGAGAGAGCAATTCGCTCTTCCACCAAGCGGTCATGTGTGGCGGAGAACGCAAGAGAGCAACTCTTTCCTCCACCAAGACAGGTCTAGAGGAGGAACCACCAACTTGACCTTCGTGTGAAGAGAGGCCCAGCAGAGGGGGTCACTAAAATGGTCAGAAGACCACAATAGGGCATTTAACACCGAGAAATTTGAATTTTTTTTTGAGATATGGTAGAAATGAAGAAATTAGACTACATATTAGGCCAGATGAGCCGGGTGTACATGACTATGTGCGGTGGAGAGCGCGAGAGAGCAACTCGCTCCTCCACCAAGCGGTCATATGTGGCGGAGAGCGCAAGTGAGCAACTAGCTCCTCCTCCAAATCGGGTCTAGAGGAGGGACCACCAGCGTGACCGCCGTGTGAAGAGAGACCGAGCAGAGGGGGACACTAAGAAATGGTCAGAAGACAACAATAGGGCATTTATCACCGAGAAACTTCAACTCTTGAGATATGGTACAAATGAAGAAATTAAACAGACTGCATATTAGGCCAGATGAGCTGAGTGTACATGGCTATGTGCTGTGGAGAGCGCAAGAGAGCGGCTCTCTCCTTCACCAAGTCAATCCTAGAGGAAGGGACCACCAGCTCGACCATCGTGTGAAGAGAGAACGACACGCGGAAACGCATCGTGGTATGCACACACATTTTATTCATGCAGTTAACCGTGATTCACTGTCGTCAATTGAGTTAACATGACCTACTAATTGTTACCATCATACACTTATCCGTGATCGTAGCATGAGTTAACCGCGACTTGGAGGTGTTTACATTCGCGGGTTGCCGATAAAGTAGATCTTTTTTAATGCATGAAGGACGGGCTAGGGGGTAATGATGTAGTAAGTTTTAGGAGATGTTGCATAGTTTTTATATGAAGTTTAACACTGATAAAATTCAACTGTTACGGTACGGAAAAGAGGAAGATCTAAATTCCATGGAATAGAAAAGAAGAACCCCGATGATCTGGGTGTGCCTGAGAGATGGAGAGTTAAAGAAGTCAAGTCACTACTTCACCAGGCCAACTAGATCTATTGTAGTAGTATTCCCCGTTAAACTGTAGGTCTAGGACGGGGTGAAAAGTTTGACCTTCGACGGAATGAGTATTTCTGTAGTAAATGATAAATATTATTTTCACAAGGTGATTCTGTTATTCTCGGTAAACTGTCTTTTTCCGCTCCCGAGTGATATTTTGTATGGTTAGGCTATTTAAATTTTTTTAATTCTGAAATTAGATTTTATTGTGTTAAGGAGTGTTTTAACATTTTATTTTAGACGTGGTTCGGATTCAACGTCAAACTGTAGGTTTAAGGTGGAGTGGCACGCTTGACCTTCACAAGAATGAACAATTTGTACAGGTCCGGGTTTGTATATTATTATTTTTTATTATATATACTGTATATACTCCTCGTGCGTAGTTCTTATGCTATTATTATTTTTTATTGCATATATTCCTTCGCTTGTATAGGAATGTATATTTATTTTCAATATATTTCGTGAAATTCGATCCAATAATTTGTCTAAATAAACAGTGATGTGATGGTGTTTTATTTAATTCTTTTGGATGTATATATAAACGTTATTAATATTATTATTTAAATATACCAAATAGCTGGTTAGGCCTTCTAAGTCAACTGGCGGGTTATGCCAACTGGCAGTTTAAGTCAGCTGACGGGGACAAACGTACACAAATGCACGTATACCTCCGACTAGGATTATGCCAATCCAATAATTCGTCTAAATAAACAGAGTGATGTGGTGGTGTTTTATTTAATTCTTTTGGTTGTATATGTAAACGTTATTATTATTATTTAATTATACCAAATAGCTGGTTAGGCCTTCCAAGCCAACTGACGGATTATACCAACTAGCGGAGAGCCTGAATATATGCTTTAATTAAATAAATAGCGCAATCTGGCAACTTAGCCAGGTAAGCCAGCTGGCTGATTAGGAACATATTAAGGCAACGGCCACTCGCCTGAAGTCTTAATATGCACTTGGCTCCTGCCAGGCGAACACCTCTCTTCCTCTCTTTCTCTCTCTTCTTCTCTCTCTTTCCCTTGGGGGATAACTCCGCCTCCAAGTTGCATAACCCCTTGTTGCTCTTGCAACATTCCCCTCCCCTATGTTGCATAACATCTCGCAACATTGCATTATCCCATACTGCATAACAGCTTGCAACATTCCACTCTCCCCTCTTTGTTGCATAACTTCTTGCAACACCCCCTTGTTGCACAGTAACTTGCAACATTCCCCTCCCCTTGTTGCATAAATTATGCAACAATTCCTTTGCAGCATTGATCAACATTTGCAATTGTATTGCTCTCTCCCATTTTGCGCCCACACTACTCAACTCAACCTCAACCGAGGAACCAGCAGGCAGGAGCGAACCAGAGGTTAAACGAAACAACCGACCATAAATAAATAAATAAAAAATTGAGAGGTTTTCCTTTGTATTTGTAATGAATTAATGTATTTCTATTTGTTCTTTTAAATGATAATTACCAAAGGATTCTTCAGTAAACTAATGTTTGAAATTAGATTGAAGGATGAGCTTATTTCCTTATCTTCTAGTTGATGTTTGGGTAATTACCTGGAAAAAAACTGTATTCGTAGATAAAAATTCTTCCTTCATGGAAAATTTTTCAGCGAAAAATTATTCAACAAACGTTCAATTATCATTGCAAATTTTGAACTGAAACAAGCCCTTTTTCATAATTTCCATCTTTCACATTTGAAATTGTGCGTTTAATATGTAATAGTTAATTTCCATAAAAGTCTGGTCAAGTTAAGTTTATTGGCGCGAGGCAAAAGTACTTTCCAAAGCGTGTCATTAAGTCGAAAATGAATTTTAGATCTTATGATAACAGATTGGAGGAGATTACAAGCAGTAAAATGAAGGAAATGGTATTTTGGATGAAATGCAAATGAGGTAATGCTAATAAGCTTTGCTCGGTGACGCGTCTTCTATTTTGGGGATTTTCACTCCTCATTCGTCTCTGTCGTGTTCAAGAACGGGGGTTTTTTTTTTAGTATTTAGAAAAATGCAGTCGTATTCATGCTTTAAAGTAATAAAAAGAAGTTAGTTTTCTATGTGTAATAATAATAAAGAATGTTTAAAAATATTTTGAAATAGTTGGATTAAAGTTTGAGTGTGTGAACAGTTACGGAGTTACAGGCTACAAAGACCCTAAGATCCACTCTAGGCTAGCCCAAGAAGGAAGTAGAAAAAATAGACGTGTAACTTATAGACGTGTAAAGCTTTCACACAGAAATAGTAGTAAAGTACAGAAGAGTGGTAAAAGAAGATTTATAGGAAAGTAGGAAAAAGTATAATGAAGAGAATAGCTTTAGAGTTCATTGAGACCATGCGTACACTTATCTCGTGTACTCAGTTACGTATTAGAAGACGGCGGAAAATAAAAGATAGCGTGAATACTAAACTACTTAATCTAATCTACACTGGTCATGCATTTTTTAACAGACGTATTTATGTATTTATTATGTACAAGAAGTCATCATTTCGTCGTTGCATCAATTCTCCGTAGCCTGCCAACGTCACCGTACCAAGAAACCCGGGACCTTTTCCAGTTTGTGTACCGTTTTTCATATAATTTATTTTTGAGAATATTTTTGTTAAAACTAACGAAAATATCACGACTTAACCTAACCAATTATTATTAAGAGCGTACAGTTGATCTATTAGTAAATAGTAAATACTATTCCAGAAACAAACAATGTTATAATTAATAATAGATCAACTGTACGCCCTTGATAATTGGTTAGGTTAAGTCGTGATATTTTCGTTAGTTTTAACAAAAATATTCTCAAAAATAAATTATATGAAAAACGGTACACAAACTGGAAAAGGTCCGAAACCTGCTTTCAAGAATTTACTATTTTCATTGCTATCTTTCGCGCTAGAATTACTCGAATAAATAAGCACTGATCCATAGGCACTCCCAGCTGGTTAGCGCACACGAATTTAAGAATTCCCACGAAAGAAAATGATTTGCCCCCTTATTAAGATCGAGGTGTAGATTCTCTCTATCTAGTGAACTAATTGCTTTACCTGCAATTTTAGTATCGTCGGCAAATTTAGAAATTTTACTAACCAAACTGACATCAAGATCGTTAACGTATATTATAAAAAAGAATTGGTCCCAAAATGGACCCTTGCGGAACATCTCTAGTTACATTACGTCACCCTGATTCTTCCCCATTAATTACTACCCTTTTTTTTCTACCAGTTAACCGATTATATCAATACAACTAAGAACTTGACCCCTTATTCCATGAGCTTTAAGTTTTTCTTACAGGTGTTTATGAGGAACTTTGTCAAACGCCTTTTGGAACTCTAAATATATTATATCTCAGTCTCGTAGCCAGGACTTCCCAATGAGAGCGGGGGAGGGTCAAAATTGTAAAAAGACGGACCTTTTGGTGCAACGACCTAGTCACTGCGGAGGGGGTTTAGAGTAGTTAAATTTAGAGTAGTTTGTGAAGTTTAAAAAAAATGCAAATGTTTATTCACTAAATGATGTTACATATTATAATATAACATCATAATTTATAATTATGGTTAGAAAAGTGGACCCTTCCTGTCAAAGGAGGGGGATCGTTCGACCCCCCCCCCCTGGCTACGGGCCTGTATCTATCGCTCTAGTACAATCATAAATACTAATGGCGTCATGAAAAACATCCACTAAATTTGTTAAAGAAGATTTATTTCTGCGAAACCCATGCTGACTTTGTTTAACAAGATTATTGATTTCAAGATGCTCGACTATACGATCTCGAATAAACTGATTCTAAAAGCGTTCCATTTATAGACGTTTAGACTAATGGGACTATAATTTTCCGCCTGTTGCTTATCCCCATTTTATTAAAATTGAACATACATTAGCCAATTTAAAAGCGGGAGGAACAACTCTCTGCGATAAAGATTTATTACAAATTTGAATTGAAGGATCAAGTATTTCATTCTTTAATTCTTTTGGTGCTTTCGGTAAAAATGGTTTGGACTTGGCGATTTGTTAATTTTTAACTTATCTTTATTGTGAAAAATCTCTTCAGTGTAAACAGTTGTCAGTAAGCAATGAAAAAAGTCCCATTTACGTCACTGAGTATATTACAGCCTCTTGAATAAATCTTCTCAACTGTAAAAACTAGTGTAAAAATATTATTTAAAATTATCGCCACCTCCCCATTGTTAAGTTAATACCCGAGTCTACCAGTGACACAAAATTGTTCCTCGAAGGATTTTTATTACTAACGTAATCGTAAAATTTCTTAGGGTTTTCTTTCCGTTCACGAGCTACTTGAATTTCAAAATCGCGTTTAGCACATCTAATGAAACGCTTAACATTCCTACGTAAATCGATTTGAGTCTGAAAGTGTTGCTGCGCAAGGTCCCTTTTATACCTCTTCTTGGCTGCACTTCTATCTGCGATTGCTTTTCTTATATTTCTACTACACCATTTAGGTTGCTCATTCAATCATCTCTCTTAAGGTACACAGCGCTCGTTTAAATTTATGAATACGAGTATACGAGTACTCTTAAATTTATCCTTACTTGATCAAGGATCAAGGATCACACGCTAAGAACACTATCTACCGCTAACAGTTCATCCCAATTTATTAAAATTAATGAAACTCTAACGTCATCGAAATTTGCTCTCCTAAAATCAAGCACCATGAAGTTATTTAATTTTCTAGAAGTTTTAATATTAAGCGAAAAGCATATCATGCTGATCGCCATTGCATAAACTTTCTCCGACGTCTACGCTCTGAACTAAATTATTATTTATTATTAAACTGAGTCCAAAATACTCTCACCGCGGTCAGTTCTAATATTTTGATATTTTTTGAAAAAGAAAATTACCTTGTAGAAAATCTATCAAACTTATACCAACAGCATCGCTGTTTAAGGTAATGAAATTAATATTTGGCCAGTTAAAGTCTCCCACAATAATTGATTCCTTATGCGTAACTATGCTACTTAAAATGTTATATACAGTATTTCAACGTCTAATTCTACTCCCTGTGAAGGAGGCCTATATACAACCCCAAATTAAAGGTTAAGTTATTAGCGCTAATTTCTGAAATAATTACATCCAATTGGTCACTGTCATTAACCGTCTTTTGAATTGAACGAAAATTTTCTTTAAAATTGACCACTTTACCATTTACCACTTCTATCCTTGTTAAAAAGTTTATAACCTTTAATATGGTATTCACCTATAAAATCCCTATTTACACTTTCAATCCACGATTCAGTTATTACCATAATGTCATAATTTCAACGTGAACTAATTCTTTAAATTCGTGAAACTTATTCTTTACGCTCTTCGCATTCAAAAGAACCTATTCTAAACTATTCTTTATGTTACTATTTGTTCCTCCATACGCGTTGAGTTTCCCTAAGGCCGACAAGTTACATTTTCTCAACGAGAAAGAACTATTTTATCTTGCCTACGTTTTAAATAAAGCTTACTCACTTTTTGATCAAGCAATCTCCCGAGTCGCGAACTACCTATTTCGTTTAAACGAACGCCATCTTGAATGAACAAATCCGCCGAGTTAAAATCTGACAAAAAGTTAACGAGCTCCACTCCTTCAAGGACGCACATTGCTTCATGAATTCTTGGAAGAACACAAAAATCAGTACATTATTCGACTCAGAGGCGGCGGAACGGGGAGCATGGGGGCCGGGGCCCCCTTGCCAGCGAAGATATTTTGACATTTTAAACTTTGAAAAAAAGTTTTTCAAAATGAAAAGTAAGTACACACAAACACGAACTTGATTGTTGATATAAAAATAACTCCAACAATTATCTCAGACCACAACATAATTGAGATATCAACAAATATGGTGATAACATTAAAAGACAATACACACACGGAAGGAAGAAGCAAATTTGGGGCTTTTAACTTAAACTCTAAGACCATAAATTGGGGAAAAAAAATCAGATCATATATGGCCTAAATAGAGTGGAGAACAGTTTTAGAGAATAAAACAACTGAGGAAATGCTAACAACCTTGGAAGAAAAGACGCTGAGAATTTTAGAAAAATATGCTCTGAAAGCACAGCCAAAAAGAAAGAGGAACTGGCTAGAGAGGCAAAAGAGAAAAATATTCCGCAAAAGAAAGAGAGTAGCGGCGAAGTTAGAAAATTGCGGAGACAACAATGTCAGGAAAGTAATACAAGAAAAAGTGGAGAGTATCGAGAAGGAAATACAAACCCTGATTAAGGGCTATGCAGAGAAGGAAGAGGAAAAGGTGATAGAGGCAATAAAGGAAAATCCAAAATACAGGGTGCTCCAAAAAGACCTGGACAACTTTGGTTGTTAATAAATTTGGAACCACAAATAATAAAACGATACCGCTTGTTTTATGTGATACAGAAATTCATAAAGTTTTTTTTTATTTTCAGGTCTAGTGGTTTAATGTAAAAGAAAATGGCGACTCCACAGGAGAAAGCTCTGTGCGTCGAATGGTTAATCGAGACGAGATCTGACACCCAAGTTCAGCGTAATTTTCGTACAAGGTATGGAAAGAATCCGCCATCGCGGACTAGTATCAGAGAGTGGTACAAGAGGTTTAAGGAGACTGGAAGTGTCCTGAAACAGAAGAGTACCGGCCGACCAAGCACAAGTGCAGCAGACGTTGAACGAGTGCGTGAATCATTTCAACAAAGTCCCAGAAAATCAATCCGACGCGCATCCAGAGAATTGGCACTACCAACCACCACTGTGCACAGGACTCCACGATCACCAGACATAACCCCCCTTGATTTTTTTCTGTAGGGGTTTGTCAAAGATGTGGTCTACAAGACCAAGGTGGCAAACCTGCAGGATCTTCGTGCTCGGATCACAGCTGCATGCGCACTTGTGGACGCCAACATGCTGAGCCGAACATGGCAAGAACTCGTGTACCACCTTGATGTCCTGCGCGCGACAAACGGAGCACACATTGAAGTGTGTTCATGATGTGCACAAAACTTTATGAGTTTCTGTATCATATAAGCCAAACGGTACCGTTGTATCACTTGTGGTTCTAAATATATTAACAACCAAAGTTGTCCAGATCTTTCTGGAACATCCTGTACTTCTATAGCTATGCGGAAAGGAAAACAAAAACGCGCGCCACTATCGGGCTCTTAAGGAAAGGAAATAATGAACTAACGGACGATCTAAAAGAAATATGTGAAACATTGAGAGTCCAGTATGAATCGGTCTTCAGTATCCCAAAAAGTGACAAAGCTATACCTGACAGATGCATTCTTCGAAGAGAAATTGCAAGGAGAATGCATAACAGACTTTGATTTTACCGCAGAAGATGTAGCAAGAGCTATAGGACAAATGAAATCACATTCAGCTGCAAGTCCGGACAAATGGAAAGCACTATTGATTAAAAACTGTAAAAATGAAATAGCTACACCCTTATACTGGATATGGAGAAGATCCCTAGACACTGGGGAAATACCGAACATCTTGAAAAGAACGAACATTGTCCCTATATATAAAGGCGGGGATAGACCTCAAGCAAAGAACTATAGACCAGTGTCATTGACGTCCCACCTCACCAAAATATTTGAAAGAATAGTCAGAGAGAAAATGACGCTGGAAAGATTCAACGAAAATCAGCACGGATTCCGATCAGGAAGATCATGCCTATCACAACTTTTGAGTACTATAACAATATCCTAGGACCTAGATGCACTCGAAGGCAATGAAAATTACGATGTCATGTACACGGATTTTGCTAAAGCTTTCGACAAATGCGATCATGGTATAATAGCACATAAAATGAAACATATGGGAATAACAGGCAAAGTGGGGCAATGGATCTACAACTTCCTCAGAGAACGTCTACATTTCGTCAGAATTGAAGGTATAACATCATCAGAATCAGAAGTACGCAGCTTAGTACCACAAGGTACAGTATAGTACAGTATAGTAACATCATTTGTGGATGATACAAAGAGCAGCAGAAAAATGAGCGATGCAAATGAGGTGGAAGCCTTGCAGAGGGACAAGAACAAAATATACAAATGGTCAGAAGACAACAATATGACATTTAACACCGAGAAATTTCAGCTCTTGAGATATGATAGAAATGAGGAACTTAAACAGACTGCATATTATGCTCCAGATAGACAGGAAATTCAGAGAAGCACGAAAGCGGTCGACTTGGGGGGTAATAATGACCGATGATGCCAAATTCGAGACACAAAATCAGATAGCGATAAACAAAGCAAAAAGCGTCGCGGGACAGGTACTAAGAACGGTCAAAAGGAGGGACAAGACAGTAATGATTCCCCTGCTGAGAATACTAATCATACCAAAACTTGAATACTGCTCAGTTTTGACGTCTCCATACAAAAAGGAAGAAATTAATAAACTAGAAGAAACGCAGAGACATTTCACAGCCAAGATTGATGGCTGCAAAGAACTCAACTACTGGGAAAGACTACGTAAACTAAATCTGTACTCCCTGGAAAGAAGAAGAAGAGAGAGGTACACCATAATCTACATATGGAAACTGATCGAAAAACTGGTACCAAACCTCAAACTAAACCCAATTACCATCCAGACAACGCTGGAAAATAGGAAAGGCAGAATGTGTAGTATTCCCAAATTAAAGGCCGACAAAGGACCTCCTCAACATTGAAGGAAAATAGCTTGGTTGTCAGGGGGCAAAGACTTTTAACCAGCTTCCAAAGGACCTCAGAAACGTTACAGGGGTCAAAGTTAAAGTCTTCAAGAGAAGACTAGATGCGTGGCTCAGGACGGTACCAGATGAGCCGGGTGTACCTGGCTATGTGCGGTGGAGAGCGCAAGAGAGCAACTCGCTCCTCCACCAAGCCAGGCCTAGAGGCGGGGCCACCAGCTTGACCTACGTGTGAAGAGAGGCCAACACACAGAACCTAAACGAGGTTAACACATTTATTTTGTGTTTGGGCCATGTAACATATTTCGTAAATTGTAAGTTCGCAACTGCAGCACTTTAGCATGTCCACGCAATCTAGTGAATGTAGTCTGGTAGTATGCTAATCAATCCTACTTGGTCCCCTTTGCGCGCTGTCGTTCCGTCGCCACTGATTCGATTTATCTTTCAAAGATTTAATCAAACTTCGATATTTAGCTAACAAATGTTCTGTCCTACTTCTAGAATTATACAAGTCGTTTTGTCCAACGTGAGAAATTAACAGCGACTTTGCAGCTTCTAACTTTAACTTCTCTACTTCATGTTCAATTATATCTTTACTCCATTTTTTAAACAAATTTCTTTATCCATATGCCTAGCAATAAATGAGTCTAACAACACAGTTTCGTTTTCGTTTCCTATAGTTTCTAGTAAACTAAATGGATTTTGACAATCCAGCTGAAAACTTGACGACGCCTTTGGCTTAACATCGTTTCTAATCAAAGTAAAACTACCAACAGTTGTGCTACTTCTATTCGACTGAAGGTCACTGACAATTTTATCAACTTTTGCATCACTTTTTTGTACTTTATCTTGAACTTGTTTAGTATGATCGTTTTATTCGAAAAATTAAGTTCAACTCCCTTTGTCATCCTCAACGTTTGAAACATTTTTATTAAATTCACTAAGACTCTTTTGCACGTCAACATTAATTTTTTAAAATTAAGTTATCTTCAAATTTTGAATTAAATTCTTTCGTAAATTTTTTAAAAATTTCATCCTTTAACTTGTAAAACTTTTCATCAATATATAACTTTAAATTCCCAGGAGAATGTAGACACCGACAGACCAAGGAAGTACTCCGGGGAGGGACGTTAGACACAAGATATGGGAGTGCTGGAACGTCCGTTTCTACTGTCACTGTCCTCATTACTTGATCTTTTTTTGTGTCTCATCTACCCTGTGAGCAGTCCAGCATGCTCTCAAACACACTTTTCTCCCTATTCCTCACTACGTATACATGCATCATAAACTACACAATCTTTTCAAAATTTGAAAAAAGAAATGGCATCAACTTCAAGAGCCTCGGAGTCCCCTAGGGAGAGGACCATAAATGTCCTTACTTCTGGCTCCCCCACTGCCGATACCTGGAATGCAGACCGCTACCGCCCATTCGAGATGTTATGGCCCTTTGCCTGATTCACTTTTCATTAATTTCTGCAACATTCGTGGCCTTTTCTCAAAATTTCAATCTGTTGAACACCACCTCTCCTCCTCTAAACCTCATCTTCTTTTCTCACTGAAACTCGTGTGTTTGGGACGACTGACAGCAACCCCTTTTCTGTACCCTTTTACTTTCTCTATACTCAAATTCACTCCAAAGTTGGATGTTGCGTATATGCGCTCAATGACCTAACTTGTTCTCGTATTCCCGAACGCGAATCTTCCGAATTCTATACCCTCTGGCTACGGCTTACATGCCATTCTTAAACTAAATGTGTGCTATCTAACTTTCTCACAGTTCTATTGACTATCCAAAATTCTTCGACTTACCTCACTTCCAAAGTGGAATACATTCTATCCCGCTCTCCCTTTGCTGAAATCTCCATTTTAGGAGAGTTCAATGTTCACCACCACCTTTGGCTTTCCTCCCATTTCACTGACATCCCTGGTGAATTAGCTTACAACTTTCTGTCTTAAATGACCTAGAGCAGATTGTACAGCACTCTACTTGTATCCCCAATCTCCTTGGAAATAGGCCCAATATTCTGGATTTATTTCTCACCTCTCATCCTTCTCCTTACTCTGTGAAACCTTTTTCTCCGTTGGGCTCCTCCGACCACAGTCTTATATCTGTTTCCTGTCCTATCGCTCCAATTCGGCCTTTGGATCCTCCCAAGACGAGGTGCCTTTGGCACTTTGGCGCCGCTGATTGGGAGGCCCTTACTTAGGCAGTAATTCTGTGATTTCCCATGTAATGATTACTGCTTCCGTGGTTTGGCGCCGCTGATTGGGAGGCCCTCAGGCAGTAATTCTGTGATTTCCCATGTAATGATTACTGCTTCCGTGGCCGGGGCCCTTTCGAGTGTGGTGAGCATATCACGGAGGTGATTCTCTCAGGCGTGGAGGCGTACATTCCATATTCTCTTCCTACTGCGAATGCGAAAATAACCCTCGTTTAACTTTACTTGTTATAATGCTGTCCGCAACAGAGAGGAGTCTTTCAGAAGGTACCGTCGCCATCCAACATCCGACTCTCACTCAGCTTGTATTTCTGCCCGGAATTGTGCAAAATCTGTTCTTCGACTCTCCAAATATTCCTTCATCCGACAAAAATGTGAAAACCTATCCAATTCTAATTCTCGTTCTTTCTGGCATCTACCGTAGCTAAAAACCTCTTCAACAACTTTACTTCCTTTTCTTTCCCTCCTCTTTTCCATTCCGATGGCTCAGTTACCGTCTCTTCTCCTGACAAAGTTGAGCTCTTCATTCAAATTTTCGCTTCCAACTCAACCCTGGACGATTTCGCTGCTCTTCCTCCATCTCCTCCTCCATCTAACTTTATTATGTCTGAAATTAGAATCTCTTCTAAAGGTGTTCTTTCTGCCCTATCTGGGCTCAACTCTAGGAAGGCGTACGGTCCTGATGGTGTTCCTCCTGTTGTTCTTAAGAACTGTGCTTCAGTTGCTGACACCCTGCCTAGTTAAACTCTTTCGTCTTTGTCTGTCATCTGGTACTTTTCCTTCCTGCTGGAAGTTCGCTTTCATTCAGCCTATCCCAAAGAAGGGTTGCCGCTCTCAACCCTCCAACTATCGTCCAATTGCTTTGATTTCTTGTCTTTCCAAAGTTTTTGAATCTATCCTTCATTGGAAGATTCTTAAACACCTCTCTTCTCACAATCTTCTTTCAGATCGTCAGTATGGGTTCCGCAAGGGACACTCGACTGGCGATCTTCTTGCATATCTCTCTAATTCTCGGTCATCCTCCTTTCGGGATTTCCGTGAAACTTTTGCGCTAGACATATCGAAAGCTGTTGATAGAGTCTGACACAAATCTTTAATTTCCAAACTGCCCTCTTTCGGTTTCTATCTTTCTATTTGTGCCTTCATCTCTAATTTCCTTTCTGGCCGATCTATAGCTGCAGTTGTAGATGGCCACTGTTCTTCTCCTAAAGCTATCAACACTGGTGTTCCTCAGGGTTCTGTCCTGTCACCCACTCTTTTCCCTTTATTTATTAATGATCTTTTAATTTGCACTTCCTGTCCTATCCATTCCTATGCCGATGATTTCACTCTTCACTTCTCACCCGCTTCCAAACCGTCCCTCTCAACAGTCACTCTATAATTCGCGTTGGACGGCTATGGGGCACCTGAACTCTGATCTTTCTGCTATCTCTGATTGAGGCAGGAAAAACCTTGTGGCTTTCACTGCCTCAAAAACTCAGTTCCTCCATTTGTCTACTTGTCACAATCTTCCACACTACTATCCCCTTGCCTTCAAGAACACACAACTCAATCCTTCCTCTTCTCTTAACATTCTTGGCGTTTCCTTTTTTCATGATCTTTCCTGGAAAGATCACATATACTGTTTTTCCAACACAGCTTCTAAGAGGTTAGGTGTGCTGTACCGCATCCGCGGTTTCTTCACCCCCACTCAGTTGCTGTACAGTTGTACAGGGGTCTTTTTCGCCTCTGTATGGAGTATGCTTCTCAGTGTGGGGTGGTTCAACCCACACAGCCGTACTTGACCGGATGGAATCAAAGACTTTTCGTCTCATCACTTCCCCGCCTCTTACCGAGTGTCTTCAATTTCTTTCTCTTCGCCGCAATGCTGCCTCTTTACTATCGCTATTATAACGGACACTGCTCTTCTGAACTCTCTAACTGCATGCCTCCTCCTTTAAGGAGAGCACGCAGCACCAGACTTTCAACATTTTCTCATTCTTTTTCTGTCCAACTCTAACGCAAGGGTTAATCGGTATTTTCAATCTTTCATCTATTCAACCGGTCAACTGTGGAACAATCTTCCTCAGTCCATCTTTCCTCCTGTCTATGACCTCCAATCTTTTAAATGCAGTGTGTCTTGGCATCTCGAAAACTCTGGACCTTGATTTTGGCTCTCTTCTTCTTCTATGGAAGGGGGAGGGGTCGCTTTCGCCTATGGTCCCTCCTTCCTGCATAAAAAAAATTACAAAATTTGCAAACACTATTCCCGTCTTTATAATCATCAACATAAATTTCTCTGGTGTGCTGAAAGGAGTATATGGCGCATGTGTATTTTGTAAACGGCATTTTTATTATAAACTATGAAATAAATATTTATCCCGCACTATTTCATAAGTTCAGAATATTAAACACTACTGGATGAAAAGTTTTTTTTATAGAAATGCACGATCTCAATAAACAGTCCCAAAAAAAATCTTTCAAGAAGAGCTTCAGTAGACGTCCTTACAGCAGGGTGCCTGGAGTCAAAGTCAGGTTCGGTAATTTTATTAATTTTTTAGTTATTTCGGTTATATTTTCATGAAAAGACCCATCGAACGATTTTTTAGCCCATACATGACTTCATAGCTTGATTTATGGATATAGCAATACTTTAATTGGTATTACTGTATTTGCCAGGGTAGACAAGCGGTAGGATACTAGGTTGTTAATTTAATGGTCCTGGGTTCGATTCTTGGTATATGTTAGGTGTTCCCAAAACAATATCCATTCCTAAATAAATGTTCTAAGCTAAAAAAAAAAAAGGAATCTAGACACAAAGACAAACGCAATAGTTTATTAACCTTAATTAAACATGTTCAGTGTAATCGCCATTTTTTCTAACAATATCCAACCTTACACAAATGTTTGACATAATTTTTGGAAATAGCTCAGCAGGGATGTTGTTGATTACCGCGTAGACTTTGGTCTTTAGGTATTCAAGTGTCTTAGGATTGTAGAATGGATCTGTCTTTTATGTAACCCCACAAAAACTGTCACGAGACGTGTGAAGTTAGGTGAGCATGAGAGCCATTCCACTGATCCATGAAGGGAGATCAGTCACACAGAAAAGGGCCTCCTCAAAAAGTTGCGAGTTTTACAAGCAGTGTGTGGAGGTGCTCCATCCTGCTGAAACCACTGTGAATCTGGGGTAATGCAGTTATTTATTTCTTTTATGGGACAAACTAATTAGTTGTGGTAAGTAGAAATCTTGTAGCATCTGACGATATGAATTTTGTGTTACCGCTACTGCTTTTCCAATTTCGTCCTCAAAGAAGTAGAGACCTACTACACTACATCATACTACCCAACAGCGACCCAAATGTTGAGTTTCACTACATTAAGTGGAAGCCCTATTGGAGCGCCATCATGACTTCCCTAGTAACGAAAGTTTTGCGTATTAATCTCCCTTGGCAGATGTAGGGGAAGGTGGGGCAACTCGGGACCCGTAAGGAAATCACAGATTTGTAGGCATATAGGACGAGTATTTGGACCCACTAAATACAAAAACATTTATCGTCACCTTCTGTCTTCCATTCTGTATAACGTTTTATAACGTTCTAGCTTTGCATTAGGTGTAACTGGAATTTGAGAAAGCCGTTGCGATTTTTTCGTTAAAAAAATCGTGGGGCAACTCGGAACCCGGGTTTTTTTTTGCCCATTTTCCCAATTTCAGTTCTACGTGGTCACTGATGAAATTTCAGACACGACGATACGTGAAAATCAAACACTGATCCATAAGTAGTCTACACACAAAAAACACAAAATAAGTTCTTACAGCTTTGGAATTATGAATCAAGGAAAAATTCGCTGATGATAGATCAAATGGAGAAAAAATTATTTCTTCTAATTCTTGTGGAGCTGCGTGGCGCAACCAACCCCGTACCACTGTCTCAAGGCCACTGATCAGTGCCGGCACCGACGGAGATAGATTAAAGCTAGATGGCAGCACTAGTGTTGCCCCGGGGTCCTGAGTTGCCCCCACCTTCCCCTACCATAACACTCGTTAGTGAAGTGGATGTTTCAAAACCTCAGAATCTTCTTCTAGCATTGCTAACATCCATGTTGCGAATTCCATTTTTTTTTTTTGGAGGGGAAAAGGTTTAATTTGGTAGGAAATATACGATGCACAAATGTTCGTGAAATCTCTACAAATTGAGTGCTGCGGACTGCTCGCAGTAGTATGCCCTCAAAATGGACGAGTGCAATGCAATTGCAAATGTTGATTAATGTTGCAAAATGTTATGCAACAAGGGAGTCGTGTAACAAGTCAATGCTGCAAAGGGGGGTTATGCAACAAGACGGAGGGGTTATCTCCCAAGCTGATGAAGGGAACTCCCCCAGCTTGCTGGGGGTGTTCACAACCTCTTTGCGGGAGAAGTTGGAACGGCCTCACCCTCAAAAGGGGTAACCTTAACCTAAGAGAGAGAGAGAAAGGAGGAGGAGGGTCTTTGGGGGAGAAGTTGGGACGCCTCACCACCCAAAGGGAAACCTAACCGAAGCCTTAATCTAAGCAAGAGAGAGGGATGTTCGCCTGGCTCCAGCCAGACGCATAACGAGAGTTCAACCGAGCGCCCGCTGTCTTATAAGGTCCTAATCAGCCAGTTGGCTTAGAAGGCATAAATGGCCTGTATATATTAATAACCTTCGAACGAATTAAAAGCGCACACAAACGCACATACACTCCCCGACTATACGCCCATAAAGCCCCTATTACCACACACACACACACACACACACATATATATATATATATATATATATAAATAAAACCTTTGGTTAGCTTCCGCCCGAATTGTTCATTCTGACGGAGGTCAAGCTTTTCACCCCACCTTAGACCTACAGTTTAACCTGAAATCCGAACCACGCCCCATCAGCAGCCCAGTGTCTTAACCACTAGGCCACTTAGGGTACCCATTTATCTACCAAGCACTTTCTTTATTGTGTGGAAGGATGAACAGCTGGGTTTTACTGCGCGCCAGCTGCCGTCATGTCTCGAACCCGGGGCCGATGGATTCGTAGTCAACGACGCTAACCATTACACCACCGAGGCGCATTAATATATATTTTCATATATACATTTTCATATATATATATATGTGTATTATGTGTGTATGTGTGTGTGTGGGGGGGGGTAATAGGGGCTTTATGGGCGTATAGTCGGGGAGTGTATGTGCGCTTTTAATTCGTTCGAAGGTTATTAATATATACAGGCCATTTATGCCTTCTAAGCCAACTGGCTGATTAGGACCTTATAAGACAGCGGGCGCTCGGTTGAACTCTCGTTATGCGTCTGGCTGGAGCCAGGCGAACATCTCCCCCAAAGAGGTTAGGTGAACACCCCCAGCAAGCTGGGGAGTTCCCTTCATTGCAGCTTGGGGGATAACCCCCTCACCCTTGTTGCATACCCCCATTTTGCAGCATTGACTTGTTGCACGACCCCTCCCCATTGTTGCATAACTTCTTGCAACATTCCCCCTCCCCTTTGCAACATTAAGCAATATTTGCGATTGCATTGCACTCGTCCATTTTGCGGGCATACTACTGTGCGCAGTATTTATATATATATATATATATATATATATATATATATATATATATATTAGGGTGTCACTTAAATGCAAAGTTTGAAATTTTCATGCTGACACCCCGCGAATCTATTCCATTGGTAAAAAAACATGGTGACTGAAAAATCTTTTTATTTGAATAACTATAAAAGGTCGCCCCTGCCTTCCAAAGTTTAATGCTTGTGCGGCGTCTCCATAATCGTTCATTAGATATCTATATATCTCTATATATGTGTGTGTGTGTATCTGTGTGTGTCTGAATATCTGAGAAATAAAGTGAACAATACTTAACGATTCACCGTTTCTCATTTCAGCTACGTGATTTCTGGTGATGGAAACCCGGAAGTGTATATACCTATTAGGGGCAGCGGTTGATGAGGTGAAAGGATGCAAGCTTCCTTCCTACAGGCAAGCATTCGGTTACTTCCTTTACCTTTACCATGAAAAGAAAATGACAATACGTGACGCGTTGAGGAAGTCACTTCGAGCAGTGATGTCCTTCTGGGAGAAAGCTCACATTCCAACCAGACTCGAGACACACTGCGTCAGCAAACTGGATAAAGTCTTCGAGGAGTGGAAAGGACTCAAAAACACGCCTCAAGGACGAGCGATTCACACAAGACGAAAGAAAAAGAATTCATTGAACGTCTCGATCGTCTCTTTGACATCGCCCACGCTGATTGTGAGAAATTGGTCAAGTACCCAGAGGATTGGGAGTTCCTTCAGCAGCAGCGCCAGAAAGGACGTCCAGGTTCAATGGCAGGTTTGGACATGACCAATCAGCGCCAAGTTAAAGATTGTACTCGACGTTGGGAGGAAGAGGAGAAACGAAGAAAGCGATCAGCAGCTGAAATGGAGGCAGTATCCAACGAAGCGGTTTTGGAGTCCTCATCCTCCAGCTCAGATGATAGCGAAGAAAAAGGAGCATGTGGTGGTTCGTTAGCGTCTAAACAAAGAGCAACGAAGAACATCATGACATCGGAATTGGCGGCAGCGCTTGATCGCACGCAACTCTCGTCAAGAAAGGCCACATATCTGCTGTTTGAGGCAGCTTCCAGCTTAGGGCATGATGCTAGCGACTACAACATCAATCGTGGATCCATTCATCGTCAGCGTGAAAAATTCCGTACCCTTAAGGCTCGGCAACTGAAGAGCGAGTTCCAAGGCAATAGTCCGTTGACTGTTCACTGGGACGGAAAACTCATGCAAGATCTGACGTCACGAGAATATGTTGACCGCTTACCTATTCTTGTATCTGGCTCCGGGACAGAGCAGCTCCTCGGGGTGCCAAAACTTCTGTCAGGAACCGCGCTGGCACAAACAAATGCCATCATAGATTGCCTGAATGAATGGGGAGTGAGTGACCGATCATGTCAAATCTATGTGTTTCGACACAACCGCGACAAACACAGGCCACCGTGGAGGAACTTGTGTTCTTCTGGAAGAAAAAGTTGGACGTGACCTGTTACACTGCGCGTACAGACACCATGTACTGGAGTTGGTGCTACAGGCGGCATTCGCAGCATCGCTAGATTCAGTATCTACCGGTCCAGAAATTCTGCTTTTCAAGCGCTTCCATGATTATTGGACCCGCATTGACCAGCAACAGTTCCAAACTGCGGACACAGATGCGTTCACCAAAGCAGCTATTTTTAAGCATAGAACGGAGCTCATTGAGTTTGCAAAATCACAAGCACTTCAAGTTCGTGATGACTATCAGGAATTCCTCGATCTTTCCGTCATCTTTCTTGGAGGAGTTCCATACAAGGTACTAAACTTCCGCGCCCCTGGTGCTATGCACCGGGCGAGATGGATGGCTAAGGGGCTCTATGCCATCAAGATCTGGCTCTTCCGAAGACAGTTTAAACTGACGAACACTGAGGAACGCGGAATTCGAGATATCTTCCTCTTTTCTGTTCTAGTTTACATGAAAGCGTGGGCAACAGCTCATCTGTCCATCGAAGCTCTGCTGAATGATTGGGAATTGATGAGGACGCTCCTTCGATACCCGCACAAGAAGATCTCTGATGGTACCACCAAGAAGCTGTCTGCGCACCTGTGGTACCATTCGGAGGAGGCAGTGGGTCTGGCGTTCTTTGATGAGAGGATATCGATGGAAGTGAAGTGCAGCATGGTTGCAGCGTTAGATCAAGAAGCCCCTCACATGCCGCCAAAACGACCTTTGGTTCTTGATACTATGTTCCTCAGTGACAGCAAAGGACTGGAGCAACTGATCACAAAGAACACCCGAGGATTCTTCTCAAAACTTCAGTTGCCAGATTGCTTTCTGCTCCACCATCCCAGTTCATGGACGTCAAACTCTGAATACGTGCAAGCTCGGGATGTGGTCTCCAAACTTGCAGTGGTGAACGACAGAGCAGAACGGGCCGTGGCTCTGGTGAAGGAGCTGAACGGAAAGTTGACAGTGAAAGAAGAACAGCTCCAGTTCCTCGTTCAAGTTGTCACTGACCACAGAAAGCAACACCCAGCTCCGAACAAATCAGCATTAGTGAGGACGCGAAAGAACTAATCACTGATCAGCGTATGAGCACCAATTATTCTGCTACTGTATATGTATTTTATTTCTCAAAGTTTTGCTTTTGTTGCTTCTCCATTTTGTACCATTATTCGCCAAATTATGTCTTCTATTTTGATTATATAATAAACTGTTTGTATTCTTTGCGTTTTTAAGTGTCTTACTTTCGTTATTTCACCAAATTGCCTTGTTTTTTATTATCTGGTTCGGCCCAAGCTGTGAACACTGAACAGCTTGTTGACGTCAATAAATGGGTCTTGTTTTCAGTGACGAGGGCGACCTTTAAATGATGACCAATCAGGACCAAATTTCTCTTCCGTATGTTTTACACCAAATGGAACAATTGTAGGGGGTGTCATAGGAAAATATCCATCGTTTAATTTTCCCCCTATTACCTAGTGACACCCTAATATATATATATATATATATATATATACAGTGCCCGCGAAAAGTATCCGATCACCCTTGAAATTTGTATTTTTTACATAAAAAACAACGTTTAAATGTATACTAACCTTATATTAGTATTTTGTCATCTGTCCTTTGGTTTGGATGACTTGTTCTAGACGTTTTGGCATGGCTTTAATCAAGTTTTGACAAACTTCCACTGATATTTCCTTGCACCATACCTTTTTGATGGCCTCTTGTAATTTTTCGACTGAGCCAGTGTCGTGGCATTCAACCTTATTTTTTATTATTAGCCACAGATTTTCTATCGGATTGAGATCTGGACTATTACCAGGCCAATCCAAAATATCAAATTTATTGTCAGTAATCCATTTTGTCACTATTTTGGCCCTGTGACATGGTGCACCATCATGCATGTATGTTTTTGTCCTTTGGATTGCCATTGCCATTGGAAGTTTATCCTGTAGCATTGCTAAATACCGTGCACCATTCATAGTTGTGTTCTTCGGAAGAAAATATAAGTTTCCACGCCCATAGTAACCGAACAACCCCAAACCATCACACTTGGAGGGTGTTTCATTGTCTTTAGGGTGTATTTAGGGTCCATCCTATTTGAGCCAATAGGCCGGCGAACCTTTTTTGGACAACTTCTGAATGTCAAAAATGTCGACTCATCGCTAAATAAAACCTTCTTCCAGTCATCAACAGTCCAATGAATGTATTTTTTACAAAATGCGACACGTTTTTTACGCATTTTTTCATTAATGAACGGTTTCTTAGCAGCATGGCGAGATGGTAATCCGAGTTCTTTTTGGAGCCGCTCCTGGATAGTTCGTTCAGAAACACCAGATAACAAATTATTCATATTAAATTTTATTTCTTTCGCAGTTATTGTTGGGTTTTTCAATACTAAACGTTTCATAAGTTTGTCTGTTCGCGAATTTGTTTTTCTCGGTCTGCCAGATCGTTTTTTAGGGACTGGCGTGGTTAGGCCACCATTGTTCTTAGCCCGTGAAACCCATAAATTAACGGTACTTTGGGATATGTTTAATTCCTTAGCTATCTGTCTCTGTGATTTCCCACATGCATGCAAAGCAACAATAGCACCTCGACAATCACTCTTAAGTTGTTTTTTAGCACACATTATATATAAATTTTATTTACACCACTTTCTGTAAAAAAAAAAAAAATCAAGAAATTTACACAAACAGTGAAATCTGACAAATTTGAGACACAGCCACCCGCAACGAAGGCTACCAGAACACTAATTTGAGAATGCGTTGGATAGCTCTCATATCAGCGAGCAACCTCAAAGTTACCAGATGTCGCTAGAACAAATAGAAAGTGAATTACGTGTCTCTGAATATCAAGGGAAAATATTGTATTTTCTTGAGTGATCGGATACTTTTCGCGGGCATGTATATATATATGTGTGTGTGAAAATTATTTCACGAAAGTATCACTCACGTGAAAAATATTTATGATGAAAAGAACCACGAAGGAAAGGAAACACAGAATGGTGCTCAAGCGCTTTCGTCTAATAACATCCTCAGGAACACTGAAGTAAATAAAAAGTTCAAGACTATCTATATATAGGTCACAAAAAAATATAGAAATAAAAATTGTGGGAGCACTTTGTCCTTTTTGTCTAAATCCTTTCTGAACGAATTCAAAACAACAGGATCAAGCAGATTGTTTACAACCAATTTTATAGATAATGCCTGAATTATATACAGGTCGCAAAAAAATAAAAAATGAAAATAAATTGAAAAATAAAAATTGTAAGAGGAGCATACAAATTTATAAGGGAAAACTACCAAAGTATTAGCACTTTGCCCTTCTTGTCTAAATCCGTTCTGGACGAATTCAAAACAACAGGATCAAGTGAAAAAAGACCCTGACTCATGTTAAAATTATTTGTAAGTTGAATAACACTGCCCAACAAAAAAAAGATTTTTTGCTGCTGATTTAATTCTAAGACCTGTTTCTGGATAATATTGATGTGCTGATTTCAAAAATCACCTTAGATTTTGTCCATCACATCAGGTTTTCGTGCAATGCAATATGCATATTTTGGGTGATCCATGAAGGGCGCTTATCAAAATTGATGATTTTTGAGACCTGTTAACAGCTGTTTTGCTGTTAAAATTTTATCTGTGGAATACGCAAATCTGTGCATTAAATCTAAAGGTCATGTACAACATATTAAAATCTTGGGTATCTGTGATTTCCCCAGGTGTGAGCGTGACGTCATGATCTGAGAGAGATTTCCCATTGGCGGAGTGAGAGCAGCCGGTTCCGCTAGTGACGTTACTTGTAAACTTTCAGCAGTTTTGTTGCAACATGAGCATTAAAGTTCACTATCTCAACAGTCATCTGGATAAATTTCCAGAAAATCTTGGTGATGTTAGTGAAGAGCAAGGTGAAAGGTTCCACCAAGATATCAAAGTGATGGAAGAACGATACCAAAGAAGATAGGATACCCATATGATGGCTGACTACTGCTGGAGCCTGCAAAGAGATTGTCTTGACATCTCTCATTCTAGGAAGTCCTATAAGAGAAAATTTATCAGCACTGAAAAGTAAGAAAACAAGAAAAAGACAATGTTAAGAAAACTGGTCCCGTGCTTGCTTTAATATGGATTCATTTTTTGCTTATTTAAACACTTTTAATCACTTTATGTGCCAATATTACCGTTGTATATTAAAGTTCACTCCTTGCACAATTGTTTACTTTTCCATGCTGATTCTGAGTATGTAAAAACTTATTTTTTGAAAAGAAAAAAAATTGGGCATAACCTTGCCAAAATGCGATATCTCCAAAATATCCGTATTTGATTGCTCGAAAACCTGACGTGATAGGCACAGGGTTGCCAGATAAATTTCATAAAAAGTAGCATAAAAATTTCGAAAAAGTAGCCAATTTTGTCAGAAAGTAGCCCAATCTAGAAATTTTAAATTTTAAATTGGCTTTATGAGCGCTTATTTCAACTTTGCATACTTTACAAAAAGCTTTGGTACTATCATGCTTTACCTCCTTTATCCAATTTGAAAACTGAGGATGTGTCAGCCATGCTGATTTAAATTTTTTGGTATATTTTGACCACTTACTCATCGTATTGAAGGGTGTATTTGTATATTACAAGTTAAACGGCAAATTCTCACTTAAATGTATCTACACTTCATGTAACTGTTCACCAACTCACCGATACACTTTGCAAATACGGACTGACAGTTGACTGAGTGAGTCAGACTGCCTATAATTTCTGTGTCGCAAGATATGCGCATGTGCAATTAATGCTGTTGCAAACATGTTTTAAACTCCAGATTACGGTACTTCTTGCAAGCAAATCAATGGTAAAAAAACTTTGAATGCTGTATTGCATCTGCCTACTTGAACAATGGTTTATATACAATGACTTTTTGAACTCTACAATTCATAGATTGACAAACAAACAATAACTGATAAAGTCTGTATATTAAAAAATACGCCAGCAAAAAATGGCCATTTAGGTGACACTGCTGGCTATATTACTTACTAGCTCGAAGCGATCTGTATAATACAAGTGTAATAAAATTACTAAAATAATCTTGCAATTTGTTAATCTTGAGAAGTAATATAAGAAACAGTTATAGAAAGCCTTTCCCTAAGTGAGATTTGTCTGAAAATATATTATTATTTCACAAATCAAAAACTTCCGCCTGAAACATAGAAAAGTAGCAGATAATCATAATAGGTAGCCCAACAAGTTTTTGAAGTAGCCCAAAAAGTAGCAAGTAGCCCAAATTACAAAAAAAATCGCCAATACCTTTGAGAAGTAGCCCAATTAGCTACTTGTAGCCCAATCTAGCAACCCTGGATAAGCAAAAACTAAGGTGATTTTTTAAATCAGCACACTAAAGTTACCTAAAAACAGGTGTTAGAATTAAATCAGCAAAATTGGTGTTGGGCAGTGTAATAGCCGACTCAAGAATATTTCTATTAAAAATGTTGCTAGAGTGAAACGAAATTGAAGTATTATTCCAATCAATACAGTGGGATAACTCTGACGGAATATTGATGTTGTTCTACACGCGTATGCAAATCCTTTACCGTCTGACTAATGTAAAAGGAATCACATTATTTACAACCAATTTTATAGATAATGCCTGAATTTTACATTTGGGAGGCGCTCTTTTAAATAAAAAATCGAATAAGATAAACTAAGTTTAATACAAAAACAAATTTTCATCATAATACACAATTTTATCCTTAAACTATAACATAAAAAGCACTCATATGATTTTTAAAACAAAATAGAAATTAAATTAGGGGTAACTTATTCATTTTTCCTCTTTTACTTGCAGCCCTGCCGCGACATTGCTGCATTATTTTTTTAATATAATTAAAAACGGCATTCATAAATCTTAATATAAATCAAATTAAATCTTACTGTTGAAGATATCCTGAAATAATTATGCAAAATTATTTTAAAATGTATAGACTCTTCGAAGTATCTTAAACTTTGGTGCAAAAAAAAAATTAATATAATTAGATTTCAAGTTTTAGTTGATGCAAAAAACTTCACTTTTCTACGTGAAGGTCAAATTATGATAATAAAAACCCACTCTAATAGACAAAGTTTATTTCCACAACAGTTTCGATGCCCACTGGTACCCACCCGAAGAGGATGCCAGTGGGCATCGAAACTGTTGTGGAAATAAACCTCTCTATATATATATCTATTATATATTTTCGCCTTTCTGTCTGACTGTCTGTCTGTCTGTCCTTTATGCAAGCGCAAACCGTTTGACCTAGAGCTACCAAATTTGGCACGGGAACCTCTTATGAGATGAAGAATGTCAACACAGAGTCGGTCAGCCTGTCTGTTTGTATTACGGGCGGCAATGTGAAGCTCAAGATTTTCATGACTGTGGTCTTTTCTATAGTTTTACTGACCAAATAATTGAACCGACAGTAATTGGGAGTTCAATTATTTGGTCAGGGGGGTTTTGGGGGATATCTGCTCAGATTCAGAACACAATGTGAAGCTCAAAATTTTCACGGTTGCGTTCTTTTCTGTAGTTCAGCCTGTCTGTTTGTCTGTTTGTGAAATTTATCCCGGGCAGTAATGGGGGAAGGGTGGGGATGGGGGCAAGTGGGGGAGAGAGGGGTGGGGGTAATAGGGGAGGGGTGGGGGTAATGGGGGAGGGGGTTAGCCCCAAGTTGCATAAAGGGGGGAGAAGGGGTTTTTGGGGCATTCAGTTGACCTAACCGGGCATTCAATTAACCCGGGCAACGCCGGGTACCTCACCTATTTTTTTTATATATATTTCCGCCTGTCTGTCTGTCTGTCCTTTATGCAAGCGCAAACCGTTTGACCTAGAGCTACCAAATTTGGCACGGGAACCTCTTATGGGATGAGGAAGGTCAAAACAGAGTCGGTGAGCCTGTCTGTTTGTCTGTTCGTCTGCTTGTATTACGGGCGGCGATGTGAAGCTCGAGATTTTCATGACTGTGTTCTTTTCTATAGTTTTATTGACCAAATAATTGAACTGACAGTAATTGGGAGTTCAGTTATTTGGTCAGGGGGGTTCTGGGGGATATCTGATCAGATTCAAAAATCTTGACACAATGTGAAGATCAAAATTTTCACGGGCTGCGTTCTTTTCTGTAGTTTAGCCTGTCTGTTTGTCTGTTTGTGAAATTTATCCCGGGCAGTAATGGGGGAAGGGTGGGGGTGGGGGTAAGTGGGGAGAGGGGTGGGGTAACGGGGAGGGTGGGGGTAATGGGGAGGGGTGGGGTAATGGGGAGTGGTGGGGGTAATGGGGGAGGGGGTTATCCCCCAAGTTGCATAAAGGGGGTGAGGGGGTTTGGGAGTATTCGGTTGACCTAACCGGGCATTCAATTAACCCGGGCAACGCCGGGTACTGTTTGTGAAATTTATCCCGGGCAGTAATGGGGGAAGGGGGGGGGGGTAAGTGGAAGAGAGGGGTGGGGGTAACGGGGGAGGGGGTTAGCCCCCAAGTTGCATAAATGTGGGTGAGGGGGTTTTGGGGGCATTCAGTTGACCTAACCAGGCACTCACTTGACCCGGGCAACGCCGGGTACCTCACCTAGTATATACTATATAAGATCTACTAAGTCCTTTTTTGTTGTATAGTTAAACGAATACATTCATTTTCACTTGTTCAGTCTCTATTGTTTAAGGGTATAAAGTTCAAAATTGATTGTCAAACGCGGATATTTTTAACCTGTCCATCTAACTGTGTATCTCTCTACCTGCCTGTCTATCCATCTAACTATCTATCTATCTATCTATCTATCTATCCATCTATATATATATATATATATATATATATATATATATATATATATATATATATATATATATATTGGCTATGTGCGGTGGAGAGCGCAAGAGAACAACTCGCTCATCCACCTAGCCAGTCCTAGAGGCAGGGACCACCCGCTTGACCTTCGTGTGAAGAGAGAACGACGCACGGAAACGCAACGAGGTATACACACATTTTATTCATGCAGTTATCCGTGATTCACTGTCGTCACTTGAATTAACATGACTTACCCGGTACATCCTGCTCATCTGGCATAATATGCAGTCTGTTTAATTTCCTCATTTCTGCCATATCTCAAGAGCTGAAATTTCTCGGTGCTAAATGCCATATTGTTGTCTTCTGACCATTTTGTTAGTGCCCCTTTTGCATCGGTTTCTCTTCACACAAAGGTCAAGCTGGTGACACCGCCTCTTGGCCTGGCTTGGTGGAGGAGCGAGTTGCTCTCTTGAGCTCTCCATCGCACATAGCCAGGTACACCTGGCTCATCTGGTACCGTCCTGTGCCAGGCATCTAGTCTTCTCTTGAAGACTTCAACTTTGATCCCTGTAACGTTTCGGAGGTCCTTAGGAAGCTGGTTAAAAAGTCTTGGCCCTCTGACAACCAAGCTATTTTCCTTCAGTGTTGAGGAGGTCCCTTGTCAGGCCTTTAGTTTGGGAACACTACATATTCTGGCTTTCCTATTATCCTGCGTTGTTTGGATGGTAATTGGGTTTAGTTTGAGGTTTGGTACCACTCGCTGATTTTTCTGCTGATCTTTGTATCGTCCGTAATATTGTCTTTGGCTGCGTTGAGAGACACTGACTGAGGCGCATTGTAGTGGGATGGCGGGAGGGGCCCGCGAATGTAAACACCACCAAATCACGGTTAACTCCATGTCACGATCACGGATAAGTGCACAATGGTAACAATTAGTAAGTCATATTAATGCAATTGACGACAATGAATCACGGATAAGTGCATGAATAAAATGTGTGTATACCACGTTGCGTTTCCGTGCGTCGTTCTCTCTTCACACAAACATCAAGTTGGTGGTCCTTGCCTCTAGGACTGACTTGGTGGATGAGCGAGTTGCTCTCTTGCGCTCTCCACCGCACATAGCCAGGTACACCCTGCTCATCTAGCATAATATGCAGTCTGTTTAATTTCCTCATTTCTACCATATCTCAAGAGCTGAAATTTCTCGGTGCTAAATGCCATATTGTTGTCTTCTGACCATTTTGTTAGTGCCCCCTCTGCATCGGTCTCTCTTAACACAAAGGTCAACCTGGTGGTCCCTGCCTCTAGGACTGGCTTGGTGGAGGAGCGAGCTGCTCTCTTCACGCAAAGGTCAGCTGGTGACCCCGCCTCTTGGCCTGGCTTGGTGGAGGAGCGAGTTGCTCTCTTGCGCTCTCCACCGCACATAACCAGGTACACCCGGCTCATCTGGTACCGTTCTGTGCCAGGCATCTAGTCTTCTCTTGAAGATATCAACTTTGATCCCTGTAAAGTTTCTGAGGTCCTTAGGAAGCTGGTTCAAAAGCCTCAGCCCCCTGATAACCAAGTTATTTTCCTTCAGTGTTGAGGAGGTCCCTTGTTAGGCCTTTAGTTTGGGAACACTACATTAGGGTGTGTCAATTTTAGTAAAGTCAACAATTCAAAAACTGCTAATGCTCAAATGATGTCATATTATCTAGCAAACTTAGAAATATCTTTAGTGTTGTTTAAAAAAGCCATTTACCTACTTATATTTGACCATAAAGGTTTGAAATATAACCTAAATATGACTGTAGCATCGTATATCAATGTGCCATTGATATGTGTCGTCAACTTTGGTTATTTTTGGTGTGCAGTATGGTTTCTAAGTTTCACATAGTCACAAATGTTGGAGTTTTGATTGTGAATGCATGTGTTTTCCCTCCTTTTTGACAATTTTGATTACTTCGTAATGTAAATATTGTGTAATTAAAATTATTCGAAACTTTCTGTATATTTTGATATGATAGATATATGAAATTGTAATTACTTTGAATAATTAAGTCTTGTACCTATAACAACTCAACCTTTTATCTGAGCTTATAGGAAGATATTAAGAATTTAAATTAACTTAATTTTATGTAATCATAATCAGTAGGCCTATCCAAATTTTAATGACATTTCTTTTGTTCACAGGTCCACAGGATGAGTCAGAAAGAAATCAGAACCCGAAGCAAATCAAGTTATCACCTAAGTCATTTGGTGGGGACTGGGAGGGAACTTCTCCCTGCTGAGCTGCCCACAGCCAGAGATCTCTTGAGGTATGGTTTGTTGAGGAGAGAGATGAGTGAGGAAGACAGGAGGAATTACCCAGTTAATGACCTAATTAACAACGGCATTGTTCCAGGGCTACTGGCTCAGTGGAAAAAGGCCAACGCTCTATTCACAGGACCTGTAATCAACACTGAGGTCAGGATCAGGGTTAAAGTGAAGGCACTGTGGGATGAGGCAGTGAAGGTGTCCATTGGCAATGTGAATCCAGAGGTCAAAGATAGGTTCATGATGAAACTGGATAAATTGGTGGACATCCTGACCTGTCACTGTGTGATCAGGAGCTGCAGTGAGCTTGGGTGCAACCCTGTCTGCAACAGTGAGGTTCACATTGACTGCAGCTGCAGGAGCGAGCAGAAGATACCAGTGCAGGAGCTTGCCTTCATTAAAGGTCAGAGAGAAAAGATGGGAAGTGTGGGGGCACACCAGATGGGTCTAGCTGATCACCCTGAGACCAGGAGACAGGAAGCAGTGCTGCAGAGACAGGAGCAGAGAAGGAAGGCCGAGGAGAAGAGGAGGAGAAAGGCAGAGGAGTCAGCCAAGAAAGAAAAGGAGTTGAGGGAGGAGTCACTGCTGGAGATGGAGTTGGAGGAGACTGGAGATGTACTGGAGGAGGCAGGGAGGAGAGAGGAGGACGAAGACTTCATACCAGAGGTTGCGACAACTTCTTCCTTGCCTGTGGCTAAGAAGAAGAAATAGAACACTGAAGATATCACCAACATAGCTCTGGCTAGCTTCAGACATCACACTGGGCTGAGAGAGACTGCAGAGATTGCCACTGCTGCCTGGATTGATGCTGGTCTTATCACAGAGTTTGACACAGCACTGGTGATTGACCACAAGGTGAGGAGGGCTCAGGAGAGACTGACTAAGGAGCTGGTCAAGAAGTTTGATGAAGAGATTAAGGAAAATGGCATCACCTGTATCTTCTTTGATGGGAAAAGAGATGACACCAAAGTGATGATGGAAGCTGAGGGCAGTGACAGGTAGTTTCCTGGCCTCATTAAGGAAGAACACTACACAGTGTGCAATGAACCAGGTGGGAAATATTTGTGGCATTTTGTACCAGAGGAAGCTGCAGAGGAGAGAAGTCATGCTGAGGTCATTGCTGATCATCTGGTGAACTGGCTAAGAGAGAGAGGAGCAGACCAGACCCTTTTGGCCATAGGAGGTGACAGTACTAATGTGAATACTGGCTGGGAGGAGGAGTAATGCATTATGTGGAGGCCAAGCTTAGCAGGAAGTTGGTGTGGATTGTCTGTGACTTGCACACTGGCGAGCTGAGTCTCAGACACCTGGTGACTGCACTGGATGGCAAGACATTGAGCAACAAATGGTCTGGGCCCCTAGGGAAGATGTTAGACACTGCCACAGAGCTGGAGATCAACCCAAACTTCACGAGGATAACTGTTGGTCCTCCTCTACCCCTTCTCAGTCAGGAGGACCAACTCCTGACTGTCCACAATCCTGCAGATTGTGGATTTCCAAACATGGGCTGAAGGGTAGGAACCTGAAGAATCTGAGGATAATTGTGAAATTCATAGTGGGAGTCTACATGCCAAACTGGTTCAATATCAAGTTAAATCACAGCTGGGTGGAGGGCCCCAGGCATGTACTGTACCAGCTGGAGCTGCTCAGAAGTCAGAAGAAGGAGGTGATAGGAATAGTGATGCCTACAGTGAAGAGATCAGCCTGGTATGCACACTCTGAGGCTGTGCTTCAGGCCATGCTGTGCAGTGAGGTGGAGGAGGAGAGGAGGGAGGCAGTGAAGAGGATACTGGAAATCAGAGGTGAAGGAGATGAGAACACACAGGTAGGAGACTGCAGTGTCAGACCCAGGAAGACTCCTGACATCAACCCAGATGCCACCAAACTCTCGGAGCTTAATGACTGGAACTCTGGCGTGACTGACCCTCCTCTGACCTGCTCCCTCACCACTGCTGCAATCAAGGAGTTTCTGGATAGACCAATGGAAGTTCCTGCATGGCCCTCACACACACAGTCAGTAGAGAGGTGTGTAAGGATGACAACTGAAGCAGCACAACATGTTTACTCACAAGAGAGGAGGGAGCGTACATCAGTGGCCAGGTGGCCAGTAGGGAGCTCATGTCCAGGAACAAGAGCAAGGCAGACATGACATCCTTGGCAAAGTTCAAGAAACCTATCTATATTTCTAAGTTTTAATATTGACATACAATCAAAATGTCTTTAATTGTATGTATGTAAAATGTAGTTATAGATGGCATCCTTGGCAAAGTTCAAAAAACCTATCTATATTTCTAACTTTTAATATTGAAATACAATCAAAATGTCTTTAATTGTATGTAATGTATGTAAAATGTAGTTATATACAATAAAAAAAAATACTTGCAAAAAATGCTGATTTTTCATAAAATTCAACTTCAAATATAGCTAAGAGTGGTCAAATCTGGATTTTAAAGCCATATTTCGATTTAGCACATAAAAATGCATCGTCACTATTAGTCTTTGAAAATCTAAAGATTTCACTTTGCTCCCTAAAATTGACACACCCTAATACTACATATTCTATAGATAGATAGATGGAGAGATAGATAGATATAAAGATAGATAGATAGATAGATGGATAGACAGGAAGATAGATAGATAGACAGTTAGATGGATAGGTTAAAAATATCCGCGTTTGACAATCAATTTTGAACTTTATACCCTTAAACAATAGAGACTGAACAGGTGAAAATGAATGTATTCGTTTAACTATACGATGCAAAAGGACTTAGTCGATCTTATATATATACTAGCTGAGGTACCCGGCGTTGCCCGGGATAAATTTCACATTGCTGTTGCATGTCGTTCACGGTCAGCCTCAAGGCGTGATTGTCTTTCTTGGGGTATTTCTCTTGCTCTGGTAGCTGCTACACTTTCTCGGACAGCTTCAAGACGTGATTGTCTTTCTTGGAGGTTTTCTCTTGCTCTGGTAGCTGCTACACTTTCTCGGACAGCTTCAAGACGTGATTGTCTTTCTTGGAGGTTTTCTCTTGCTCTGGTTGTTGCATGTCGTTCACGGTCAACTTCAAGGTGTGATTGTCTTTCTTGGAGGTTTTCTCTTGCTCTGGTAGCTGCTACACTTTCTCGGACAGCTTCAAGACGTGATTGTCTTTCTTGGAGGTTTTCTCTTGCTCTGTCTGTTGCATGTCGTTCACGGTCAACTTCAAGGCGTGATTGTCTTTCTTGTGAGCTTTCCTGCTTCCGGGCTTCTTTATTTTTTCTGGCTGCTGATGTAGATCTGCCCAAACTTGCCCGTTTCTTTGGTGGCATGGTAGGCGAATATATATATATATATTATATATATATATATATATATATATATATATATATATATATATATCGAAGCATTTCATATTCTTTATTGCTGGATAGAACCCAATCTTCTACGTTTTTAAATGTTTTTGTGACAATATGCTGTATTAGAAATCGAATCCTCAAGGCTGTGTTTAATTCGTGAATTGCACTGAAGAAAATTTACTTTAATATGTCCCAAAAGCTGGTTTAAAATTATATTAAATATAATGCAGTAATGTTGAAAAGAGAAATTATTAAATCATGTTAAATCCATTTATTGAATTGTAGAAAGTGCAATTATATGAGTTATACCATAAATTCCCTTTTTAATAAATACGCTTAGAAAACGATATTTATTGGGCATGCCAACTAAAACTTAAAATCTAGTTATATTAATATTTTTTTGCACCAAAGTTTAAGATACTTCGAAGAGTCTATACCTTTTAAAATAATTTGCATCATTATTTCAGGATATCTTCAGCAGTAAGATTTAATATGATTTATATTAAGATTTATGAATGCCGGTTTTAATTATATTAAAAAAATAATGTAGCAATGTTGCGGCAGGACTGCAAGTAAAAGAGGAAAAATGAATAAGTTACCCCTAATTTAATTTCTACTTTGTTTTAAAAATCATATGAATGCTTTTTATGTTATAGTTTAAGGATAAAATTGTGTATTATGATGAAAATTTGTTTTTGTATTAAACTTAGTTTATCTTATTCGATTTTTTGTTTAAAAGAGCGCCTACGAAATGTCAAGTTGGTCTCGTGGTGTTCCAACACGAGAAGCTCAATAGAAAAACTATTAGCGTTGCTTTTTTTTTAAGATCTTGTCGGTCTACCACATTTGGTTCCATAAACGTATTTGTTTATGTTTAATAGCTTTGTGTATTGGATCGTATTTAGAGACCTTGTCGGTCTACCAGGAGCAGGTAAGTAAAGCGGTGGTGGTGGTTGTGGTTGTGTAATAGTGCTTCACCACCAATCGTCTAAATTTCGACGTTTGGTTGTAGCCCTCATATCGGTTCCGTGGTGTTGATGGGATGAGCTTCTAAAAATCTATACTTAGACGATTGGTTGTAGCCCTCATCTCACCATGTGCTGTTGATGGGATGAGCTCCTAAAAGTCTGTACTTAGGCGATTGGTGGTGATGTGGTGTTTTTTGTGGTGGTTGTGCTCGTATATATTTTGCTATTAGGGCCTTTGCATGCATCTGTTTATACAGGGTGTCCGAGAATTATCTGTACAATTTTTGGCTGTTATTAAAAGTCAACCATGAAGTGTAGAAATTCCAGTGTTGTCCCATTTTACAGAGAATCTCATTAAGTTTTTTCTGATACCAAGTTTTGACAAGTTTTTTAGAAATTCCAGTGTGTCCGAACATTATCTGTACAATTTGATCTTTTAATAAAATTCTTGATAACACACGTAAAATTCTTAAACAAGATTATTTAGAATCTGTATTTTCAAAAGTTTCTTTTATTAAAGTAACGTTGTTACAAACATTCGATATGTGCACCATTAGTGATTCGCAAAACATCCAATCGATACTCCAAATGTTGCCATGTACGCTGCAGCATATCCACATCAATTCGCTCAATAGCAGCTGTGATTCTTGCTTTTAAATCATCAATGTCTGTCACCCGCGTACAAAAAAGAAAAAACTTGTCAAAACTTGTTATCAGAAAAAAATTAATGAGTTTCTCTGTAAAATGGGACAACACTGGAATTTCTACACTTCATGGTTGACTTTTAATAACAGCCAAAAATTGTACAGATAATTCTCGGACACCCTGTATATATATATATATATATATATATTATATATATATATATATATATATATATATATATATATATGTGTGTGTTATATATGTGTGTGTGTGTGTGTGGTAATAGGGGCTTTATGGGCGTATAGTCGGGGAGTGTATGTGCGTTTGTGTGTGCTTTTAATTCGTTCAAAGGTTATTAGTAGGCTTCGGATTTCTATGCACCAAAAATCTGGTAAATATGCACTGAAAATGTTGAAAATGTGCACTTATTTATGCACTATAAATTTGAACGTTCGCAATATAAATTAGGATTTTCGAATAATGAAGCACCAGATTTACAGTTTATTGAATATATGAAACAAAATTGTCTTTACCAAACAAACAAACATGCATAATAAAACTAAAATAACAAATCCATTGCTCAATTTACAACAAAAATAGGACACATTTTAGAACTGCAATTAGGTTCTTGACTACAAATAAATTGAATTACACTTTATAACCACAATATGCATTAAATTTTATTATTATTATTATTATTTTAGGGTTGCCAGATTTTTCAAATGCCCATGCGGGACAAAAGTTTTTCTGAGTTTTTTTTTAAAGACCAAATTTTTTTTCAAATTGAAACTAGATTTCTTCAACGGTTACAACAAACAAAATTAGAAAAATTTTATTACAATAATATTTAACAATTAAATATCGTGAATAAATTGAAATTATTATACATAATATTGAAATTCTAAATCAATTCATCCCTAAAAAATTTGCTTAAAAAATATTTTTTGCGGGACATTTTGAACGCGGGATTTTGACGCGGGATTTTTGGACCAAATGCGGGACTGTCCCGTAAAATACGAGACGTCTGGCAACCCTATATTATTTATTAATAATTTTTATTGTAAATTTTACAAAATAGTCCTAAATATGCACTTTAACACAAAAATCGTGGAAATATGCATTTATCTTAAAAAACCGTAAATTATACACTTATGCATGCAAATATGCAATATGCAAAAATCCGAAGCCTAGTTATTAATATATACAGGCCATTTATGCCTTCTAAGCATTGCGCTCGCCAGTTTTCGGGCATACTACTGCGCGCATTAATTTCATGAACCATATTTACGTGTTGCACATTTCTTGTGGATCGTCGCTTATCACTATTACTCTTATGATGATTGCTTACATTTCCTTCTGTTTGAAATTTTTTAACATTGGGTTTGAAATTTTCTAACAATTCGTGATATTGTCGTTCTATCGGGTGGATTTCTGCATCCATATTCTATGCAAAAGTTCTGCACCTGCATCACAGAATTTGCCGCATGAAACCACTCAACGATCTTGATTTTCTGTTCCAGCTGCAAACACGGCGTCACTGTTTGAGGGTTCAGCCATTAGAAATGTCTAATTATCATATATGCGGAATAAAAACCTCAATCTGTTACGTTTGTGAAGAAATCGCAGTAATAAAATATACATTAGAGTGGTCCTTATTTTTGAAGTTTCGAAATGTTATGCTCCCATCCCCTAAAACTGTTCCATTTGATAAAAAAAAAACATTCCATGGTAAATATTATGAAAATTTATTAATATTTAAATGTGGCACAAACTGCTTGAAGTTTCCATTTTATGAGCAATATCTGAAGTTTTAACGTTTGGCCCAAGAGATTATGTGTGTGGCTGTGTCAACAAATATAGTATTAGTTCAAGTTAGGTTATCCCATTGTCTGGTTGCCTAATCCATAGTTTACTCAAGTGGTGTTTTGGTTAAAAAAACTCCAACACTCTTGAATAAGCATTGTCTAAGAATAGATTAATTAATTAACCCAGCCTAACCTAATGACTACATTTGCAGTCATAGTATTTAAATGTTTACCCAGTCAATACCCTCAATTAAAATATAATAAAAAAGGTATCAAAGCTTTATTTAGGGTGTGAACAACATGTTAATGCTACTGAAAAGAAAATATTAAGTCTATAAGTGTGAGTTTATGCCTAGTAAAAACTTCTCATTATCACAAATTTGGCAATAAGTCACCCATGCATGTTCAAACAGAGGTGGCGTTAGTGCGCTGAGACATATTCATGAAATCTTGTCAGTTTTTTGCCGAAGGATACAGCAGTTTGCAGTGATATTTTCAAATTCAAATTTGAGCAAGGTAACTTTATTTTTTTGTTGACTACAAATGTAGTTATTGGGCTTATGGTTGCACAATTTTCGTCTCTAATAGCCTAGTGAGGTAAAATTACTCTTAGCTTATTATAATAAATTATGAATTTTATTATACTTTTCTTGACTTCTTACTAATCTTAGTCACTATGGAATTCATTACTTGGGTCGGTTGGTGCCTTCGTGGTAGGTTATGGGGGGTGGGGATTGGGGTAGGGTGCCGTAGCAGTAAAAGTGCAGAGATATCACCTCACTTCAGCTGTTGTGTCTTCAAAGCTTTGCTCAAGACAATGTAGCAGAAGAGTGTAGCAGATATGAAGAAATTAAAATGAGGTTCATATGATTATACAATAGATTAGATGGAGATGTAGAGATAGTTAGATGGAACGACAATTTGGGTGTATCTCTTTGTAGTAATGCATATGGAGTGGAACCAGTCGGACAAGTAAAACAGTGGGTAAAGCGAAAAGGACTAGTTAATGCCCCTCAGCCAGCAGTCGTTAAATTTTATAGTAACGAAATGGGTGGGGTAGATCTCATGGATAGAGCTCCAACAGACTATAGGCCAAGAATTCAAGGTAAAAAAATAGTATTGGCGACTGCTTGTCAATGCTTTGAATGTTGCAGTTGTTTTTAGTTGGAAACTGTATCAGCTGTGCTCCAGTAGTCAGACAAAACAAAAAGACTCTCGAAGAACTTTAGTAACAGTATTGCTGAAGCAGTCAAGGCCAAGGCCAATGATCGATTGTAGGCCCGGTCCTTCAAGGCCCGTCCCTACGGATGTAAGAACAGATAATCGCGATCATTACCTAGTGAGCTGTCCTGTTAGAAGTTGTATTGTCTGTAAAAAGAATTGTCGTGTTCGATGTGAGAAATGTGAAAAATCAATGCATGTAAAGAATTGTTTCCAAAGATAACATGAAAAATAATACATACAAAATTGAGAATGACGTGTCTGGCTTTAGTTTATATGTTTCCAATTTTTTTTATATAGAATGCAGAATTTATATATTTGTTTGAAGTTTATCAAAAGTGTTATGAAAAGGAATAAAATTGTTTGACAAAATTAATATTTGTTTGTTCAACCATTTTATGAAGCTTGGAGTACAAATACTGGTGATGATAATTACTAAATGAAGAGGGGAGACAGCCCACCACTACCCCATATTTCTTTCCTGATAATATGGTGCCTTCTTCAAAAATGTGTATATCCAAGAAAATGACAGTTTTAAGATTTTCGATGAAAGAAATGAAATAAATTGACAATAAGGAAAAACTTCACTTATAGGCCAAAAACTATCCCCTACAGCACCTAGTGACTGCATTTGTAGTCACGCAATTTACCAATTGATAATATTAATTAATTTTTATAAATCTTTATGATTACTTCCATAAGAGTCAATGAGCCTAAAATAATAAAATTTCAACAGATTTTAAAGAACATTCGTATTGTATATCTTGGTTCTTCCACAGTACCATAATATACAAATATGGCATATAAAGCAAAATTTCAAGTCATTTGTGTCACCTAAATATCAATGGATTCTAATGAAACTTTATACAACAAGTTTCCGCACCAAACGGCACAACTTTCAGGGTTGGGAACATGGAAATTCTCTAAAAAACTTTTACTCCCAAATAAGGACCACCCTAATTATACATCCATTATAAAATAACAGACAAATGAAAATACGGATATTTTTGCAGGAAGAGGGGTCAAGTCCGAATACCCGCTAAAACGCCCCCCTCCCCGGCTATAGGAGAAAAAGAAAGCCGAAATCAAGGTCCAAAGTTTTCGAGATGCCTAGACACTTTACTTTGAAAGATTATAATCTTTCAAAGTAAAGTGTCTAGGCATAGACAGGGTCATAGACAGGGGGAAAGATGGATTGTGGAAGGTTGTTCCAGAGTTGACCAGTTGAGCAAAAGAAACTTGAGAATACCAATGACCCCTTGCATTAGAGAGTTCGACAGAAAAGGGATAAGAATGTGTTAAAAGTCTAACTAATACTGCGTGTTCTCCTTAAAGGAGGAGGCATGCGGCTAGAGAGTCAGAAGATCAGTGTCCGTTATAAAAGTGATAGTAAAGAGGGAGTGAGGCAAAATCGCAGCGAAGAGAAAGGGATTGAAGACAGTTTAATAACAGAAACCTCCCAGAGTGAACCAAAAGGTCTTTGACGCTTCCTCTTGTCATTGTAACTCTTTGTAACAGATAAGTACGTAAATAAATTGTCCGGATGCAATTACGGGCCCGAAATAGGTCTTCCGTCGAGTCCTTAAATAGTGAAGTACTAGCTAACCTAACCTAGCGTAACTCCATCTAATTAGGACTGACATATCTTTTTTCCGACCGTAAATATGTTTCTAAATAAAAAAAATGAATGTTCCGAGGTACCAAAATTGTTTCCTTACAAAAAATATTACCCCATTTCATCTGAGTTATCACATACTACCTCATTTATGCCCAGTTGAACACACACACACACACACACACACACACACACGTGAGAATCTCCACAATATTGATGTACCGACTTTTTAAATCCATATATTTTAAAAACTAAACAACCAAACTTAATTTAATCTAACCTGACCTTAGTGTAATCGAACTAAGGAAAGCGCAATAAGTCTTTCGAACACAATTGAGTGCTCGAAAGTTATTTTCTCTTAAGTCATTAAATAGCGAGGTACAGGCATACCCCGCATAACACGGATTTGTTCAACGCTGATTCGCCATAACGCTGGTAAAACCTTGACACCATTCCCCGAACAGCGATGTTTCAGATTCGCTCTTGCACGCTTTTATAACAAATATTTTTTACAAAAAAAATTTCTCCGCACTTTATTATTTATTATTTAAATAAATTTTTTAAAAACAAATGCATGTTTTAACGTTGAATGGAACAAAGTTAATTTTAAAAATAAGCGCGGTTTTAAAAAATGTAGAAAATATCAACATATTTTTTCCAAAATTAAAGGGGTTCATTTTCAACTGAAAATTAAACATACAGTGTACAATGGTAAATAGGGAACAGCTCTTATCTGTTTGGCTTGAAGGTTGTAATAAAAAAAGAATTCTGCGAAGCGAGATGACAGTTCATTTGAAAGCGCTGATGTATGAAGAAACTTTTACTGTTGCTAGTCGCGGTCTCGCGGATGGTTTGACAGATTAAAAAAGAACGTAATAATGAGCGTACTTTTAGCTAAAAATTAAACATATTCGTATCTAAATTGTTTGCAGTTATTTCACAATTAAAACTTGTTCATTTTCCCGCAAAATGAGTGTTTTTTCAGATTTTTCTTTATCATTGACATCTGAGAACGAAACACTTTACTTCACATTGATTACATTCCCCGATCAACGCTGATTCATATAACGCGGTACTTTTCGCGGACGAATTAACGGCGTTAATCGGGATATTGCCGTACTCGCTAATCTAGCCTAGCCTAACCAAACTTTAACTAACCTAATCTTGCATAATCTAAACTAAACTAATTAGGCCTAACATACAATTTTTCCGACAGTAAAAAATTTTTTTTGAATTTTTTATATGATATAATTTCTTAAATGTTCCGAGGTATCAAATGTGTTATCTAAAAAAGTTACCCCACTACAAACAGAGGTCAAAAGTGTTTCTTCATGAACTAGAATTATTACAGCTTGCTTGTAATTCCCAAGAATTGCATCGCAAACGTGATATTTTAGATTATATCGCATTGTGTTGCATATATTGTGAGAGTAATGTATAAATTTTAAGGAAAACAGGAAAGAAGTTCATTAAATTTTACAATTTCTTATGAATCAGTTTTTGGGTGGGTACATCGTATTGTTCTCTATAAAGGAAATCTATAGAAATGGCTATATAGTATATGGGTTATTCTTGAAATACCGAGGTCGGGTTCATTGGTATGAATGTGGGATGGAATGAAGCGCAAACGAGAAAAAAATGTGTTCAAGCTTTAAAATGTTGGGACACCGATGTAAATAGAAATAATAAGTAGGTTTCGAATATTTTGACTGTATTCTTCTGGGGAACGTCGGATGATTTTATTTTACTAAATGGCTGAGAAAGAAACAGGGGGACAAAACTGTTTCCCATCAACCTTTGATGGGAATGTTTGCGGAGGTGGAAAGGGCCGTGGATCTGTAGAAAGCCTTTCATTCAAGGAATGTTCGTGGCGTAAATGGGAAGAAGCTTAAGACCGAATAAGAGAGAGTAGAGATAAATGACTTTGTGAATAGTCTCAAACTTCAGTGACCTGAAGTTAAAATCGGATTCTCCTCGAGTCCATTAGCGTAAGGAACACTTAAAACATACTTACGACGAGTTGATAGTGCAAAAATCATTATTTTCAGCAATAGCGAAATTTACGAGTGTTCGTAATAATGATACGCAGACGACCCATTTTATCGTAGTCTTGGTTTTTTAAACTACTTCGAACAGCGAAGGTAAGCGATATCGGATCTGGAGAGTAGTTGTATGGGAGGCCGTCCACCGCGTCCATATTATGTAGCGACCCGCGGTTCGGATCCTTCGTAAAGTTGAAGGTCCTTCGATGTTGCGGACGAGGTTAAACAACCCCATAATTACAACGTAACTAAACTTTTGCTTCGTTATCGGAGTGACAACGTAAAATCATTCTTGAATTTATTTCGTTTTCAGAAGTCTCGCCCAATTAATTTGTGCAATGAAAACGGCGGTATTTAAGGGGGTTGGGTTAAGGGGTTCAACTCCCCCTCGAAATGTTTCCTGCGTTTTATAATTAATATTATTATTATATTAATATATGATTAATACCACCCACAGCTCAAAAGAAATGCTGGAATTACACCGATAACGGTAAAAAATTCTTTCCGTAAATCTAGGGAAAAATGTTACATATTTTGGACTTCAGTAAAACCTGTATACCCGTAACTCGGACTGGTGGGTGGAGGGTAGTGCGAGAAACAGAGAATTCCATCTAATAGAGGTAAATTTAAAGTATTGTAAAACTATTTTAAAGTGTATAAATCAATAAAGTGTACTAAAATAATATTTCTGAAAGAAAGAATTATATAGAAGTGTACATATGAATAATCTAAAGTAAAGTGTAAGGCGTGAACTGAGAACGTGGGCAGATAAACAAGTGGTAGCTTGTAAGAGTATCACGTGATGGCGTCGGTTTGCCGAGTTGCTAACGGGTATAATAAGTTATTATATAGAGAGAGCTGTAGCTATAATGTAGTATAATTGATTAATTGTACAATAATTGCTGTACTTTTCTCTGAACATATAAAATAATATCAAGCATCTAACTAATATAGAAATCAATCAGTGAATTCGTCTGCAAATAAATTCGTTATATTTTGTTGAGTTTCAGCCACAATTAGAAACCATAATTGTGTTACCAGGATGCGGGACGTGAACCCAACTCAAATGCACCCCACCGACCTCTTTCCCCAACCTCCACCCTTATAGAAAGAGATCTTTAATTAGCTTGATAACTATTTATATTAAGTTTAAAGTTTTATTAGGCATATTTATAAATGAGTAATTAAAATAAAGTAAATTAAGATGTTCATCGTTTAATGTTCAAACTTAATTATAGGAAGGTTATGCTTAAGGAACATTAATTTTTCTGCCTTTTCTGCTGCCAGTCTGTTTCTCTTTTCATCATATATTAATCCAGCACTGCTAAATAATCTCTCGCTTGGTACGTTTGTTGGAGGACAGGCTAAATGTTTCCTTGCAAGTTTACTCAAGTATGGATAGATATTCTGCGTATTTTTCCACCAACTAATAGGATTGTCACATGCAGCCAGGCGTTTTTCTTGGTGATAGCTCTCGATCATTTTTACTACATCTTTTGACATCGCGTAGGTCTCGTCATTGCTGCTTGACTCAAGAAACTGAGAGACAGATTCTGTGATAGATTTGCTTGTTGAAGGTGTTGGTTCTGTCACTGAAACTTTTATTCTTTTGGTGGGTGGCGAAGCGACAGATTCAAGAGATTGAAGCTCTTCAACTGCTTTGCCAAGTGATGATTTAACTCGTTCTAATGTACTAGGTGAAAATAACTTAGCTTTGTAACGTGGATCTAAGTAGGTTGCAAGAGAGTAACTTCATACAAGAACAGCCTCTCGTCTTGTCGCTTGCATCACTTTTGCGCACAATGAACTAATTCTATTAATATAGTAGAATTTGATAATTTCCGCTTATTAATGACGTTTTATCTCAACGGTCCACATCCGCACGACATCCGCAGTCCAAAGTGCGGATGCGGACGCGGATGCGGATGCGAGAAAATATGCGGATGTTCCGCGGATGCGGATGCGGATGTGACGTACATCACTAATATATATATATATATATATATATATATATATATACTTAGTATAAAAGTGCAAATTCCTTCTACAGCTTTTGTCCGTGTCATCAAAGTTACGTTAGCTCCTACACTTGGCATCTTTTCTTTTTTCAAGTTTTTAATCACTTACGCTTGCATTAAGGTAGGGAGAGGTTCCATTAAATTTTTTAGAGAATGCACTCTTTTATCATATATATCGATTATTTTTTCGAATTAGTATAAATTATTACTACTATGCCTTTTCAGGCAGCTGATAATGAAGAAGATTACCTCATTAAATTGGGGCAGGTCAGTAGTATTGTTGATGAGTTGGATACGACATGTGTAGCTATTATTGGTGACTTTAATGCTAATGTGCTTAATGATAATTCTTTGTTTAGCAACCACTTAAAAGCTCTCTGTGAAGATAATAACATGACCCTTTCATCCATGTGTAGTCTTCCTGGTGATAGTTTTACTTATGTTAGTGATAGTTGATAGTTGGCACACCACCTCATTGTTAGATCATTGTATTTGTACACTGATGCAAATCAGGCAGTTCTGAATATGGCAGTTTTGTACTCCTATTCTACTTCTGACCACAGGCCCCTATTAATTAAGTTTGACATTAATTGTATTCCAATGCTATCACAAGTAAATGATACACGTAAAGCGAAGTTAGACTGGTCCAAAGTTGGTGATGAGGGCAAACAACAGTATTGTAATAAATCTGATGTATTGCTAAGTAATATATGTATTCCTAATGATGCTCTAGCTTGTCAGGACGTGAACTGTAGAATTCAAACACATATTTTGGAATTTAAAGACGTGTATGAACAAAGTGTTTCCTCTCTCAATAATGCTAGCCTAGACTTAAATACCTTTAGGAGAAAAAATTATACATGTAGACCTGGCTGGAGCGATTATGTGGCTGAACTTCATAATGCAGCCAGAGATGCTTTTTTAATGTGGTGTGAACAAGGGAAGCCAAGGCAAGGCCCTGTATTACAACAAAAACAGAGGACTAATGCCAGGTTCAAGTATGCATTAAGGTGTATAAAAAATCATGAGGATGAGTTAAGCAGGGATGCTCTGGCTAGAAAGCTTGCCAGTAAGAATCCAAGAAACTTTTGGGAAGAATTAAAAACAATGAATAATAGTGCAATGTCTCTCCCTGCTAATATTGTAAATGTAACTGGGACTGAGAATATAATCAAATTATGGAAGGAACACTACAGTGAGTTATTCAACTCTGTACATAAGAACAATAATGTTAATTGTGATGCTACCTATAGTACAGATATAAGAGTTAGTGTATTTGAGACTAAACAGGCCATAAAATGTTTAGATTATGACAAATCATGTGGTACTGATGGGATTTCTGCTGAGCATCTAAAATTTAGTAGTGACAGATTAGTGCCTCTGTTAGCTTTGTGCTTTACAGGTTTACTCATGCATGGTGTTTTGCCGGATACAAAGTTATCCGTTGTTTTGGTGTCAGTACTAAAAGCTAAAAAGGGTAAAATCAACAGTAAAGATAGCTATAGGCCAATAGCCTTGGCCAGTATTATGTCTAAGGTGTTTGAATATATATTCATTAATAAACTTGAATGTTACCTGCGTACTAGTGATAACGAATTTGGTTTCAAAAAGAAACAGTACTGATATGTATGTATATGCTTTGAAGGAAATGGTCTGTAAATACCAAACTCTAGATGCTAATGTATTTTGTGTTTCCTGGATGCCTCTAAGGCATTTGATCGTGTTAATCATGACAAATTATTCATGAAACTTGTAAATCGTAATGTACCTGGTTACTTGGTCCGTATATCAATATTCTACTATAATCACCAGACAATGATTGTAAGATGGGGGTGGGGTTAATTCAGAGCCATTCTCTGAGACCAGTGGTGTCAGGCAGGGAGGGATATTATCCCCCTACTTATTCAATGTTTATATGGATAATCTACCTGTTGTGCTGAACACCTGTAAAATAGGCTGCTATATTGGTACAATGATTGTTAATCATCTGATGTATGCAGATGATCTAGTTCTTATTTCTCCATCTGTAAAAGGACTCAGCACACTTTTGAATGTGTATGAAAGGTATGGGAAGGATAACGACATGAAATATAATCCTGCTAGAAGTCATGTTATGATTATGAGGACCAAGGCCTACAAATATATAAAATTTCCTGAATTTCAATTGAATGGTATGGTGCTGTCAGAAGTAACTCGGACAAATATCTTGGCCACATACTAACTGATAGTCTTTCAGATGACTGTGATATTCTAAGGCAATGTAGACAATTATATGCTCAGGGAAATAATTTGGTTCCAAAATTTCATGTGTACAGTGTTTACAAGAAGTCTCGCGCCTCTGTCTCGTCCCAAGCTAGTCTGTTAGGTATAAAATGGGCGGTCCTTATGGCAGCGGTGTGTTCGGATTGGTGCACATAATTGCTCTAACTCCATCAATGACGTCCACATTATCATTGTGTTGATCACTCTATCTATTTATATATAGAGACATACTGTATATAGATATATATAGAGTATGCAGGGGATAACGTGTCTCAGTCCCAGCTATGGTAGTTGTCTTACAATTAACAGTCCCAAGTGCAAGTTACGTTAACACCTCCACATAAACTACCCTGGACTAAAATAACATACGTGAAGCCCTTACCCACAAACCATTTAAAAGATGTGATTTAAAAGCTCTCTCTCTCTCTCTCTCTCTATGATCACACCGCATGGCAATGTATCCATATAACGTTAATAATAACCGAAACTCGAGAAAATATACTCTCTGCCTTCCGCTCTACTCCAAATCCTTTTCTCTTAGTGACCTCTTAATGCAAACTAATCTATCATATTTTGCGACTTTTTAACTCTGGTAGGATTCAATTCCATTCCTATAGTGTAAGAGATACTTAAATTCATGTGTGTATTATGCCATATGATGTGCGTAATAAATAATCATTTTTAAATAGTTGGAGCGTTCAAGGGCATCTGTAATAATCTATAGACTACCCCTCAAGCCCACTCTCAACACTTAGATTCCCCTAAGACACAGGCGTCTTCAAGTAACATGAATGCGTAGAGATCTAAGGTGTTAGATTCCATATTATATAATTTATGTGCTAGGTTTAAGAACGCTGGCATTGAAGGATAGGTTTAATGAAGGAAGTGGAATGAGGATGGAGGTAAGCGTTGCTATGTCGAAGGAAACGAGGTTGGGTGGGGAATTATGAAGGGAGGAGGAAATGCTAAACACAAACTCAAATATTTATTTTAATGCCCTTGACCTAGAAAGACAAAGAGCAAAATACCTTAAACTAACAATGAATTGACAGAAACAGAAGAGTCTGGTCTTAGACGCACTGATAGGTTTAACATATTTGGCTAGAGGCCGCCACTCAGAATTACCACTACTACCTAAGTCATAATAAGGTTATGTTATTTACTATGACAGAGTAGTCATGAGTAGTTATGGAAATAAAATATGATTATACTGTTGATGGCTGACTATATTCAGTTGGGATATAAACTATTGCTGACAATCTTTGGATCCTTGGCTTTTAAGACGAATTTTTTATGCATATGTTCAACAAAATAGGAAACTGGCTGATTATTATTACCATTCGAAGGGTTGGTACCCTTCACAACCGAAATCAATTTCAGAAGGGGCGCATGGTATCCTCATTTCCTTTATCGTCCCAGCACGCTTCACATAAGCCATTTACACAAAGGTGGAAAGGCCGTCTGTGTACCATGAGACGACCCAGGCAATGCGGGGAGCAATTGTGACATTGCATGAATATGGTGTGCCAATAAGAGAAATATCAAGACGACTAGACGTTCATCGAAGCATTGTGGAACGGTGGATTCATCGGTATGAAGCAGAAAACTCAATCGCTACTTTGCCGAGGTCTGGTCCTCCGCGTTCAACATCTCAAGAGGAAGATGCTGCGATTGTTAATCATGCCAGAGAGCATCCGTTTGTTCCAGCGACGCATATTTACAGACACCTGAACCTTCGTTGTAGCGCAAATACAGTGAACAACAGACTTCACGAGGCAGGGTATTTTTCTCGCCGTCCAGCTATAAAACCTGCATTGACGATTGAGCATAAAGAGGCGCGGATGGGATTTGCCTTGCAATACTTGCCGCAGGAGGAAGAATTCTGGAGAAAAGTTGTGTACTGTGACGAAAAAACATTTTCAACAGATAGTCATGGTTCCCTGCATTGTTGGAGGCAGCGCGGAAAACGCTATGAAGAAGGAAATGTTTTCCCGAGCAAACGTAGTGGTCAAATCAATCTCGGTGTGTGGGGCTGGATGTCTGGCTATGGTGTCGGAGAATTGACTCAAGTAGATGGACGCTTTACTGGACAGCAATATTGCCAGATACTGGAAGAGGTGCTGCTACCCAGTGTTCGTGCGTATCTGGTTCCAGCACCGGAACCATTTTACTTAATGGAAGATAACAGTCCCATTCATAGGAGTAACGTTGTGAGAGCGTGGTACGAAGATCACCCAGAGATTATTAATCTAATTCTGCCACCACGTTCTCCTGATTTGAATCCGATTGAAAACCTTTGGGCAATAATGATTAACGAATGGGAGCAACGCAATGAAAGAACATTTGAAGCACTTTTAGCTCACACGAGGAATAGTTGGGAGAGCTTACGCCGAACACCAAACATTCGCTACAATCTGGCCTCTTCTATGCCACAACGATTGCAAGAAATTATTGATGCTGGAGGAAGCTATACGAAATACTGATGTTAAAGCCATGACGTAAATGTGTATCGAATATATATTTAGGTTAATATAGAATTTTATTATATTTTTATGTTTGACATCTATAAAAGTATATATTGTGACCATGAAAGAACTTTACTTATCCTTAGTTAGAATATTTTCTTGCAATGTCTACGCTCGTGGAGATGATAATACATGCATTGTTGAAACAAACTATGAGAAGGTAATAGTTTCAGGAAAAAAATAAAAACTGGCAACATCGAGGTCATCACACGTTTATGGGAATTGTCATATGATATGCTACCAATAAACTCTTATATACAGTATACTATATTACGTAATAATTACGATGAACAAATCAAATGCAAATTTCTCTGCTTCACGGCCCACTAGTCTTGCTTTAGACTAATGACTTTCATAAGATGGAATAGGTTTAACATAGTTCGTTTAATAGGTTACCACTTAAAACAATGGATAAACTATCTATTAGTGAGACGACCGTGACTTCCTCGAAAAGCGAGCGCGTGAGAGGTTCACTGAGGAATTTGGTCATTAGATTCTTCACGTAGGATATGTATCACAAACAACAATATTGACAACAATTCCCAACAATTACTTAATATCAATAATTGCATTTGAGCAAATAATTTAGACCTGCGTCAAAATAACTTAGGTATCATGCCATGATTTGGGATATTTGCTGAATTAGTCGTTCTCTATAGTCTACAGTATATATTGAGACGGTATAATGTAATGCCCAGCTAATATTATGATGACTAGGATTACTCAATAACCATCCCAACATCCCGAAACTTGCTCCATTCTGCTTCTTAATCATTTGTATTTTAAACACTAAAATGTAGCAGAAGTGACGTAATAATGGACGTCATTGATTGTGTTAGAGCAGTTATGTGCACCAATCCGAACACACCTCTGCTGCCATAAGGACCGCCCATTTTATACCTAACAGACTAGCTTGGGACGAGACAGAAGCGTGAGACTTCTTGTAAGCACTGTACATTAGATGTTAAGTTGATTTTATTCAAAACTTTTTCTACTCCAATGTATAGAGCTCATTTGTGGTGGAACTACAGGATGTATAATTTGAGAAAATTATATGTTGCATATAATAATATTTTTAGGAGTTTATTAAGAACTCAAAGATTTATAAATGGTGCTCCTTCTAGTGTCAGTTTGCTGTTTGTAGTCAATAAGATGCCTAACTGTGCCAGTGTCATTCGCAATTTTGTATTTAGATTTATCACTAGGCTTGGTGAGTCAGTCAATAAGATAATAGAAGCCATGGTTAGTGGACTGGTCTCCGATATATTTTATAAATCTCAAATCTGGAAGCATTGGTGTAGGCAATTGTATGTTCATTATGCACAGTGATTCACTGGCCTACTTAGTCAGTGGTCCAGACACCTATCTCTTAATTTTCTATGGAACTCTTGTATAATGTTTGTACCTGTTGAGTTTGAAATAAAGTGTTTGTTTGTTTGTTTGTTTGTTTGTACTGCTTCATGCTACCTCAGGATTTTACACACCCAGTTTTTTTGTTTTATTTTAGGTTAGTTAGGTTAGGTTAGATTAACCTAACCTAACCTAACTTTTTATGCAGGAAGGAGGGGGCCAAGGGCGAACACCGGCAAAAACGCCCCCCCCCCCTCCATAGAGGAAGAAGAGAGCCTTTCAGCGAAAGGAAAGTGGGATAGAATGTATTCCACTTTGAAAGTGAGGTAGTCAAAGGGTCTTGAATATTTCGTAGAATTAAGAGGAAGGTAGACAGCGCAGATATATTTAGTTTGAGATTTGCATGTAAGCCGTAGCCAGAAGGTGTAGAATTTGTAGGATTGAATTTCGGGAATACGGTAACAAGTTTGGAATGAAATTGAGTATAGAAAAATAGGAGGATACAGAAAAGGGGTTGCTCTCATTGCTCTCAGTCGTCCCAGACACCTGAATTTTAGTGAGGAAGAGAAGGTGAGATTTAGAGGAGGAGAGATTGGAAATTCGATTGGAAATTTGAGGAAAAGCCACAAATGTTGCAGAAGTTTATGAAAAGTGAATCAGGCAAAGCCCCAGGACCTCTCGAATCGGCAGTAACAGAACCAGTCCCGCTGCCCGGGTCTGTGTTCCCGGTATTGGCAGCGGGGTAGCCAGAAGTGGAGACATTTATGGTCCTCTCCCCATTGCAGGGGACTCCGACGCTCTTGAAGTCAATGCCTTTTTTTTAATTAAAAAAAATTGTGTTGTGTGTAAGATGTATGTATGTGTAGTGAAGAATAGGGAGAGAAGTGTGTGTTTGAGAGCATGCTGGACTGTTCACAGGGTAGATGAGACACGAAAAAAGATCAGCTAAGGAAGACAGTGACAGGAAAAACGGGAGTAGTATTATCGATGTTTTAAAGGTCATCTTATGGCGTAAGACAAAGTTCTCTCCTGTCACCCGTTACCCTTCTTTTTGTATACTGACAGGTTAATTGTTTTGTTTAGTAAAATCGACGTAGGATGTCCTGCTAGTGATATAAAATTAAAAAACATTTACTGAGGATACTTGCATTAGCAAATTCTTCGGCTAATGGGGCTTCAATGTCTTGTTCAGAAAATGTGAATTAATATACAGTACTGTACAAATTAATTGCACCACTCGTAAAACGAGTGGTGCAATTAATTTACATAGTACTCTACTAAGATGACGCTACTGATTTCAGTGTTGCTGAAGCAAAAGTTACGAGTTTTTATCCCAAAGTATTCAAAACGACGGGTAATTTTGTACTTAAATCGCACGAGATACAAGCTGACAGATACAAGAATTTGGACAGTGCTCTTCTGAACTCTCTAACTGCATGCCTCCTCCTTTAAGGAGAGCAAGTAGTACCAGACTTTCGACGCAGTCATTCCTTTTCTGTCCAACTCTCTAACGCAAGGATTAATCGGTATTTTCAATCTTTCATCTACTCAATCAGTCAACTCTGGAACAAGCTTCCTCAATCCGTTTTTCCCCCCGCTGTCTATGACCTCCAATCTTTCAAACGCAGAATATCCAGGCATCTCGAAATCCATTGACCTTGATTTGGGCTCTCTTCTTCCTCTATTGCGGGGAACGTTTTTGCAGGTAATAGTCCTTGGCCCCTCCTTCGTGCATAAAAAAATACTTGTCACAGTAGAACTACCTCCAGTTTTTTATGATACGGATATACACGAGGAGATAGTCTAAAAATGTATGTGCCGAAGATGATGTATGTTGTGGTAAAAAGTTCAGCTTATGTGCGGGTTACTTTTAAAAAAGTTTTTGTACTTTTTCACTGACAGTGAATGAGGAAAACGGTTTTGGACTAATTGCAACTTAAAATTTATCAAGACGGGTGATTTGATTGGGTTTGAGCCTAAGTTCTGCATTTGCAAACACTCGTATTTTCATTAAGTGTTGAAATTAGAATGGTATATTAGTGTTCTTGTATACTTTAGCCTTCATCAGACAAACGACAAAGATTTCCTCGGAAAAGACATTCATTTATTGTTAAACTAAAAAATTTAAAAATAGAATTAACATAAAAACAAAACAAAACAAAACAATAATTCCAAGGTCAAGAATCTACTCTACAAATGCTTATAAAAAACCCAAAGTTATTGCAAAAAGTTATTTTCCATTTATCAAATAATTTGTTCAGTAGCTTTGCTTTGTATAATTTTTCAAAATTATAATAATAGTTTGGCTAATGAAATATTTAATACATTTAACTTGGGGAAACATTGGGTTCACCTCGACCTTTGGCTGGCTCACAAAAATGGTAGTGGTATACAGACAGCTTCAAACTTGCCTTCTAAAAGATCCTTGTTCCACAATATACATTCGACATGTTCAGTATCCCAAATGTACTCGTACGTCTGAGGTTAAATAAGTCTAACTTCTGGACCTTGTGGTTGAAGTCATTTGTTTTTGTGAGCCTTGTAGTGCGAGTCTTTTATCCTTGTGAATTATATGATCGGTAAATGCTCATGTTTTTATTATTTTACTTTTGATCCAAAGTTCAGTTTCTTTAATAATGTCCTATTTTACTGTATACCCTTAATCGCACATCATTATGATGGGTGTAATAATACTTAATATACAGGGTGGCGCAAACGTCGCGCATCATAGGAATTTTCAGTGTTGATTATATTTTTTTTTCTTTTAGGTGGGGATGACGACGAAATTAACAATAGACGAGAGGGTGAGCTTGGTTTTAATGCATGGAATACCAGGTACTACAAATCGATGAATCGGTACAAAATTTAAAATCTATACCGATTCATCGATTTGTAGTACCTGGTATTCCATGCATTAAAACCAAGCTCACCCTCGTCTATTGTTAATTTCGTAGCCATCCCCCACATAAAAGAAAAAAATTATATATTATACTCAACACTGAAAATTCTTATGATGCGCGACTTTTGCGCCACCCTGTATAATGGAAAAGGTTTTTTCGGTGTGTGTGTGTGTGTGTGTGTGTGTGTGTGTGTGTGTGTGACTGGTTTTTCGTGGACATATTAAATCAAATTAGTTTTTCACTCAAAGGAACACAATTATTAATATGAAAAGAATAAAAGTTAATTCAACCAAAAAGAAATCTGAAATAACCTCGTGCGTATTTCATGTTCTAAAAGAACTAATTTTATGCACTTGTTGTGGAGCAGTTAACAGAAAATATTGAAGTCGTTTTGTTTTAAACTAGTCACTCATAAATTATGAAATGGCTTTTCAAACGAGATAAAATCAATGTACTGTATGTGATGTCCATTCCTGCCTGTTCATGTTGATCAGCCTCATTAAACTGAGTGTCCATTTCTGACAGTTGACACGGAGGTTCGATATTCAGTATTACACTAAAATTAAAATAAAACAGATTTTTGACAAAAATCAAAACGTGTCGTCCAGTAAATGTCCCAATCCAGGCATTTGCACCAGGAACAAACAAAAACAACGAAGTTAATCAGTTTATTTAACAGTTTAACTGCAGTATTTTTTACTTTTCTTGTTTTTGTTCACAAACATAGGCAAAAGCCAATAAATAGAATGAAAAAGGTCACCTTTCATATTTTTTATAATTTACACAGTAGTTACGCATTGCATAACCTTTTCGAAAGTGCCATCATAGAAGCCCATAATGTGACCACAATTTGTTGGTTTTCCACTGTAATAATAATAAATCATTTGGAAACACAACTACAGTTATTCAAAGAGGATATCTCTAGATACGACATCCTTGCTAATCTTTTGGAACTAACTTAAAACAGCTTTGTTACACGGTAAGAGGAATATAAAGCCTAACATCTTTACATAGGTCCCAATCTGAGATACGGGTCTCGAGTCAAGACTTAATTATTGCAAACAGGAATTTGTAAATTACATTCAAGACCTAGGTTGTATATTAAGTACGTCAAATTTTAATTTTCGGGAGTCCCAGAGAGCGTCTCCGCAATATCAGTCATTGCCTGTGATGAAACTTGACGCCAAAATATTGCATTAAGTGAATCACTGTGATGCTTTTCTTATCAAATTTTTCAAAGCCGTCAAATTGGAGTTTGATTTAGGTCATAATTAATGATTTGCGAAAAGTAAATTATAATAACAAAACTTGGGTAAAGATAACATTCATGAAGGTCATGCGACACTTGATCGGCAGGACATTTATTCTATCGGCAAGCCTCCTGTGGGCTAGGTTAGGTTAGCATAGATTAGGTTGTGTTAGGCTTCCTTAGGCTACATTAGGTCAAATTAAGTTAAGTTATAAGTGTCGATAAAATTCCCATTTACAAATTGTCTACAAGTCGGATTACGTTAGGCTAGGCTAGGCCTAGTTGGGTTAAAGTAGGATAGGTTGTTAGATTAGGTTAGGTTAGGGTAAAAAGTACTGATAGAATGTCCCGTTTACGAAATGTATTTAGATCCGAATAGCTTGTGTATAGAGGAGTGTGTAAGAAACTTACTGTTTTGTTGGTTGGTGATTAGTTGGTTGGAGTTGTGTCATTGATTGTAGGTAAGAAAGGGTTTATTTATAATTTGGGTGCTTTAATTTCATATATTTTGATAGTGGAAGAACCCCATCTGTCAAATTTTGCGATTAACGACTGGATGAAAAACAACGTCTTACCTTTTCAAAAGATAATAATAAAACAGGGTCCATCTTTGCGATAAATCTTGCGGAATCTTTTGAATTTTACACCAAAACTAAAACAATGAATTTCCATATTCTTGAAGAAAATACAAACATTTTATACAAAAATTCTGTAAAATTAAATACCCAAGAGGAGCGCTTAGCAGTCCCGTTTTAAACCGAGTCAAATCACAGATTACAAAACAATAACTAGATATAACATTAAATGGGAGTCAGTTTTTCCCAGCAACAGACGTTGCTAAGGACATTTCTTTAATGAAATGATTCATCTTTAATTGAGGCAGAAATGAAATTTGTGATACGTATGCAATACTTGTACTAATGACAGCATTCATTGCAAATAACTTGACTATTAGAAAAGATCTTAGTTACGATTGGTTGTTAAGAAAATTAGTTTTTATGGAAGTGATGTTTCTGTTTATTACTAACTATGTGATCAGAGTAAGGTATGTTTTGTATTTACATCGAAATTTCGAATTCTTATACATACATACATACATACATACATACATACATACATACCATAAAAAACTACAATAACTGCGGATCGTTTTCATACGAAGAGTGAAGTAAAACGTGCAACGCAGAGAAGGATTCGTCCTCACTTCGCAAGTCAACTGAATCTCACCACTACACCATCCACGGACCTCCTTTTCGCCCCCAAAAAATCCTTTCAGGTAAAGTTTTTGGGCGAAACTAGTTTTATTTTTCGATTTAATCAGAAATTTACTAGTAACCCTCATGAAAGCACAAAATAAAATTAATTTATCTCAAAAACTACACTTGAAAGGAAATTTTTTTTTTGTTTCTCGGATGGTGTAGTGGTAAGAAGCGTGCTCGGGACGTTGCCTCGCGACGAGAGGACGAACCCTCCTTTGCGCTGTACGTTTTACTTCAGTCTTCGTGTATATATATATATATATATATATATATATATATATATCCAAATTAATAAGGAAACTACATTACTTGCCTGTTTTCTGGTGTCTTTTTTGGACTCGAGACCAAGTGACATTTGGGTGAGGATAGCCTGAAAACTCGCAGGAAATGGAGGCAAAATCGGCCAAAGACGTCCAAACGGAATTAGATTCTTTTTGTATGATGGTCGGGGTATCTGTGTGAAAGGTCAGTAATATTGCAAATTAATTTCAAAAGAAATGGGAAAAGTCGCACTCACTAGCATTTATTTTCCACTTTTCGTTAATTAAATTTCTGACTAAAAAAAAGTTTATATGACACGAATTTTATTGCTCGACGTTATTCAACGTTTTAATATATTATTTTCTTTTAACCTCGTTCATTTATTTATTTAGCAGTAAAAATTGTTTTTGAATTTATAACGACTCTTCAAAGGCAAAATTAATGAATAATTTATATCTGATCTCACTCAGTCATTCACTCCTTTTTACAAAGCAAAGGATTATATATAGAGGCGGGGCCACCAGCTTGACCTCCGTGTGAAGAGAGACCAACGCACGAAACAACATAAGGTTCATAAGGTTCAAAGGTATATACATATATATATATATATATATATATATTATTTATGCGTATTTCATAAATATTTTCGGAATTAGTTAGTGAGAACGACGTCTCCTAAAGGTTAGTTCACATACATCTGAAGACTTACACCTTACGAAAACTTGCGCCCTCGCAGACACCGCGGGAGGAACGCCATTGGAGGCAACGCAGAGAAAAGCTGTCCAACCTCTCCAACTGATGGATGGCAGGATTAGTGTACCGCCTTGCCACTCTAAACAAAATAAATAATTATACATGAATTTCGGTGTTTCAAAAGCGAGTCTTCCATTTCGAGAAGTCAAAAAATTATACGAAGTTCCTCATAAAAACAGCTGTAAAGTTTTCTTAAAAAAAATAAAAAATAAAAAGATTATACATTTATAGGTGGAATACAACAGTTGAACTTTAAAATTGGCTAAAAAAAATATTTTGTTTGTTTGAGAAAAATCGCAAATGTTGTTGCGAAAGTCCGCCTCATCAATTTCCATTTTACCTTTTTATTTATGGACCAATTTCGGTGAAATTTGGTCCAAACTTCATTACACTTTGTATAATAATAATAATAATAATAATAATAATAATAATCAGTGAAGGGGACCAGAAACTGTCATAGAGCTTAGGCCAACGAATGCGGCTCATTACGCTAACTCCCGGATTATTACTACTAATACAATCGGGAGTCGAACCCCCGACCTTACTGTCTTCGCTTCGCTTATGGGGAACCGGTCTTACCCACTGTGCTATGAACCCTGGCTTACACTCGATATCCCGTGTGTAGTGTACGTATGAAATTTCAATGAAATATCACAGTTCGGTTTAGATTATAATACTGTAGGTACTTTCTCTGGTCCCACTCCGAATGAGCCCCACAATCCCCTTTGATCTTGGGGCTTGAAAGTTTATACACGGGAAAGTAAAATCTTTCACAACGAAAAGCACGAGATTTTTTTTTTTTTAATGACATTTAGTTTTACAAATATATAAATGCAAATTTCTGACTGTTTTTCAAATGAACCCGAATGTCCACCCTAGGGGCCTGAACCCCCTATTCAGAGTGAAACCATTCTGAAAAGTTCCATAAAATTGTAAAGTATAACCCCATTCCCTGTATCTTATCAAATTTGAATAAAATTTGTAAAGCAGTTGGAGTTTTCTGCTTTTGAAATTTCTGAATTGGTTTATCCACTTTATCTCGACTTCCCTTTTAATTTTTCGGGTATTTTAGTCAAATTTTATACATACACTCGAGATACCAACGCGAAACAAGTGTCCGAACTTCAAAGAAATCGGTCCATAAATGAAAAAATGGTTAAACGTTGTTAATATCGATAACATAAAAATGTAGTTTTTACTCTTCTTCTAATAACTTTTACGACCCTTACTCGAGAAATAAATCAGTAATGAACGATAAAAGTTATCCAGAAATCATGCATATGTACAGTAGTAATTCGCTAAGAAAAGGTACTGTGCAAATAACAAAATATATAGAGAAATCCTGTTCAATATATAAGGAAATATATAAGGAATGAATGAAATTGGTTGCAAAACGGTAAGGGTCTCTCTCTAAGGCGTCTAAGCAGTGTCGTCACTATGTAGATTTAGTATACTGTGTCTCGTTCAAGTTTTACATCTAAAGATTACAGAGTAAAGCTATTTCCTCTTTCAAGAATGAATCAATAAAATTTGAAAGTTTGCGATTAATTTAGTCAGGGAGTATCATTTACTCATATCTGTGTATAAAATCCCCATGTCGTGGGACCATCAAACAAATAGAGCGACTCTGTACACTCTAAATTTGGTACTGTAGGACTATTTAAATAGTACATGTAAAATTTTCGTCTAATTGTACTCTCGGCACGTAAAGTGCCATACATCCATATTACGCATATATACACCTAAGTGGTGTAGTGGTTAGCGTCGCTGACTACGAATTTGGGCGGAAGCTAACCAAAGGTGTGTGTATATATATATATATATATATATATGATACACACAGACCGTGCATGGAACAAGGAACTCTTCTGGGATAATTAAATCCACTATAGTCCGAATAAGTAATGGTAAATGACAAATACCATAGTTTTTCTTTTTCATGATGCTAGCCCGACGTGGGCAACGGGTCACTCGCAAAGAGGTCCCATAAATATAGCTTCCCTCACCAGCTATCTGCAAAGCAGACAGGATCCAACTTTGGGACATGGATCTAGGTTTTAAAGCAGCCTATCCCTGCTACATTTAGAACCTCAATATAAGCAAATGACTCGCTGCCTTCACGTCAGATTGAATACGTCAAAGAAAAAGGGGTAACTATTATATTTTTAGCCAAAAACCAAAATTTAAACCTCAACTGGCAGAATGAGCGTCCACTTTTCAAGGCACATAACATGTCCGTTTCAAGATGGGAATGAACTCAGAATGGTCCCCTGAGGTTTTTTATGATACACACAGACCGTGCATAGAACAAACAAACAAACAAAAAAAAAAAACTATGGTATTTGTCATTTACCATTACTTATTCGGACTATAGTGGATTTAATTATCCCAGAAGAGTTCCTTGTTCCATGCACGGTCTGTGTGTATCATAAAAAACTTCAGGGGACCATTCTGAGTTCATTCCCATCTTGAAACGGACATGTTATGTGCCTTGAAAAGTGGACGCTCAATTCTGCCAGTTGAAGTTTAAGTTTTGGTTTTTGGCTAAAAATATAATAGTTACCCCTTTTTCTTTGACGTATTCAATCTGACGTGAAGGCAGCGAGTCTTTTGCTTATATTGAGGTTCTAAATGCAGCAGGGATAGGCTGCTTTAAAACCTAGATCCATGTCCCAAAGTTGGATCCTGTCTGCTTTGCAGATAGCTGGTGAGGAAAGCTATATTTATGGGACCTCTTTGCGATTGACCCGTTGCCCACGTCGGGCTAGCATCATGAAAAAGAAAAACTATGGTATTTGTCATTTACCATTACTTATTCGGACTATAGTGGATTTAATTATCCCAGAAGAGTTCCTTGTTCCATGCACGGTCTGTGTGTATCATAAAAACCTCAGTGGACCATTCTGAGTTCATTCCCATATATATATATGTAACTTACAGATGTACAGTATAACGCCCTGCTGTGTATATATAGATGAACAATGAAAATACAGTAGATGTACTTTAGGAGCCAGGAGTACAATCAGACGAACATTTTGAATATGTTACTGTACTTTAAGTAGTCTTAAAGTACCAAATTTAGAGTGTAGAAGCCAATGGAAGGAGGTACCAATCTATATAAAGTTTAATCTGTATTACCTTTAACTCCATTATGGAAGAGAGGGCCCCCATCTTCTCTCCTCCAGGCGATACGGGGCATGGGGTCTCCCGTCGCGTTGCACTTCAGAGTGACGTCACTTCCTTCCACCACTGTGACGTCATTCGGGGGATGAGATATGTGGGGCGGAACTGGAAGAAACATTATTATGATCATGGTGCAAATAAGCGTAGAAAATAAAATTAACCAAATTTGATGGTGATTCTAGAGACGTTCTCAAAAGGAAGAACCGTCGGATTGAAGTCGAAAGATCGGAAGATCAAATTCTCTATCGAAACGTCATTTAATCTAACGCAACGAGTTAGGCTAAGTTCGTTTAGACTAGTTTTGGGTTAGGTTAGGTTAGGTTTGGTTTATAGAGTTTAGAGTCCTCTCGGCGATGTTTCATCCAGTGATTTTCCACACGGATGAAAGAAAAATGGGGTGTTTGTTGCTCCAATTGTTCGTAAAATAGTTTTGTTAAACATTTATGATACGTTTTGAGGTCTAGTCCCAATTTCGGTCCATCCCATTTCAGTCTTAGTCCAAGAATGAGAAATCTCAAAATGAGAATCTAAAAGGAAGCAATTTTCAAATTGAATCATTCTCATTCCTACCGTGAGATTTCTCACTTTTTGTTCGATTTTTCAGGGAAAGTGCCCCTCGGGGCTGTAATTGTACAATAATACCCCACATTATAAGTTAGGTACAGTAACGCCCACAGTAGTATAGCCGCAAAAGGGGAGAGTGCAGGAATGTTGCAGGTTATTATGTAATGTTGCAAAGGGGGGAAGGGGTGTTGTTGCAAAGGGGGGGTTGTTGCAAAGGGGGTTGTTGCAAAGGGGGGTGGGGGAAAGGGGGTGGGGGGGAAACTTGGAGGCGGCGTTATCCCCCAAGAGAAAGGAGGAGGAGGAGGAGAGAAAGGAGGAGAGGTGTTCACCTGGCAGGAGCCAAGTGCACACTAAGACTTCCAGCCGGGCTGGCGTTGTTTTATAGGCTCCTAATCAGCCAGAATCAGCCAGTTGGCTGAGCCAAGGGGGGAGAGACGCCTGAAGGAGAGAGAGAGACAGCTGAAGGAGAGAGAGCTGAAGAAGAGAGAGAGAGATGCCTGTAGGAGGGAGAGACGCCTGAAGAAGAGAGAGATGCCTGTAGGAGGGAGAGACGCCTGAAGGAGAGAGGATAGGTACACATGCAGGAGTACACATGCTGGAGGTACACACATACGTATACATGCAGGAGTACACATGCAGTAGGTACACATGCAGTAGGTACACATGCTGGAGGTACACGCACACATGCTGGATGTACACATGCAGTACACATGCTGGAGGCAAACATGCAGGAGAGAGAGAGAGAGCCTGAAGGAGGAAGATACATGCAGGAGAGAGAGAGAGAGAGAGACACCTGAAGGACAGAGTGGAGTTCTCCCCCAATTTATTTTCGTTTCCCTAACCTAAGAGGCCACTATGGGGTTTACCAAAGGGCCTGAAATAGAAGGAGCAGAGCTCCTTACTCGGCCGGAGCCGAGGGGGGAATGGTTCTTCACCAGCTTCGCGATCTTTTATAATCCTCTATTCTGGCTGAGTTGCCAGATAGCGCAAGGTATTCCAGATAGCGCCATGTGTCCCATTAATCGTGTAACACATATATGACGATAGTTATTCCAATTAAATTCTGTTTAAATACACCTTTATTAATTGCATACCTTTCCAGTTTTTTTTTGCAATGATCGGATTGCTAGATATATATTATTATGCTATATATATATATATATATTATTTATTTTATAACATTTAATTTTAGTTTAGAAGCAAATTTAACATTAACTCCATTGAACTTAAAGAAACAAATAACATAGTTTACCTTCGAAAACGCCATAATAGAAAATAATTAATTTTATGGGTAACTATTTCGACATAAGTTTACTATAATTATATCAGTCTTTTAAATATCTTCTGATATATATTATATATAAAATACCACAATATATATTTATAATTATTCAGTAACACATTAGAAAGATTTACGCAATAATAGAATTAACAAAGTTACCCAATAAATAATTCGTTAGACAGAAACGAATTTTTATAAGGATACCCAGCTTCATTAAACTTGAAGATGAACGAAACAAATAACATAGTTATCCATAATTCAGCCCTCACGAATAACGAAACGAAATGATCATTTACGATACAATTCGAAATACGATAATTTACGATACAATTCCACCAAACGAGATGAAAACTTATGAAACATATAGCCTCATTCCCTGCGAAGAAAAAATGAAAAAACGAAATTAAAAGAAACGAAGAAAGTTGGATTTCTCCGAAACCAACCTCGATAAGTAACCCAATGTTCCAAATATTAATATAGCCATTATAATTACTTCTACAATGAATCCAATTAAATTCTGCTTATTAAATAACTTTTTAGACACTTGATTTTTATTATAAATATTTAAGTCACGAATAACAGTGGGAAAAACGTACACACAATATATATATATATATATATATATATATATATATAAAAACAACTCATGCACACACACACACACACACACACCACACACACACACACACGATGAAAGGCAGAAGCTAAATCAGTTCGAATCGTGTCCCTAGAGACCTTTTTCGTTCGATTCGTGTCCCTAGAGACCTTTTTCGTTCGAATCGTGTCTCTAGGGACCTTTTTCGGGTCGATGGTTTAAGCTATTCGAGCAGAAATCACCACTGACTTCAGATATTAATATTGTCATTGTTATTACTTCTACAATGAAAATATTTACGCGTATTTTGTATGGTGTCATATAGAAATATAATGATGAGATGCTTTTTTAAAATATAATTTGAAGCCAATTAAATTCTACTTATTAATAAATAACTTTTTACACACAAACTACATCTTAACTGCAAACACCTTGCACATCAATTCTTATTATCATTATTATTATTATTTCTACAATGAAACGGGGTCGGGCCGAAGAACGGGTGAGAGATCTCCCCCCAATATATATATATATATATATATATATATATATATATATATATAAATTGAATTACCGTGGCACACCATGTTTGGCAAATGCTTTAGTGGTGCAAGCCTCATTTACTGATGCATATTATATCTATCGGGCAAATAACTTTTAATTCAGTCACTGATTGACCCTCTAATACCGCAACAGCACAAATTATTGAGTAGAATGTTGTGTTCTATTACATCAAACAACTTACTCATACCCATGCCATAATTTTCTTTTATCATAACTCAGCCGAGCAACTAAGCGACGTTGGATCTGAGTGGTAGTTGGATGGGGAGTCGCAGCAGATAATTTACATTCGATAAATGTAATGAAATAATTAAATAAAATATGCATTTATTTTTATATCACGGATGGAGTCGATGTAGACAATGCAGGTCTTGAGCTTAAATTATCTAAAACCATAACAATACAAATTATTTCAATAGAATATTATGGTCTATTACATTATTACACCTTGCCCAGATCCATTACCAATAACCTCAATTTAGTAATAATAACAATTATCTCTCATACACATATATATATAATATATATATATTATATATATAGAAAGAGAGCGAGAGATGCGGGAAATTGAGTAAATGGAAATATTATTTTCTCGAAAACTATGGGTGATAGAAAACTTCTGAAACCATATTTGGAATCAATATCAAAAGTTCTATACGAATCACCAAATAATTTTCAAAGGAGAATAAGAGCATTAATTCTATTAGTGAAATATAAAGATGCAATTACTCGTCCGGTCTCGTTATAGCGGAATGGTACACGTCATAGCTCCACCCAGCTACATCGGCAGCCAATCACGACGAACATCTGGTCTTTTGGGCGGAGCTTGGCGAATGTGCATATAAAAGGGGATATTTTCAGTTGGGAGTAACAGTAGCTATTTTTGCATCAGTGAATAATCAACCATGGACCTGTACGTCTCCCCAGACTTGTATGAAGAACGTGATACTGCCGCATTAACCACAATTAGTCTTTTCAATGCGGCTGATTGTGGCGAACTATTTTCGACGCAAACCGTAGAAGATATTTGCAGTGACGCTCCTTACAATCCGACGCAAGGGACTACCATAGAAATGTAAGTGTCCATAATTCGATTTTATATATATACGGAGAGTTGTAGTATCTCGTCAAATAGATACTAGTCAAAAATGTCAATCAATGTTATTTCCCCATCATGCTAAAATCGAAATTGGTAATCGAACCAAAGATATCTTCACATAATGGGGATCTGTCTGTTTGTCTGTATATGTTTTCCTTTAAGGTCCGAAGAGGATTTGACACGAGTTATACAATCTTTTGAAGGGAATACGGATGATATACTGATCAGTCAGCAGTGTCACACATCCTCCACCATGGACCTGTACGTCTCCCCAGACTTGTATGAAGAACGTGATACTGCAGCATTAACCACAATTAGTCTTTTCAATGCGGCTGATTGTGGCGAACTATTTTCGACGCAAACCGTAGAAGATATTTGCAGTGACGCTCCTTACAATCCGACGCAAGGGACTACCATAGAAATGTAAGTGTCCATAATTCGATTTTATATATATACGGAGAGTTGTAGTATTTCATCAAATAGATACTAGTCAAAAATGTCAATCAATGTTATTTCCCCATTATGCTAAAATCGAGATTTTTATGGCGTTCACTCCTCGAACCAAAGATATCTTCACATAATGGGGATCTGTCTGTCTGTATACTCTGTATATGTTTTCCTTTAAGGTCCGATGAGGATTTGACACGAGTTATACAATCTTTTGAAGGGAATACGGATGATATACTAATCAGTCAACAATGTCAAATAATGTAAGTGTTTTTCGATCTTTTTGGGATAAGAAGACGCAATATATTTTCATAAATTTATTAAATGAAAGAAATCAGTACAATAAACGAATATACAAATATACGAACAAAAACATTATAATATACAACGAGTACGTACAATTGGAAAACGGTTTTTTATCTGTCTGCATACCATTTCATCGTTTCGGTGAGTGTGACACGGGTCAAATAAATTTAAAAAATTTATAAATTCTTTATCATTTGACATATGCATGAGAAATGAGACTCAGTACATTCCGCAAACATTAGTAAAATATCCCTGCATACGAAATGGGTTCCATACAACTTCGGGAATATGTAACTGAGCGAGAAATTTTACAATAATAGGGTCACTCCAGGGTTGAGTACCGAGTGAATCAAAATAGTACAGGCGCTGTCTATTTTTAAAATAGACAGCGATCCAGTGAATCCCTTCATTACCGATGATGTCTGTGTTCACAATAAGACTACCGCATTCTCGCGTACTTGGCAAACTCAATGTTTCATTCTTCGCAAACACGCCGATAAATTTGGAACGTGTGACTCGCTCCATTACTTTCTGAAGTGTATTAGCATCCATTTTAAAAGTCAGTGATAACGCTTCTAAATCTATCTACTTCTATTAGGGCTTGCGATTCGAGATATACTAGTACACTAATAGGAGCGTCTATAGGCTTTGCGAATTCCAGCCGCACTGAGATGTTACCGCTCTGCTGTGGTGTTAAATGGGTATTTACGCTAGCAGATAAGTCAGGTGTAATGTCAAACGGATAAAGGTTAAATTGATCAATGAATTCTTCCTGCGTTACCCCATTACCAAGCTCATCACAATCACCTGCAATATGGGTCAGATTACTATAGGCTCTGGCACAAAGAGGTAACACAGCGTCTGATGAATAGTCCGTACCCATTGTTCCACCCAAAGCAGTGCCATTAACGTATAGAGTTATATTTTTAAGTCCGAAATTCTCGAATTTAAAGGCACTCTTTTTATATTTTCCATTCACCGAAGCGTGGTCCTGCATGTCGATTAATATCCTTTTAGGAAGATTTCCAAGGGCAATGTTTTCTATCTGCTTCGATGCCAACCCTGCAGGAACCGTATATAGTTTGATCTGCACTCTGTTAATAGGATATTTCACTGTAGCGTTTAGTAAATTTTTCTCAATTTCTAGTTGTTTTGGTGAACTTAATTTCACTCGCCGTACGCGGAGGTATGTGTCCATAATGTGAACCACAACGGACTTTGCGCCCTCTTCTTGATTCGCATCCAGATTTAAGCAGATCTCAGGACTCGTGCGGGTGAGCTTTATTTTCATATCCACCCCGTTCACAAGCAACTTCTGGAAAGTGAAATCTGTGTGCAACCGTCCAAAACACTCGTATATTTTCTTTTTAGAATTTTTAAATTTGTCCTTTATACTATTTTCATCTTTAGTTTGATAATATCCCTCCGCACTTAAAAAGGTAGCCCAACCCTCCTACGCAACAGGGCCCCCATCAGCAGCAGCACCTAATATACCCCCTAATTCATCCGCCCCCCGTTCTGTTGAGGATGTTATTACGTTCGAGTTAGTGCGATCCGCAGCCCCCACCCCCGCCTTGACTAGAAATCGATATAGAGTCAGGGTCGACCATAGAGCCCTGTATAGCAATGGAATTGAGCGCGGGATACGCAGGGTAGTACAGCGTATTATAGAGTTTGCTCTTCAGAATCGCGACGAGCGTGAGGTCAGGACGAGTCTGTCCTTTGGGTTCGGGTCAGATGACGGTGATGTAGACGATTATTGGGTGATAGTACCGTTCAGACGTTTGGCTGCTGAAGATGTAGAATATATATTAGGGCGTATAATGCAAGCCGTCCAAAGTAGTATAGCCTTCAATATGGACAACTTCACGGTAAATATTGACCGTGTATTCCGTGTTGCGGGTCATAGTGCCATACCGTACACTCTTAACTTCAATTCTCCAACTATTTACCGAAGGCATATAAACGTCGATCGTGGTTGCGGCTTTATAGCAGTACTCTTAGCACGTATGTTTACTGTACAAAATACACGGACTCAAAAAATTTGGCTGCCTACGATCGTTGAGCGTGCCCGTAAACTAGCTGTAGACTGTGAACTTGAATTTGACTGTAATATGGGTCCTGAAGAGCTGAGAAAGGTAGAACAGGAAATGAATGTGCGCATAGTTATATTTGGTTTGGATGATCGCCGCCGGACTGTGTATGTTTTTAAAAGCTGTGTGAGAGATCGTACAAGGCCCCTACTTATTTTAGGATTGTCAGGAACAACGTATCTCCCCATCCGTAATATAAGGGGGCTTTACGCGAGTTATGACAAAAGTCGAAAATATGGGAGACATCATGATTTGTGTAAGGGGTGCCTCGAGTTTGCGGATGATATAGTGAGACATTGTAAAGAATGTCACATGGTATGTGAGCAGTGTAAAAGCACCAAATGTGAAAGCCGTGTAGTTGAGAAGAGAGACTGTGATGTGTGTAGACGCACATTTTTCAATAATAGCTGCTTTGATCTCCATAAATCAATTGGTACGTGCAGGAAAATGAGAATCTGTGAATGTGGTATGTTTCACACAATGGATAATTGGGGAAAATTTAAGCACAAGTGCGACGTAATTCACTGTCCTACATGCCAGGAGGAATATAAGGCGGATGGAGTAAAGCATGTGTGTTATATGAAAGATGCTAAGCCTAAAAATAACCCTTGTATAACTGTGTACTACGATATAGAAACATATACGAACGCTGAAACCAAAGAGGTAATTCCACATTTACTTGTGAGCCAGACCATCTGTGATGAGTGTATGGGTATCGAATGTGACGAGTGCCCCAAATGCGGTAAACGGACAAACGTTTTTAAAACGAATGTCGGCGATAGTCCTGTGAAACTATTTGTGTCCTATATTGTCAAGTTAGCCGACAAGTTCAAAAAAATGACTGTGTATATTCTCGCCCATAACGGGGCAAAGTTTGACACGCAGTTCCTTTATAAGGAGTTGCTTGAACACGAATCCTCTGAGATATTTACAGGTGATCCATTGAAAAGAGGCAACAAATTAATACAGATGCAGATAAGAGGCAATGTACAATTTAAAGATACTTTATTATTCACACCTTGTAAATTAGCAAAGCTACCCAAGGTGATGGGAGTAGCAGCTGAAGTTTCCAAAGGATACTTCCCATACACTTTCCTCACCAGCGAGACTTTAAACTACGTAGGCCCACCACCCCCCAAACATTATTTTGACTGCATGGATGAACGTGAAGACTTTGATCGATACTACGACAGTTTTAATGAAAGTAACCCTTATAATATAGCTGATGAATGTGAGCGTTATTGCGTGAATGATGTGCGCGTGCTTAGAGTATGTTTCCAGGCCTTTAGAAGTATGTACATAGCCCGTTTCAAATGCGATCCACTGCAAGTCGCAACCACCATCGCATCATTATGTTTTACGGTGTTCAAGAATAACTTCATGCCTAAAGACACCTTAGCCATTATTCCCCGAAACAACCCCCGCAGTTACGGACACAAGGCTATTTACTGGCTCATACACCTGCAGCAACAAACAGGTGTATACATAAAGCACGCCCGCAACACGGGTGAAGTACCCATTAAGATTAATGGACGTGTTTTTTGGGTTGATGGGTTAAGTGAAAACCGTGTAACTGGTGTGAAGACTGTGTACTCCTTTAACGGTTGCTGGTGGCATGGATGCCCCCGTCCTGAGTGCGGAGTCACCGGAGATATCAAAGGTAGGTCTCCTGCCGACTGTCTTGCATCGACCCGCACCCGCGATCAACTTATAGGATCACAGTTCACTCACAAAGTCTTGTGGGAGCATGAATATGATGCACGGATGGAGACAGACGATGTATACCGTGAGGAAATAAAAACGATCAAGCGTTCAATGGTGCTGGATCCTCTCAAATGTGGTGATAGCTTGTTTGGAGGACGTACAAATCCTTTCAGACTATACTTCCCACCTACGGAGGGCGTGAAGCTCCATTACTACGATTTCTGTTCTTTATACCCATACGTGATGAAGAGCAATCCGTACCCCGTGGGCGCTCCTGAGAAACTGGTGGGGCCTAGCCTACCATCCATCAATGAATTTTCAAAAAATTTGAATGATCATTACTTTGGGCTCTCTTTCGTAGACGTACTCCCCCCACGCAATTTATGGATGCCGATCTTACCTGTCGTTATCGACGACAAGCTCATGTTTCCCCTGTGCGTGAAGTGCGCGGAAGAGGATAACGGCGAATGTAACCATATACCCCACCAGCGTAAGATCAGAGGCGTATATACAAGTCCTGAGCTGGCCCTAGCCGTACGCCATGGTTATAGAATACTGAAGATACACGAGGTGTGGAGGTTTCAGAAGCTCCCCAACCTTTTCACACCATATATAAACGCCTTTTTGAAGGATAAGGTTGAAGCATCAGGGTATCCGCGAGGAGTTGATACCGAAGATGAAAAGTCTGCCTATATTCAACGTTACCGCGACCGCGAAGGTATACAACTTGATCGTGTCCAAATTGTAAAGAATCCTGGCAAGCGCTTTAGTGCAAAGTTGTGTCTAAACAGTCTATGGGGAAAATTTGCGCAGAATACCGGCAGAGGGAACATTCATTTGGCACAAAGTTATAGCGATGTCTGGGATTATGCCAATGCCCCCGATAAAGAGGTCATGGAGATCGTGAATGTAGGTAATACTTACGTAATAAAGTACAACAACACTGAATTTGCCACAGATACCTCAAGGGTTACAAACATACCTGTGGCGAGCTTCACAACAGCCTACGCCCGTATAAAACTTTGGGGTCTATTGCATTCTCTTGGGCGGAGAGTATTGTATGCCGATACAGATAGCGTGATATTCACAGAGAGGGAGGGTGATTACATGCCCGCTATTGGGGAGTTCCTCGGCGAGCTCACTGATGAGATCAAGGATGAGTATGGGGACGACGCATACGCCGACTCTTTTATCTCAACAGGACCTAAGACTTATGGGGTACGGGTCAGGGTAGGGGATGAAATGAAATATATCGTGAAGGCAAAGGGTATTACGCTCAACCATGCGAATCGGGAGGTTGTTAACTTTGAGTCGTTGAAGGATCTAGTATGTTTGCAACCTCACCAACTAATTGTAGGCACCCACAATTTTCGGGCGCAGAAGCTGGGAGGCGTGAAGGAACTTAGGGGTACGATGGTGTGCCGTAACACCTATAGGAAACGTTACCAGTTACCTGGCACCTATGATACCGTACCCTTTGGATACCAATGATGCTTCTAACTCACACGTCTTGTATATAATCGTATCTATTTGTAAATATATATATATAACTTGAATATCTCGAATCGTATTTGTAAATATATGAATATCTCAATAAATCAAATAGCGTTTCACTTTCTCCTTTGTGTGTGTGTGTGTGTGTGTGTGTGTGTGTGTGTGTGTGTAGGTGAAAGTTCTAAGCTCCGCCCACTGCGTGAGTCATGCTACTCTCTTGGAGTCCCTGCGTGGTCAGTCGACCGCAGTAAGCCCGAGAGATCAGACGTGTACTCAGATCAGACGTATATTGAAATGGATACCTTTAATATCGCTTGCACAACGTTTATGAAATGGTATTCAGTAAAGTGTGAGGATGTGGTGGATACCGAAAAACTTCCTATTCCCCCCTCCTATGCCTCTTTTAAAACCACATTGGATTGTGCGAAGTTCCAAGATGTACAAATACTCTACGGATGTTCTGGTGAGACTGTTGAAGGCTTTCGTTGCACAGACGATGTGCTGAAGTATGCTGCAGGGCTAAACTTTATAAAGTCTCACATACACCGTGAAGTAAAAGAAACAACGCGTGCAGAAGAGAAGCAGCAGTATGGATAATGAGCCTTGTGGATGGTGGTGTGACAAGCGGTATTACGTCATGCTACACCATGTCGATTACTCATACCCTACGTCTGAAAATGTGAATCTCGTGATCATGGACAATCTTAGGTGTTTTTATCACTATATTAACGTATATCATGATGAGGTTCATAGTGAGGTTGTGGCTAGTGCCATGCGTGAGTTTTTAACAGATTTTAGAGACGAGTATCGTTTGATGGGTAGAAAGGAAAAATATGAGCATATGTTCCTCTCAAATAGTGCGCCGGAGTGTGGAGATGATTAGCGCCTAGTTCTTATCCAAAGTGCGTAGGCTGGTAGTGACGAAACGGAAAAACAAATATGTGCAACAATTCGAGTCGTACGAACATGCCCATTCACGTATCATCGAGTCAGCCGCCCGTCGAACCGTTCCTGTCTGTGCCTCACACGGCTCATAGTTTCTCAGAGCTTGAACCGAGTGGACGTGCGCTCCTCGAATACGATGGAACTTCCTTTGAGCAGCATTCTCAACGCCTCGTACGATGTGTCCGTGACGAAATCGTTGCGCGTGTTCAGGCGTAATTCCGGTACCATTAGCTATGTACTGGAAACGGAATGTAGACCGACAAACAAACGGGTTTATTTAAGTATCGAGGAGATGAATAGAATCTTTGTGATAGTTGATAAGTGGTGTGAAGATCGTTATAAAATACCTGCTAACGTAGGTACAAGAAGAGAGCAGATTAGTGACGCGCCCTCATACGCCGTGTGTATGTACGTTGTGTATAAATAACGATCGGCCGTGCATTGATATAAGGCTTATGTGGAAGAATGCTTCTGATAATAACGCTCTTATTCCTACGCGAAAACCGTTTCATCCTCGACAGAATGTTTGAAATAGTCGGATTCCGTAAACTGAAATCTATATTAGACGCGCGTGTTACGGATATGCTTTATTTTGATACAGTTCTTGAATACGCATACACTGCTCTGCTCGATGGGTTTACCGAGTGTAGGACTGGTGAGAATGGTCTAGTGCTGGATGTTTATTTAAAAAGTTTAGACTCTTTGAAATACCATGAACTTTGGTACAAAGCAATTGATCGGTACAAGGCTGAGCTCACCTACACCGTTCACCCTGAAGAACTATTTCTTTATATAACGCGCAGTTGCCGTAACGATTTAGAAGATTATTTCAATTGCCGTTATGTTGAGTGAAGAGTTCACGATTGAAAAGCCCGAGTCGGTAGAAATAAACCCTCGATTGGAAAAGCATTCTTATAAACTTGCGTTTAATAATGTAGCTAACGATGAACTCTTTGTGCGTGCTTTTGATTGTATTCTAGACGTATTTAAAGATGACTTGCCAACCGGTTGTAAAGTGGGGACAAAAATAGTACTGAACGATATGAAAGCCATTCATATCGAATACAGGCTTCCCTATACTTTAAGCGGTGAAATAATATTAAGCCGCATATACTGCGTAATGCAGAGCAATAATGATGTAATTGTAAACTCGATTAAGACCGAGTTTAGTATTTTGAAAAAAAAGTGAATCGTATATATATTTTGCTTGACGATTATACGCATATTTCTATTGATTTGTGTTATATATATATATATATATATTTTGCTTGATATTTCTCCTGTACTGTTATGTACATATTGAAGTGTATATGAAATGTATATTTTATTTTATATATCACCATAATTGTGTGTGTATATTTCTCCTGTACTGTTATGTACATATTGAAATGTATATGAAATGTATATTTATTTGAAATGTATATTTATTTTATATATAATTATGTGTATATATTTCTGTTATACGCATATTCCTCAAATGTATATTTATTTGAAATGTATATTTTATTTTATATATATATATATATATCCATAATTGTGTGTATATATTTCTGTTATACGCATATTCCTCAAATGTATATTTATTTTCTATATATTTATAATAAAAAGAATGATGCAATGTTGTTTATTGTTATGCCTTCTACTACCGGTATTCTGTATACAACAGGTATCTGGCAATATTTAAGCCTTCTAAGCCAACTGGCTGATTAGGAGTCTATAATAGTGTATACAATGGTATCTGGCAATATTTAAGCCTTCTAAGCCAACTGGCTGATTAGGAGTCTATAATAGTGTATACAATGGAATACATGGAGCTATCTGGCAACTCAGCCAACTGGCTGATTAGGCGTATATAATAATAATGTATGCAATAATACTGCTAAAAAGAGGTATCTGACAACCAGCCAACTGGCTGATTAGGAGTCTATAATAGTGTATACAATGGAATACATGGCGTTATCTGGCAACTCAGCCAACTGGCTGATTAGGCGTATATAATAATAATGTATGCAATAATACTGCTAAAAAGAGATATCTGACAACCAGCCAACTGGCTGATTAGGAGTCTATAATAATGTATACAATGGTATCGCGGTATCTGGCAACTCAAGCCATTTACGCCAACTGGCTGATTAGGAGCCTATAAAACAACGCCAACTCGGCTGGAAGTCTTAATGTGCACTTGGCTCCTGCCAGGTGAACACCTCTCCTCCTTTCTCTCCTCCTCCTCCTCCTTTCTCTTGGGGGATAACGCCGCCTCCAAGTTTTCCCCCCACCCCCCTTTCCCCCACCCCCTTTGCAACAACCCCACCCCCTTTGCAACAACCCCACCCCCCTTTGCAACATTACATAATAACCTGCAACATTCCTGCACTCTCCCCTTTTGCGGCTATACTACTGCCCACTATAAAAAATATAAATAATACCCAGTGATGTAGTCGAGACCACCAAGTCCGAGACTGAGACCGAGACCGAGACCTGATCCTGTGAGACCAAGATCGAGACCGAGATCAAAGGTTCGAGATCGAGATCTACCTTCCGAGATCGAGACCCTTAAAATTCGAGACCGAGATCGAGACCAAGCTCATGCCCTTTCAATTTGTTTTACACTACTATGGAAATTAGACTATGTTAAGTATATTAATAAACTAATAACTACTTTCTCAGATGTAGTGTGTTGAATGCAAAAAGTGTAGCAAATGAATATATATATACATATATATCTATATATATACACGTACTTTTTATTTATTTACTTCTTTTATATCTGTTACAGAAGGTTTAATGAACGTACCCACTACCCAGTTTGACTTGTGCATTTATTTAAAACATGATAGGTGCTCATTTCATTACACTTAAGGAACATCAGCATGCTCAGAAGATCTGCTGAAGTTCGACTTCTGTGGGGCCTCATTATTATGCCTCCATGGCTAAATACACGGTCAATTGGAGCACTAGAGGCAGGCACTGTTAAAACAGTCATGGCAATATTGGCCAGTGATGGGAATGTATCTCTTTTCTGGTGCCAAAACTTTATTGGAGAGCAGTTGTCTAAAATATGAGATTCATCGATCTCTAAGAGGTACCGCCGCAACTGTTCTCTGCGGTTCAAAATCTCCCCAGTTTCAACGTTCTTCTGCTTGGACCGATAGCTTTGATATTTTGCCATTAGTCTCTGAACTTTGGTTTGACTCTTGAATTTATCGGTACTGTTTTCTTTATGCTGTATTTCTTGCATTATTTTTGTGTGAAGCATTTTATTTTTTTAAATACATATTGGATGGGAGGATAATCGTTTTTATCACGCCACAGAGGTTGACACGCCGTTTGGCAACACTAAGTGGCCTTATAATATATACTTATATATATATAATATATATAATTCTCTATTTAGTGTTTCCATTTTCAATAAAATTAATCTGACGGGGGGGGGGGGCAATTTTTTTTTTTTTTTGTAGCGCTAACCTAAAAAAATCCAGACCCACACTCTCCCGCAAGACAAACGTGGCAACTCAAAACAGGGTGACTGATTAATGAATACCTAGAGTCCCTTACTTTTACAAACTTTCATAAACATTCTGAATTGTGTCTGTTCAACCAAGCCACCATCATGAGTATGCCAATAACATTTATTTTTCATTACGGTCTTGAGAGGTCTCGAAAGGTCTCGGGGAGAAAAACCGTGACCGCGTCTGTCGAGACCGAGATGAAGACCGAGATCTAAATAGCGGAGACTGAGATCGAGATCGAGATCTGCAAATTGGGTCTCAAGATCGGTCTCGAGACCGAGACCGATCTCGAGACCTACATCACTGATAATACCTGACTTTAAAAAAAATGAGGTACGTTCGCTTTCGACAGACGATCGGATATATTTGGTCACTTAAATGCTTCTAAATACAGACTTTTTCAGTTAAGGATCTGCATCGTCACGTAGATGTGACGCCGAATTGTGAGAACAAATTTTATCCCTTTACGTTGTCAGAAGAAATTAATTTGCCAGGAAAAACTTGGGTCTTTGTCAATACATTTCAACACATCTCGAATTCTCGCTTAATCATACTGTAAATTTATACCAATAAATTTTTATTTACCAACACTTTTCTTTTAAATTAATTTCTTTGCAGTATATGAGCGTAATGACTAATGACTAAAAAGGAAAACGCAGTCATTCGTTTATTAAAATTGAAGTATGATGAATTCAATCAATATATTTAACCGAATAAATCTTTGTTAATTATTATTATTATGATACTTATATAATGTAGGAGCATAACGTAAAATTCCTTTTCCTCGCCCCCTCACATGGTGTAAAATTTCCAAACACGTGACCAAGAACAGAACACAAAGGAACGCTTATTTTGTTTCGCTTCTCGAAAATATCGCCAAAACTTTGTCGCGTCTCGTGGCCCTTTTAGCGTCACCCATTATATAAAAGTGCCAATTCACTTCAGCTCGCCCTCATTGCCCCTCTTCTCGAGTCTTCACTTCACATCTCGTTCCGTTCTTTCATCACCAAAGCCACTCGATCTCAGCCGGCCGCTTTCCTTCAAAACTCCTTTCAAGCCTCACTCAACGTTCATCCATTTCGACCCGCGAATCTTCATTTCCCTTCAACGAGTATTTCGTCATTCAAACAGGCTAGTGGGTTCCCCCGTCTTCCTAATATACCTCCGAAGAAACCCAGATCTGTAAACCTCACGTAGGCTACCAGCTCATTTGACCTACCGTTTATACTGTCGTGCTAAACTACTTTTGTGTAGCTTACAAACTCAATATACTTCCACTATATGTACTTTTCTCTCTGAGGAAGTCTAACTGCCCATCGAAAGGCAATATCCCTCAGTTATCCCCCGCGGTACACTCCAGGACACTATTCAGTGAGAATCTACAGCGTGCCACATCCCCCACCCCATTGGAATAACGGAAAAACTTTCCCCTCCCTCATTTCTAAAGTCAAATCAAATACCTCACCTAATAAATTACCATTTTGAGTTAATATTTCGTGCACAACCATTTATATACCATTGAAACATGGCAATGGCAAATCAATTCATACAACCCTGTGGATACTATAAAAAAGAAACGGATGAATCAAAGGCATTTTGCTGCGATCTTTGCCGGACCTTAGTCGAATTTCAATGCCTGAGATGGAGCGACGAAGAAATCTCTCTAATAACAGGCGCTAAACAATTGAATAGAATCAAGTTCTTCTGCAAAAGCTGCATAATCGAAATAAACTCGTTTACGGTTTTTAAAGCAGAACGAAACTATGAGGAAAAGGCAAAAGAGGAGTTTATGAATAGCTAACAGAGAGAAAATATAGAAGGAACGAAGGTAATACGAGAGGAAACGGCGAAAAACGAACATAAAAAAAAAAGACAGAAAAAGCAGGAAAAATAGAAATAAAAGAAGCACCAACAGAGGCACAAAACCAAATCCAAAGATTTCAAACAAAGAGCATTAACAGCAATAGAAAAAAACAAGTAGACAATAAAGAAATTATACTGACACCACCAAAAACAAACGCCCCAAGTAAAAATGGGGAAGAAACTATATGTTAACATTATGTGAAAGGAATTTGCAGATATAAGGGAGGAGAATGTGTTTACGAACACCCTCCTGTGTGCAACTACTTTTACAATAATGGTCACTGCAAATTTGGTGGAAATTGCAAATTCTACCATCCGGTCATTTGCAAGTCCTACGCAAGATATGGAACCTGCCAGTACAGGAGAAAATGCTACTACCATCATCTCCCGACAAATTCAAAGGACAAAGGACAAGTTTCAAATGGCAACAGAAAGAATGTGAGTAAAAAAAATATATACCTAAATAGCAAACAAAACACAAATAGCACACAAAATTTTTTCAACATCTCGGACACAATACGGCTGCTAAGTCTCATACAGCACATGCAGCCGACACAGCTGGGAACCCTCGAGCCGGACCGCTACATGGTAAGAAGCTACCAGAACAGGTAGTCGGGAACGGATCCATCTCGGAGGACCACAAGGCCACAGAACACACGATACCAAAGGACAACGACCTTAAAATGCACAAGGGGCAATTCAAAACAAAGAACATAAATAGTGTCCTGGCAAATATTCAAGGAATAAAACCGAACAATTCTCTAAACAAAGTTTCGTACCTGAAAGGTTTTATGGACGAAACTAGGGCGGATATCGCATGCCTCACAGAAACACATCTTAAAAATTGCCAAGGAAACTGCGATAACTGCGAACACTGTATCGATAAAAAAGAATTGCATATCGATGGATTCAACTTACTAAGAGCGGATAGAACAGCGAGACGTAAAGGTGGATGTGCTATTTATATATATGAGAAGCATATGACAGAGACGGCAATAAGTAACTCCAACAGTTTCGTGGAAACCCTTGCAGTGAAAATAGAGAAACTAAACGTAGTACTGATAATCATCTATAGACCTCCAAACTCTCCAAATGAAAAATTTTCGGATGCCATTGATGATATCAGAACCCTAATAAAGTCCCTAAACTCTCCATCCCCTAATATAATACTCTGCGGCGATTTTAATTTCCCATTTATAAAATACAAAAAGGTGGGTAGAAATATATTTACACAGCAAGATAAGGGGGGACACAAGAGAGGACCAGGAGCAAGCAAAAATGTTGATGGCTCTCACAAACGAATTTATGCTGACACAAGAGATAACAGAAAATACCAGGAAAAATAACTGCCTAGATATGGTATTCACAAATAACATGAACTTGATTGCCGATATAAAAATAACCCCATCTGTTATCTCAGACCACAATATAATCGAGTTATCAACAAATATGGCGATAACTTTAAAAGACAATACACATACGGAAGGAAGAAGCAAATTTGGGGCTTTTAACTTGAACTCCAAGACCATAAATTGGGAAGAAATCAGATCATACATGGCCTAAATAGAGTGGAGAACAGTTTTAGAAAATAACAACTGAGGAAATGCTAACAACCTTGGAAGAAAAGACGTTGAGAATTTTGAAAAAATATGCTCCAAAAGCACAGCCAAAAGGAAAGGGGAACTGGAAAGAGAGGCAAAAGAGAAGAATATTCCGAAAAAGAAAAAGTAGCAGCGAAGTTAGCAAATTGTGGAGACAACAATGCCAGGAAAGTAACACAAGAAAACTGGAGAGTATCGATAGGGAAATTCAAACTCTGATAAAGGGCCATACAGAGAGGAAAGAGGAAAAGGCTGTAGAAGCAATAAAGAAAAATCCAAAATACTTCTACAGCTATGCGAAAAGGAAAACAAAAACGCGCGCAACTATCGGGCCCTTAAGGAACGGAAATAATAACTAACAGACGATCTGAAAAAATATCTGAAACATTGAGAGCCCAGTATGAATCGGTCTTCAGTACCCTAAAAAGTGACAAAGCGATACCTGACATAGATGCATTCTTCGAAGAGAAATTGCAAGGAGAATGTATAACAGACTTTGATTTTACCCCAAATGATGTAGCGAGAGCTAGAGGACAAATGAAATCACATTCAGCTGCAGGTGCGGACAAATGGAACGCACTATTAATTAAAAACTGTAAAAATTAAATAGCTACACCCTTATACTGGATATAGAGAAGATCCCTAGACCAGTGTCATTGACGTCCCACCTCACCAAGATATTTGAAAGAATAGTCAGAGAAAAAATATATGACTTCTTGGAGACACTGGAAAAATTCCACGAAAACCAGCACGGATTCCGATCGGGAAGATCATGCCTATCACAACTTATAGAGCATTATAACAATATCCTAGATGCACTTGAAAGTAATGAAAACTATGATGTCATATCCACACACAGATTTTGCTAAAGCTTCCGACAAGTGCGATCATGGTATAATAGCACATAAAATGAAACATATGGGAATAACAGACAAAGTGGGAAAATGGATCTACAACTTCCTGAGAGAACGACTACAGGTGGTCAAAATTCAAGGTGTATCTTCATCAGAATCAGAAGTACGCAGTTCAGTGCCACAAGGTACAGTGCTGGCCCCACTCCTGTTCATTATCATGCTCACAGACATAAACAGTGGAGTTAACAGCAACAGTATAATAACATCACTTGCGGACGATACAAAGATCAGCAGAAAAATGAGCGATGCAAATGAAGTGGAGACCTTGCAGAGGGACACAAACAAAATATACAAATGGTCAGAAGACAACAATATGACATTTAACACCGAGAAATTTCAGCTCTTGAGATATGGTAGAAATGAGGAAATTAAACAGACTGCACATTATGCTCCAGATAGACAGGTAATTTAGAGAAGCACAAAAGCGGTTGACTTGGGGGTAATAATGACCGAGGATGCCAAATTTGAGACACAAAATCAGATAGCAATAAACAAAGCAAAAAAGAGTTGCGGGACAGGTACTAAGAACGGTCAAAAGGAGGGACAAGACAGTAATGATTCCCCTGCTGAGAATACTAATCATACCAAAACTTGAATACTGCTCAGTTTTGACGTCTCCATACAAAAAGGAAGAAATTAATAAACTAGAAGAAACGCAGACATTTCACAGCCAAGATTGATGGCTGCAAAGAACTCAACTACTGGGAAAGACTACGTAAACTAAATTTGTACTCCCTGGAAAGAAGAAGAGAGAGGTCCACCATAATCTACATATGGAAACTGATCGAAAAACTGGTACCAAACCTCAAACTAAACCCAATTACCATCCAAACAACGCTGGAAAATAGGAAAGGCAGAATGTGTAGTGTTCCCAAATTAAAGGCCCGACAAGGGACCTCCTATCACTGAAGGAAAATAGCTTGGTTGTCAGGGGGCCAAGACTTTTTCACCAGCTTCCAAAGGACCTGAGAAACGTTTCAGTGGTCAAAGTTGAAGTCTTCAAGAGAAGATTAGATGCGTGGCTCAGGACGGTACCAGATGAGCCGGGTGTACCTGGCTATGTACGGTGGAGAGGGCAAGAGAGCAACTCGCTCCTCCACCAAGCCAGGCCTAGAGGCGGGGCCACCAGCTTGACCTTCGTGTGAAGAGAGACCGATGCACGAAACCGCAACGAGGTTAACGAGGTAATAATAATAATAATAATAATAATAATAATAATAATAATAATAATAATTATAAGCTTTGGAATTTAATAATAATTAGAGCTTTTTAAAGCCTTCTGCCTAGAATACAATAAGCAAAATTTCAAAGGGGAAATGCCACAGAGAAGATGTAATTTAAGACGAACAAAGCCACAAAATGAAAGCCTACATAACCACTCCAAGCTTTTTATTCGTTCTGAAAGGGCGGACAAACTCTCCTGAAACATGGCCATTGTACACGGGGGATTGAGACCCAGGGGCACGTGTCAGCACAAATGTTCGAGATTTCAGGGTGAATGTTTGGTCATTCCATGGACGGTTATAAGTCATTTTTGGTAAGAAGGGTATCGAAGGGACAACCAATAGAACTCGGATGTAGCTTGATGAAAAACATTATTTTTATAATTATTAACCACCCTTTGTTGGGAAGTGTGACTTTACTGATTTTGTTCTGGCTAAACGTCATACAATTTTATTCACTTTCGGAAAAACTTCCGTGCAATAAAAGATTAAGCAAACGTCTTTTAACCCTTTACTGCACAGAGGTCTTTCCGAGACTGAATAAAATCGTCTGGCGTTAGCCAGAACAAAATCAGTAAAGTCACACTGCCCGATAAATGGTTAAAAATTATATTCCAGAAATTTGAGCCGAGGAAATTTGTCGAAGGGACAATATTTTGCAGTCAACAGCTTTTAAGAACTATAAGGCGTCATTCTGGGGACCGATGTAGTGGATTTCGTTTACTTTAAGGCAGGGCCTTTTCCTCCATTAGGCGAAATAGGCGACTGCCTAGGGCCCCGCTTCAAAAAAGTGTAGGAGGCAAAATTTCTGAAGGATACGATAGGGATTGAATTCGACACAATCTTTGTATTTATTGAGCGAAATGTTTTTGAAAATGTAAAAGTGTTTTTGTTCAAAGTGTGCAGTGTTAATTAGGTTTAAAAATTAGAATAAAAGAAACACTAACTTTCATTGAAAATTTTTATTTTGACAATGCAAATTTGGCTTATTCTTTAAAATAAATTAAAAAAGTTAGTAATCATTTCGCTTTCTGTCCTATTTATGCCTATCTCTTTCTCCCTCCCTCACACACACACACACACACACACACACACACACACACATATATATATATATATGCAAATTCGTAACACCGCTTTCCAAAGATCAGCGAATTTAAGCGACATTGGGTCTGGGTAGTAGTTGGATGGGAGACCGTCCTCTGTGCCCAGATTATGTAGCGACCCGTGGTTCGGATCCCACGTAAAGCTGTAGGTCCCCTCCGTCATATGACTTTAGATGTTGCGAAGGAGGTTAAACAACCCCCAATTAAAAAAATATATAACCTTTAACCTTTGGTTAGCTTCCGCCCGAATTGTTCATTCTGACGAAGGTCAAGCTTTTCACTCCACCTTAGACCTACAGTTTAACGTGGAATCCGAACCACGCCCCATCAGCAGCCGAGCGTCTTAACCACTTGGCCACCTAGGGTACCCATTTATCTACCAACCACTTTCTTTATTGTGTGGAAGGATGAACAGCTGGGTTTTTGCTGCGCGCCGGGTCTCGAACCCGGGGCCGATGGATTCGTAGTCAGCGAGCGACGCTAACCACTACACCACTGAGGCGCATTAATATATATATATATATCACATTATATGTATATAAGGCAGATGTTTTGATGCATATCTGGCAAATAATCAACTAATGTGGTTGGGGACCCCCAAAAAAAATCTTGTGTACGGCCCCAAAAATGCTAGAAACGGCCCTGCTTTAAGGACACGAGTTTATCCCAAAATGGTTTTTGTAAGGGCTCTACAATTAAGGAGAAACCTTTTACTATAAGAAGCTACATTTTAGAATTGAAGGTTAAAATTTATTGATTTGTTAGAAGAAAGTTCAAGGATCCGATTACCGAGTGTGTTTCGGTGCTGTTGCAGAAGGATATATGTAAAATAAATTCAAACTGGTCCAGGTTTGCTGGTGATGAGGGCATATAACGCTATTGTAACACATCATCTAGTTTATTGTTAAGTAGTATATCTATTCCTGATGATGCTTTAGCCTGTCAGGATGTACAGGGTGTCCCGAAAGTCTTGTTACACTCATGTATAATCGCGGAATATTAAATGATGTTTGGTTCCAACAGGATGGAGCACCCCTTCTACTATTCCTTGAGGGTTCGTGAATATTTAAATGAGGTGTTTCTGATCGATGGATTGGGACATTAAAATGCAACATTAAAATGGTCTCCGAGAAGCCCAGATCTCTCGAGTTGTGACAATGCATTATGGCGATTTATAAAGGAAAAGGTTTCTCAAAAACGTTAGGATTCCAATGACGGACTGAAGGATCATTGGAATCATAACGTTTTTGAGAAACCTTTTCCTTTATAAATCCACATAATGCATTGTCACAACTCGAGAGATCTGGGCTTCTCGGAGCACATTTTAATGTTGCATTTTAATGTCCCAATCCATCGATCAGAAACACCTTATTTAAATATTCACGAATTCTCAAAGAATAGTTGGGGGAGGGTGCTCCATCCTGTTGGAACCAAACATCATTTAATATTCCGAAATTATACATAGGTGTAACAAGATTTCGGGACACCCTGTAGAATGCAAAGACATATTTTGGAATTTAATGATATGTGTGAATAAACTTTCAATAAAGCTAGCTTAGATTCATATAAATTTAGGAAAAAATATAGATATCTGTAAACCTGGCTGGAATGATCATGTGGCTGAATTACATAATGCTTCTGTAGGGATACATTCTTATTGTGGTGTGGAACTGGGAGACCAAAACAAGGCCGTGTATTCGAGCTAAAACAGAGCTAATGCAAGGTTAAAAAAAATTCATGAGGATGAGTTAAGAAGGGATCCCCTCTAAAATGCTTTCCAGTAAGAATCCAAGCGACTTTGCAGAAGTATTAAAAACATTAACATGCTACGTTAAAAACAAAAACATGCTATGCATGTTTCTACTAACATTGAAAAGTGTAACAGGGGTTGAGAGTATCATCAGTTTATGGAAAGAACACTATGCATTTACATACGGGAGACTCTTAAAATACACTAAAAAATAAAAAATAAAAATATTTATTTCTACATAAGTAGTATGGCCTTTAAGCTTTAGGCTTTACTGGGTTCTCAGATCAATAACAAGATAAAAGCATTTCGTGTATAGGTAGTTACGATTTGGTGTATAAATATTGATTAATCATTATATAAAAGGAACTTCGTAGTTGTGGTTATGAAATATATAAATAGGATTAATTATGATTACGTATAAAATAACAAATTTTATAATAGGATAATTTTTTTACGACTGTAGCAGAAAGTTTGCAATATACATTTACTTTTCAAAACAGAAATGTTGCACGTACCATATATTCACAACTTATCATATATAACCTTATTCATTCATGCAGAAATTTTTCCCACAGTACGTGACGATCATTTTTTCAATATTTTCCGGTGACAGTTTGTGTCGCTCGTCAGAGAATATCAACTCGTAAGCTGAGAACGATCGTTCAACGTCAGCTGATGTTATCGGCAATATTTGAAATGAGGGACAACCGGACAAGACCAAGCGGTAGGGTTACAGCTGCCAGGCGTAAAAGATTTCATTCGGCAGCACGTTTGTTTGATTGTAGCGCTACATTTAAATATTTCGTTGAACGGGAAAAACAATATACTGTATATACATGATTACCTATACACATATACATTTGGGCATGCAATTAATTGGATTGTTTTAATGCAAAAAGGAGCTTTTCAAGATATTTTCTACACAATAACTGTACTAGCACACTAACAGTGAAGTGTCACAACTCACAAGTAAGAGTTGTCGGTAAACCATGGAAAATATGGAAATATTATACGATAGCATCATTTATATGCATTAACCCTTCAAATATGCATTTGCATATGCGCATATGAATTTTCCCTAATTTCAGTCTCTAGTAATCAGTTCTAGATAGCTATTACCTGTTCGGTACTTAATAATAATACTGTACTTGAAATAATGGTTGTTTTGTTCGTAATGGAAATTGCAATGTGTATCGCTTTCCATAGATTTTATATTATTAATTTTAAATATTTATTAATATACATTTTTAATATGTCCCACATGAACTGAAATGCAATGTTGTACATAGGCTTGCCAACTTTCTGAAGTACATTTCCGATATATATATATATATATATATATATATATATATATATATACTTTACCTTACAACCGTACAAAGGTTCCGCGCGATGATTCCTCATTTCGCGAAGGTCAAGCTTGTCGCCCCTCCTCTCAATATATATACTCCTCTCAGCTCAGTGTATATACAGTATGTCCCACAAAAAAGTACACCCAACTTTAGATTGTACTAACTCCTCCAAAAATTGAGATATTTTGGATCTGTTTGTTTGATTTAATATAGCAAATTATTCTTTGTTAAAGTTCAAATTTATTCATGTTTAAACGAATTAGTGTTTAAGCATCTGCTTTTAACTGAAGGGTACAACAAAATGGATTGCGCAAAATTGGTCAATGAAAGAATAATGTGTGTGCTATCGATGTAATGAAAAGACAAATACATAATAATAGATACTTTAACATAATTTTAATAAGATACAAAGCAGATTATTATTATTGTCCCACCTATCAATTTAGATGATTTGAGGACTCGCATCACAGCTGAAATCAACTTGTTAAAAGACAATCCAGATCTTATCAAAAGAGTGATGGGGAAGATGAGAGCTCGACTCCAGATTTGTATCGATAGGAATGGCGGTCATGTTGAAATAAAACGAAACTAAGCATAACTTTTGTAATAAGGAATAAAGAAAAATCTGCTTTGTATCTTATTAAAATTATGTTAAAGTATCTATTATTATGTATTCGTCTTTTCATTACATCGATAGCACACACATTATTTTTTCATTGACCAATTTTGCGCAATCCATTTTTTTGTACCTTTCAGTTAAAAGCAGATGCTTAAACGCTAATTCGTTTAAACATGAATAAATTTGAACGTTAACAAAGAATAATTTGCTATATTAAATCAAACAAACAGATCCAAAATATCTCAATTTTTGGAGGAGTTAGTACAATCTAAAGTTGGGTGTACTTTTTTGTGGGACATACTGTATATATATATATATATATATGAAAATTATTTCACGAAAGTAAACACGTGAAAAATATTTATGATGAATAAAACCACGAAGGAAAGGAAACACAAAAAGGTGCTCAAGCGCTTTCGTCTAATGACATCCTCAGGAACACTGAAGTACATAAAAGGTTACGGCCTATATATAGGTTACAGAAAGAAAAAAAAAAAATAAATAAATAACATACATACACACAAACACACATATATATATACACTATATATATATATATATATATATATATATATATATATATATATATATATCTACACACACAATATATATATACACATACATATGTATGCAATAAACGGAGAAGTAAAAATTAACAAAGAGGCATACAGATTTGTAAGGAAAAATATCGATTTTTAGCACAAGATCAAATGAATTATAAAAATACAAATTTATACTGGAAATCTGCCCGGGTTTTAACACTTTGCCTTTTATAGTCAAGTTTCGATATATATAAAAATAAAATGAAGATTAAAAGTTAATAAAGTGGCATACAAGTTTACCAAAGATTTAGCGTCCTACCCTTTTTATCTAAATCTGTTTTGAAGGAATTCAAAACAAGAGGATCGAGTTGAAAAAGACCTTTGCTTATGTTGAAGTTATTTGAAAGTTGGATAATGGCAGACTCAAGAATATTTCTGTTAACAATGCTGCTAGAGTGAAATAACACTGAAGCATTATTCCAATCAATACAGTGGGATAACTATGACAAATGGACAAAAAGAGCACTGGACAACTGTTCTGTTCTAACGGAATATTGATGCTGTTTTATACGTGTGTGCAAATCCTTTCCCGTCTGACCTATGTAAAAGGAATCACATTGTTTACACCCAATTTTATAGATAATGCCTGAATTATTGGTAGGGCTATTTTTTACTATGATATTTTTCACAATATTGTTATATGAAAATACTACATTAATATCCAAAAGTTTAAGTACATTAGCAATGCCTAAAAAGCCCGGGAAAAATGGAAGTACTAAAATATTTTTTGACAAAGTACGAGTGTTATTATTGACACGATAGAAAGTTCGTTTTGCCTTGTTGAGACAAGATTCCATAAACGCAGATGGATAACACAGATCACTTCCAATACCGTTGATTTTTTCCAATTCGGCATCGATGTATTCCGGACTGGCGATCCTAAGGGCGCGGAGAAACATTGATGAAAAAATGGCCTTCTTAGTGGGGGTGTCATGTCCCGAGTAAAAGTGTACGTAGGACAAATTGTTTGTTGTTTTCCGATAGATACTAAACTTAAAACCTGGGCTTTCCCTATGTAGACGCACATCCAAAAATGGGATTGAATTGTCTTGTTCCACTTCTAAAGTAAACTTAATGGAGGGGACTTGATCATTTAACTGAAGGAGGAAGTTATCCAGGTCACGATTCATGGGCCAGATACACAAAATATCGTCGACGTACCGCAACCAAGGGATGCCAACCCCCAGGATTCTCGGAATGTAAGTAATTTCGAAAAACTCCATATAAATATTGGAGAGGAGGGGCGATAAGGGTTGCCCATGGCCATCCCAAACACTTGTTGATAATACTCGTTATTGAAAGTGAATTTACAGTCTTTGATGCAAAGCTTAATAAGTTCCAAAACAATGTGTGAAGGTAGTGGCAGGTCATACTTATGTAATTCTTGGGAGAGAAAGTCAAGCATATCATCAATCGGCACTTTTGTAAACAATGAACAAACGTCAAAACTGATCAATCTATCGTTAGTTTCAGTACGTGCATTATTCAATTTTTCAGTAAGATCCATGGAATTTTTTACATGTGAATCAGAGATAGTTCCGAGAATGGGGGACAAGACTTTGACAAGCCATTTGGAGAGTTTATAAGTAATAGAGCCCACCGAGCTAATAATAGGGCGCATAAGGTTGCCAGGTTTGTGGGTTTTAATAAGACCGTAAAGGTAGGGCAAAGTGGACACCATCGGAAAGATGAAGGAGCTTCTCCAGGACCCCGCCACATACAGCAAACTTAGGAAGAACCGCAGGATGACGTCATCAAATCATTTAATAGTGGCTTGAAACGCATTCTCAAAGATCATAAGGACTTAATACCGCTTTTCATGTCCACTTCTCCTTCTCTGCCCTACCTTTACGGTCTTATTAAAACCCACAAACCTGGCAACCATATGCGCCCTATTATTAGCTCGGTGGGCTCTATTACTTATAAACTCTCCAAATGGCTTGTCAAAGTCTTGTCCCCCATTCTCGGAACTATCTCTGATTCACATGTAAAATATTCCATGGATCTTACTGAAAAATTGAATAATGCACGTACTGAAACTAACGATAGATTGATCAGTTTTGACGTTTGTTCATTGTTTACAAAAGTGCCGATTGATGATATGCTTGACTTTCTCTCCCAAGAATTACATAAGTATGACCTGCCACTACCTTCACACATTGTTTTGGAACTTATTAAGCTTTGCATCAAAGACTGTAAATTCACTTTCAATAACGAGTATTATCAACAAGTGTTTGGGATGGCCATGGGCAACCCCTTATCGCCCCTCCTCTCCAATATTTATATGGAGTTTTTCGAAATTACTTACATTCCGAGAATCCTGGGGTTGGCATCCCTTGGTTGCGGTACGTTGACGATATTTTGTGTATCTGGCCCATGAATCGTGACCTGGATAACTTCCTCCTTCAGTTAAATGATCAAGTCCCCTCCATTAAGTTTACTTTAGAAGTGGAACAAGACAATTCAATCCCATTTTTGGATGTGCGTGTACATAGGGAAAGCCCAGGTTTTAAGTTTAGTATCTATCGGAAAACAACAAACAATTTGTCCTACGTACACTTTTACTCGGGACATGACACCCCTACTAAGAAGGCCATTTTTTCATCAATGTTTCTCCGCGCCCTTAGGATCGCCAGTCCGGAATACATCGATGCCGAATTGGAAAAAATCAACGGTATTGGAAGTGATCTGTGTTATCCATCTGCGTTTATGGAATCTTGTCTCAACAAGGCAAAACGAACTTTCTATCGTGTCAATAATAACACTCGTACTTTGTCAAAAAATATTTTAGTACTTCCATTTTTCCCGGGCTTTTTAGCAGCAATGTACTTAAACTTTTGGATATTAATGTAGTATTTTCATATAACAATATTGTGAAAATATCATAGTAAAAAATAGCCCTACCAATAATTCAGGCATTATCTATAAAATTGGGTGTAAACAATGTGATTCCTTTTACATAGGTCAGACGGGAGAGGATTTGCACACACGTATAAAACAGCATCACTATTCCGTTAGAACAGGACAGTTGTTCAGTGCTCTTTTTGTCCATTTGTCAGAGTTATCCCACTGTATTGATTGGAATAATGCTTCACTGTTATTTCACTCTAGCAACATTGTTAACAGAAATATTCTTGAGTCTGCCATTATCCAACTTTCAAATAACTTCAACATAAGCAAAGGTCTTTTTCAACTCGATCCTGTTGTTTTGAATTCCTTCAAAACAGATTTAGATAAAAAGGGTAGGACGCTAAATCTTTGGTAAACTTGTATGCCACTTTATTAACTTTTAATCTTCATTTTATTTTTATATATATCGAAACTTGACTATAAAAGGCAAAGTGTTAAAACCCGGGCAGATTTCCAGTATAAATTTGTATTTTTATAATTCATTTGATCTTGTGCTAAAAATCGATATTTTTCCTTACAAATCTGTATGCCTCTTTATTAATTTTTACTTCTCCGTTTATTGCATATATATGTGTATATATATATATATATGTGTGTGTGTGTAGATATGTATATATATATATATATATATATATATATATATATATATATATATATATATATATATATATGTGTGTGTGTGTGTGTTTGTGTGTATGTATGTTATTTATTTATTTTTTTCTTTCTGTAACCTATATATAGGCCGTAACCTTTTATGTACTTCAGTGTTCCTGAGGATGTCATTAGACGAAAGCGCTTGAGCACCTTTTTGTGTTTCCTTTCCTTCGTGGTTTTATTCATTTACCTTAAATTTACCTTAAAGCGCTTCTGCCTCAAGGGTGCGCTGCTCCCACGAAGTCCACTCAGCGCCTCCTGAGGCGGGGCCACGACGGGGTCGCCACCCTTCTTTTCTCTTGCTCCTGTCATATACGATTTGGTCCCCTATTGAATTTGTGGGGGCTGGTCTGGCAGAGGAATACCCTGACACTGTGGGTTGGTCGGGTATGTTGGCTAAAAACATGTCCAAGTGTTTTTTAAAAGTATCTACTGGACTGCACTTATAGCTCTAAGGTACTGAGGCAAGGAGTTAAACAGGCGAGAACCCTGCCTAGAGATACTATTATATTGAAGGGTTTGAATCCTTCTCAGACTGTTTGGTGGGAGGTGATATTTTTTACACATTCTGCCAGTTCTTGTTAAGGTGGGCACAATTGGTTCAGTATTGGGGGCAACTAAAAGCCCTTCTAGAATTTTCCAGGTGTAGATTAGGATGTATCTCTCAAACCTTCTCTCTATGGAATAAAGGTTGAGGCCTCTAAGCCTATCCCAGTAGTTTAATTTGTTTTTACTCACCTGTTGCCCATCAGGTTGTTTAATATACGAGGTAAAGGTTCTTTGTAGGCCCTCAATTTTTTGTAATTCATTCTGTTTGTGGGGAAACCATAATTGAGAGCAATAGTCAATGCGTGGAAGGACAAGTGATTTCCACAGGGTAAGCATGGTCATACTGTCCCTAGTTCTGAATGTCCTCAGTATATATCCTATTAGTTGTTTGCATGATGAGGTTACTTTGTCAATGTGCCTGTTGAATGTTGCATCTTCAGATAATATAATCCCTAGATCCCTGACATGATCAGTTTGTGCAATATCTTTTCCTGTGGGTCCAGTGTAGTTGAATTGTTCTTTCAGGTATTTATTTGGTCCATACTTAATTAGTTCAAATTTGTCTTCATTGAAGGCCATATTGTTTGCATCTGCCCATGCATATATAGTTTGTAGATCTTTTTGTAGCTCTACACAGTCTTCTTTTTCTGTAATTGGTCTTAGTATTCTGGTATCATCTGCGAATGACAGGAGAGAGCTTCCTAGGTTACAGTTTATATTGTTTAGCATTATAATGAATAGAATTGGTCCTAGTACTGTGCCTTGCGGCACTCCACTAATCACTTCTTTTTCTATAGATCTTGCTCCATTTACAGTTGTTATTTGTTTTCTGTCAGAGAGAAAGGCATGGATCCATTTTCCTACTTTTCCACAAATACCAAGTTCTTTTAGTTTATGGAATAATATACCATGGTCAACCTTGTCAAAAGCTTTTGCAAAGTCTAGATAGATGACATCAACATTGTGGTTTTCTCCCAAGTATTGTAGGATTGTATTGCAATGGTCTATAAGTTCAGTAAGGCAGGATCTCTTGTGTCTGAAGCCATGTTGAAAGTCTTCTAAGAGATGTTCATTTTCTATAAAACTGACAATGTGCCTTTTCAGGACTTTCTCAAATATTTTAATAATATGGGAAGTCAAAGATATGGGTCTATAGTTCTTGGCTTCCTTTCTTTTGCCTCCTTTGTAGATTGGGGTAATATTTGCTTGTTTCATGATTGGTGGTATTCTACTGGTGTCTAGTGAGGATCTCCACAGGATTTTCAAAGGCAGAGATAAAGTATGTTTGCATTCCTTAAGAATCTTGGCTCCAATTCCATCTGGACCAGGGGCTGAACTCCCCGGTAGCTCTGTTATTGCCTGATGTATATCTCTAGTGGTTATTTGTATATCTTCCAATAATGGTCTGTCTTGGTCATTTTCTTCTCTATCAAAAAATGCTGTAGTTTTTATTTTCTTTGCTACTACAGGGGTACTCCAGCTTAAAGCATATTGAGATTGTAAAATGTTTGCCATTTCCTGTGTATTAGATGTGAGAGTTAGTCCATCTTTAGCAAGCAATGGGCCAATGCTCGTTTTGATAACTGCTTTGCGTTTAGCATAGCTAAAGAAGAATTTGCTATTTTCCTTTATAGTGCCAATAGCTTTGTGTTCATTATCAATATTCTCTCTTATGGTTGACTCCTTTATTTTAAGTTCTAACATCAGTATCTGATTCCGGATGTTACTATGTCTTGTATCACTTAATTGCTTTGTCAGTTGTTTAGATAGCTTTGTTCTCTTTCTCATAAGTGTCCTTCTGTATCTGTGCTCTTTTGTCCGGTGCTTCTGTGCACTATCGTTTTTCTTTGGTGTGTGTTTGTATAATGCTGATGACAGCAGGTATTGTATTCTACTCCAGCATTCTTCTGGCTTTAGGTTTTCTAATTCATCTTCCCAGTTTATTTCTCCCAGACAGTTATTTATTGATGTCCAGTCTGACTTGTGCAGGTTTAGGTCAGAGTATGGCAAGTTCGTTTGGCATGGGTCTTGCTTACATTTGTGGAGGGACAAGTTTGTGAATATGTGCATGACATTGTGGTCGGAGTGTATAGTTGGTGTTATAACAATGTGGTCAATTGTAGTTGCATTATTTGTCAACACTAAATCTAGGATATTATTTTTTCTAGTTGGGCAGTGGACATGTTGTACTAGGAGCAGTTTTTCCATAAACTCATTCAGGTGTTTTGATTTGAACCTTTTTGTCCCTGATTTCATCCCACCATATTGGTTCCAGGTGCAATTTGGGAGATTAAAGTCTCCTGTAATGATTAAGTCTCTTGTTGAGTCTACAATAGCTGGGCATTGCCTGATTTATATATATATATATATATATATATATATATATATATATATATATATATATATATATATACAGTATATATATATATAGATACACACAGACAGTGCATGGAACAAGGAACTCTTCTGGGATAATTAAATCCACTATAGTCCGAATAAGTAATGGTAAATGACAAATACCATAGTTTTTCTTTTTCATGATGCTAGCCCGACGTGGGCAACGGGTCACTCGCAAAGAGGTCCCATAAATATAGCTACCCTCACCAGCTATCTGCAAAGGAGACAGGATCCAGCTTTGGGACATGGATCCTGTCTGCTTTGCAGATAGCTGGTGAGGGAATCTATATTTCTGAGACCTCTTTGCGAGTGACCCGTTGCCCATGTCGGGTCAGCATCATGAAAAAGAAAAACTATGGTATTTGTCATTTACCATTACTTATTCGGACTATAGTGGATTTAATTATCCCAGAAGAGTTCCTTGTTCCATGCACTGTCTGTGTGTGTATCATAAAAAACTCAGGGGACCATTCTGAGTTCATTCCCATATATATATATATGCGTGTTCTTTGCAGTTGAATGTATATAATGTTACGGCATGCGGGAGGTGCCCCCTTGGGGCATTGGTTTCTGCGAGTATGTAGAGGAATTACGGCATTTGGAAGAGTGAAGACCATGGTGTAGTGGTATCGCGTCTGACCGGCAATCGGAAGATCCCGGGTTCGATTCCCAGGTGGTACTTCATTTTTTCATTTTTGTTTTCTCTTTCTCGTCTTGCGCGGAATATCTCCTATACAAGCGTCGTTCTTTACGTTATTTATACTGCGTGTTCTTTGCAGTTGAATGTATATAATGTTACGGCATGCGGGAGGTGCCCCCTTGGGGCATTGGTTTCTGCGAGTATGTAGAGGAATTACGGCATTTGGAAGAGTGAAGACCATGGTGTAGTGGTATCGCGTCTGACCGGCAATCGGAAGATCCCGGGTTCGATTCCCAGGTGGTACTTCATTTTTTCATTTGTTGTTTTCTCTTTCTCGTCTTGCGCGGAATATCTCCTATACAAGCGTCGTTCTTTACGTTATTTATACTGCGTGTTCTTTGCAGTTGAATGTATATAATGTTACGGCATGCGGGAGGTGCCCCCTTGGGGCATTGGTTTCTGCGAGTATGTAGAGGAATTACGGCATTTGGAAGAGTGAAGACCATGGTGTAGTGGTATCGCGTCTGACCGGCAATCGGAAGATCCCGGGTTCGATTCCCAGGTGGTACTTCTTTTTCATTTGTTGTTTTCTCTTTCTCGTCTTGCGCGGAATATCTCCTATACAAGCGTCGTTCTTTACGTTATTTATACTGCGTGTTCTTTGCAGTTGAATGTATATAATGTTACGGCATGCGGGAGGTGCCCCCTTGGGCATTGGTTTCTGCGAGTATGTAGAGGAATTACGGCATTTGGAAGAGTGAAGACCATGGTGTAGTGGTATCGCGTCTGACCGGCAATCGGAAGATCCCGGGTTCGATTCCCAGGTGGTACTTCATTTTTTCATTTGTTGTTTTCTCTTTCTCGTCTTGCGCGGAATATCTCCTATACAAGCGTCGTTCTTTACGTTATTTATACTGCGTGTTCTTTGCAGTTGAATGTATATAATGTTACGGCATGCGGGAGGTGCCCCCTTGGGGCATTGGTTTCTGCGAGTATGTAGAGGAATTACGGCATTTGGAAGAGTGAAGACCATGGTGTAGTTGGTATCGCGTCTGACCGGCAATCGAAGATCCCGGTTCGATTCCCAGGTGGTACTTCATTTTTTCATTTGTTGTTTTCTCTTTCTCGTCTGCGCGGAATATCTCCTATACAAGCGTCGTTCTTTACGTTATTTATACTGCGTGTTCTTTGCAGTTGAATGTATATAATGTTACGGCATGCGGGAGGTGCCCCCTTGGGCATGGTTTCTGCGAGTATGTAGAGGAATTACGGCATTTGGAAGAGTGAAGACCATGGTGTAGTGTATCGCGTCTGACCGCAATCGGAAGATCCCGGTTCGATTCCAGGTGGTACTTCATTTTTTCATTTGTTGTTTTCTCTTTCTCGTCTTGCGCGGAATATCTCCTATAACAGCGTCGTCTTTACGTTATTTATACTGCGTGTTCTTTGCAGTTGAATGTATATATATATATATATATATTAATTAAGTGGTTGCTATGGTAAATTAAAATAAAACAGATAACTAAAGACTTAAAAAGTCTGTAACAATAGCGAGCCAAGTGACCAGCGGCCTGATAAATGAGTGAGTGACGAGTGACGAAAATTGTGGAGCCCGGAAGCTTAGAATCAAACTCGTCCGAAAGACGTCTGATTTTGGTTCTGGCGTCTCAGTCAAGTTCCAAACTTCAAATGCCAGTGCCCTGTGAACATTTTTTTTTTGTAAGTTACATTTAGGAACATATTAAAACATTAATTTAATTATTGTGTGGGATACTTGTGTTTTATTTAGAAGCAGTTTTTTTTTAAGAATCCGGGAGATTAAGTAAGCATTCCGGGAGCCGGGAGAATATACACAATTCCGGGAGGATTGGCAAGCCTAGCTCGTACAGCATAAGTGGTGAGTTATGCTGTACGAGGTACCTAGTTTTATCCCACATGAGAAATATGAGGTATGTATTCTGAGGCAATATCTATGACTAAGTTCTAATTTAGAAATACCGTTTATACCTTGATGGAGAACAACAATAATGACTTTTAATATAAGCTGTTATAATTATTGGCCATTGACGAATTGGAACATTGGCATTTTGATCGTGTAACAGGACAATACGGTCAATACCTAATATTAAAAAAAGTGAGGTACAGTACCTCGCATTATCAAATGTGAGGGAACAAAACGAAAACTTACTCCATTAAAACTATCATATAATTAATAAAAAGATCATTGCGATTCCTTTTTGGTAAAAGAAATAATAATAATAATAATAATAATAATAATAATAATAATAATAATTTAGGAAGAATTTTGCGACCAAAGGGAAAGTATTTTTTTGACTTGGAGGAAATGATTATTGAAGGTCCCCGTAAAGTCTTCTGATAAAGTGATTACAAACTCTTCCTTGTTCACAACTCACAGATCGTCCGTGACAAAAATTCCAAGAGGGTGAAAACTCCTCCTCCACTTATTTCTTTAATGGTGTAACTTCGTGGAGGGGTGGGGAGGGAGGATAAGTATGAGGTGGGGAGGGAAAGAATTCATAGTTTCATCCCTTTCTTTCAAGAGATGTCGAATTCAGCGTAGATATCAAAGAAAAATAAGTTTAAAAAGGGAAGGGAAAGGATATGATGATAAATACTACTACTTTTTTTTGTAATTTTATTCAGTCGGTGTGGAGGCTAAACGGGGTGAGAAAGAGGAGAGGAAAAGTTACAGAATTCGGGTGCTTCTCTCTCTCTCTCTCTCTCGATATAGCTAATATGTTAAATGAGTTCTTCGTTACAGTCTTCACGGAGGAGGAAGACACAACAGAAGTGCCAAGTCCTCGGATTACATATGATGGTGACCAGCCCGTAGAGACCATAAGTTTTACGAGAAATGAGGTACAGCAATTAATTGATAAGATGAACAAATACAAATCACCTGGCCCCGACTTATTTCTTCCAAGGGTATTAAAAGAGGTTAGCCACAATGTTGTTGACGACTTAGTAACCATATTCAAACAATCAATCGAGTTAGGGAAAGTTCCAACCGACTGGAAGTTAGCAAATGTAACACCTATCTTTAAAAAGGGTGAGAGGGAAAATCCTTGTAATTATCGCCCGATCAGTTTAACATCAATTGTCGGCAAACTGTTGGAATCCATCATTACAAACGTATTGTGTATCACCTTGAATCTAACAATTTAATTTTTTATTCTCAATGGATTTAGGCGACATAGATCCTGTCTGACAAACCTGTTAGAGTTTTTCCATAATATGCATACACTGTACGATGCAAGTAGGGCAATAGATATAGTGTATCTCGACTTTCAAAAAGCCTTGACAAAGTCCCTCACGCGAGATTGATGGCTAAAGTCAAAGGACTAGGAATCACCGGGCTCGTTTCCAACTGATTGAGGATTGGTTAAAAGATAGAAAGCAGAGAGTGGTAATAAATGGAGTGGCTTCGGAGTGGGCGCCCGTCACCAGTGGTGTCCCACAGGGTTCCGTTCTGGGTCCTTTACTTTTTATCATCTATATTAACGATATAGACGTCGGGCTTCTAAGTACAATCTCCAAATTTGCAGACGATACGAAATTAGGAAGTAGTGTAGGTACTGAGGAGGGCGTAAGAACGCTTCAGAACGATCTTGACAGGTTGGGCGAATGGTCTTCTACTTGGCAGATGCCATTCAACTTGGACAAATGTAAGGTAATACACATAGGTTATAAAAACTTGAATGAGACCGATTTAGAGAAAGACTTAGGAGTCTATATCAGCAACGATCTGAAACCGTCGAAGCACTGTACAGAAGTCGAAAAGAGGACCTTAAAAATATTAGGTTATATTAAAAGACAGTTCCAGTTTCGGAACTAGTCAGACCTCAACTGGAATACTGTGCGCAGTTTTGGTTTCCATCCCTCAGGAAGGACATAGAAAGGTTAAAAAGAGTACAAGCAAGGGCTACAAAATTGATCCCTTCAATGAGAATGCAAAGCTACCAACGGAGATTGGAGCGCCTAAATCTGTTTAGCTTAGAGACGAGGAGGTTGCGGGGTGAGCTTATTCAAGTCTTCAAGATGCTCAATGGAATAGACAGGGTAGATTACAGGAACTTATTCTCACTTAATGCCAATTCGACAAGAAATAATGGGTTCAAACTGGAACTAAAGACATTTAGGACCTGTCTGCCGGAATTTCTTTTCCTATAAAATAGTTAATATCTGGAACCAACTTCCCTCAGAGGTTGTTTCCAATCAAAGTGTAAATGTGTTTAAAAATAGGCTAGACAAAGTACTGAATTCTCTCATAGTTTAAGACTAAAACATAACATAATAACTCTGCAGGAGTTCGCTTGCACGGTGTCTCTGTGAGCATGCTAAATATAGAGCTATTTATGTATTCTCCACTTTCCTGTAAAATTTCCTTGGCTACTTTTCCAGGGTCAAGGTATTTTCTTCAACCTTTTTCCGTACCTGCCTCTGGCAGGGAGGGAGCGGAGGGTGGGGAGAGAGCCTTCTACTTTTCTATCCAGTTTTCTACTACTGCTAGGATAGTCGAAAGAAAAATAAACTTGTTTAATAACAGGAACCTCCCAGAGTGGACCGGAAGGTCTTTGAGGCTTCATCTTGTCCTTGTAACTCCTTGTAACTCGACTCGGTGCTGTGGAATATTAATTAACATTAATGCTAAATTTGAATTCGAGGAAATTAAACTTTAAATTCTGAGTGGAAATTTCTTCGTTCGCATTATTTATTCTTGAAGGCGTCCAAATATATAAATGCGTTGTCGTGACTATGATTCACTTTGGCGTAATCGGTGATAAGCCTAAATTATGGTCAAGCCAAAATCATTTGACGTTTCTTTAACCAAACTTTATATTATATTTACCCTCTCGGAAAAGGAAAAAAATTATTCGGATTATTCGCGTGTATTTTTGTAGATCATTGGGAAATAAATATAGAGCAAAAATTACATCTTGTATACGTGGAAAAATCGTGTACGAGTAGATATAAGTAACGGATACACGAACAAACGGATGAAGGAAGCAATGCGAAGGAGGGAGTTTCACTCGTATTTGATCCGACTTATTGCTGATGTCTACATAAAATTAATACAAGCACATTCCGAAATATTTTTCTCCTTTGTAGCTTTATTTTTTTTAATGTTCCCAAGATATTCAATCTCATTATATACATGAGATTCAACAAAACATTACGAGTCTTTCCTGTCCTCAATGCATATTGATGTTGTTCAACTCGCACTTTTAAAGGTTCCCATGTTCGACGTGAATATTTTAAAGTACAAAAGCTGAAACTCATAGAACAATATATTTATTTATTTATTATTATCATATATATTACTAATGTACCGATTCTAAAATTTAGCTGATGCTGATGCCGATTCTTTGCCTAGATTTTAAAAATCAATTCCCTTCATAAACTTTAGGAGTCATTCAAAAACCACGTGGTTTTTTTTCGGGTGGTTTTCAAACCCCCCTTGTGGTCATTTATGGCCAATGACTTAAACCCCCCTTCAAAACCACGTGGTCTTCTGATGTCACCCCCACCCCTTCTTAATCTTATGTAAAATGTAAGGTGCCATATCAGATTTCTCATATTACTGAAAGGTAATGAGGTAAATGAACAATTAAAAAGCATATCTTCTAAATAAACTGTATTAATTGTTTGTTTCTTTAATTGAAAATAATATCTTGACTAAAAAATTTAAGTTTGAATGCTCAAAAAATTATGTATTGGAGCATACATTACATATTGGATACATACTAACATATTGGATGCATACATATTAATTGGAGAATACAGTGTAGCATATTTATATTTCTTTGGTCCTCTGGGACGTGGCCACGTGGTTAAACGTCAAGACCCCCCTCCCCCATGTGGCCCTTGGTGGTCAAATAAGGAACGCCCCCCCCTTTAAGGACCACGTGGTTTTTGAATGGCCCCTTACTAATTAAATGTGAAAACTTTTAGTTTTCATAATTTTACTTTTCAAATTTGTTTAAATGCTTTTCCTTACTTAGGTCACTCCGTAATCTACAGTCCCAGAATTTGTTACTCATATATCGTAGCTAAAATGCTGTTAAATATTTTATTACTCAGTAAAATAATAAAATAATTTTATTTTAGATTCATAAATTGAATACCAGTATTTGAAGTAATTGGTTTCCCTTATGTTGAATGTATTTTCTTTCTTCAACAATGTCAACAACAACAAAATTTTTCATTAAAATTTCAAGTCCCTGGTGGCCTTTTTGAATGAAAAAATGGATATACAATTTGGGTTTATAAAATTAAAATACTTAAATTAAAGTCAACATAATAAGATGGTTTAATATATAAATTATAAAGTACAAATTAATATAAAATTATTATTATTAATATACCCGAAAATAGAAGATTACAATAGCTCATAATAGTTAGAGATTAGCTAGTTAGAGAAAATGTAAATTTATGGACAACTTAACTTATTCAGCTTTGCCTTTTTTGTGAATGTAAAATATTTTTTAGACAATTATTACACTTTGAAATGAGTATAAATTATCATGAATAGTGTTTGTTGTATGTTCAATTTTCTATGAATATAGATTTTGTTTTGTAATGAAAATTTTAAAATTTCAAAGAATCGGTAAGAGAATCGGCTAAATTTGGCTGATACCGATAACCAAAAATGGCTGATTCTGCCGATGAAGATGCCAATTAATCGGCACACTACTAATATATATATATATATGTGTTGTGTGCGTGTGTGTGTGTGTTAGTATGCTATTCTCTGTACACGTATTTTGTGCCTTATACACGTACCACAGAATAATATTATTATTATTATTATTATTAGTATTATTTTTGTGTGATTTCATGGTCTCAATATATTTAAGAACTATAGAAATCCCAACGTCGGCAACGTTTTTCTATTGAGTGCCACTTATCAATATTCAAATTTTAAGACTCTTCGCGCGTGCCACCATTGATTTTTTCAAATATAGGTTACAATATTAGAATTTTATGCGTGTAGTAGGATTACTTTATAGTTTATCTTTATAGTACGTAAATACGGTATATTAACACTATAATAAAGTAGTAATCGTAAATTCTACACTGATAGAGTTTTTAACTTTTAATTATTATTATTATGAGAAACATTTTAAACATCCTAAAAATTACATTAAAAGTCGTAAAAAAATGTCTTTACGAAGGCCATCATGGTTACAGTGTGAACAAAAAGTTGTCAAATTCATTTCATCCGCCGTTGCGTTTGGGAAAAGGGATTTTTATATGAAAGTCAACCTGAATATGATGCGACATGAATACAATAGGGATGATTTTTTTCTTTTTCTTTTTTAAATAAATATACTTTTTGTATTATTTGGTATTTGTGCCACACAAAAATCTCTTTGTTACCGACCACTGATTTAGAAGATTGAAAGTAAAGCCAAGCAGAGTTTAATTCTAATATAAAATATTAAACTGTTAATTGAGTGTGGATGGCAAAACCTGTTTTTCGTTGTAGTTAAGCAATTTCAAAAAAAAATTCAGGTTAACAACTTCTTACGTACAGTATACAGTGTGTCCGTAAAGTCATGGTGGGATTTTAAATAGCTATATTATTGCAACGAAACATGATAATGAGATGAAAAAAAGGCAAATTGAAGAACAACTCTAAAAGAATAACTTTATTTAACGTAGTTCGATATGGGCTCCTCTGGTAGCCCTGCAGACATCTAGGCGGTGATTCAATTCCAGCCACACACGCCCATGAACATCAGTAGTGACGGATGCGATAGCTTCCGTGATTCGCTCGTGCAAGTGATAAATATCCCTAATGGGTACACTGTACACGCTTTGCTTGACGTAACCCCACAAATAAAAGTCCAAAGGTGTCAGGTCCGGAGAGCGTGGAGGCCATGGCTTCCATCCTCCTCTTCCTATCCATCTCTGTGGAAATTTTTCATTAAGGAATTCTCGAACAACGTTGGCATAGTGCGGAGGAGCACCATCTTGCTGAAAGATGACATTATGTCAATAAATTGGGGTACTGCGAAACGTTCCAACATAGCAAGGTAGTTGTGTGACGTCACAGTGGTTCCGCGAAGAAAAATGGGCCAATCACTCGATCTCGTGCTAGAGCACACCACACATTAACTTTCGGGCTATTACGCTCATGTTCAACATAGGCATGTGGAGAGCCTAGACTAACTACGAGATAAAGGTTAAGCTTAGCCTAGACTAACTACAAGATACAACTTTGAGAGTTGTTCTTAAATTTGGCATTGTTTCATCTCATTATCATGTTTCGTTGCAATAATATAGCTATTTAAAATCCCACCGTGACTTTACGGACACACTTTATATATTCATATATTGCAAAATTCAATGTCTAAAACCCAAAACTGACAGCTTTTAAAGCCTTCAAGGACGTTGGTGAGCAGAGATTTTTAATAGAAAGTTGATGATACTAATAAACCTGTACAAACGAATTATTTTTAATTAGTTTACGGAAAATTGTATCATAGAAAAGTACAATAACCGTAGCTTGATTTTATATGAAAACTGAAGTGAAACAGATAACGCAGAGAAAGGTTCGTCCTCGCGTTGCAAGACAACGTCTCGAATACGTTTCTTACCACTACACCATCCGGGAAACCAAAAATATTCGAGTGTAGCTTTTTTACTGAAGGAGTTACTAGTGCATTTTCTGATGAAATTGCGAGATAAAACGAGTTTTGCTCAAGACCTACACTTAGAAAGAAATTTTTTAATTTTTCGGATGGTATAGTGATAAGAGACGCGCTCAGGACGTTGCCTCGCGACGCGAGGACGAGCCCTCCTCCGCTCTGCACGTTTTACTTTAGTCTTCGTATAAAATTTTATATCTAAGTTATATTTAAATTATATTTAAATAAATCTTTGTATCTGTGACTTTTTAAATCGATAAACTGCAAAATTATCGAAAACTTGCAAAGAACTTCACTTTTTTCTACGTGAAGGTCAAAATATGATAATAAAAACTCACTCTAATAGACAGAGTTTATTTCCACTCTGTCTATTAGAGTGGGTTTTTATTACCATATATCGAAAACTTCTTAACACTGAAAAGAGTAAAGAGGTAAATTCTCGGAGGACCACAAGGCAACGAAACCGGCACCCCCATCGGAAAACAAAGCGGAACCACCTGTATGCGAAAAAGAAAGAGAAAAAATAAAAATAATCCTAGCCAACATACAGGGCCTTAAATCAAACCAGTCCACGAACAACGTTGCATACCTGAAAGGACTCATGCAAGAAGCCGAGCAGACTTTGCATGCCTCACGGAAACTCATCTAAAGGACTGCCAGGCGAACTGTGAAAATTGTGAGTCCTGTATTGACAAAAAAGAATACAAATTGACAACTAACATCCTCCGAGCCGACAGAACAGTGAGACGTAAAGGAGGATGTGCTATTTACACACGCGAAAGGCACATAGCAGAAATGGTTATAAGTACCTCAAACAACTACGTAGAATGTGTAGCAGCAAAAATTGAAAATTAAATATGGTACTAATTGTAATGTACAGACCCCCAAACACGCCAACCTCAAAATTTTCAGATTCCATTACAGAGGTAAGAAACTTAGTAAAAGATCTACACTCTCCAACTCCAAATATTTTTCTCTGTGGTGATTTTAATTTCCCATTCATGAAATATAAAAGGATAGGAAAAAAATATGTATCCACCAGGACAAGGGGGCACACGAGAAGACCAGGAGCAGGTGAAAATGCTACTAGCTTTAGCTGATGAATTTATGTTAACGCAAGAAATAACAGAAAACACAAGAAAAAACAACTGCCTAGATTTGGTATTCACAAACAACAGTAATCTAATTGATAATGTAGAAATCTCCCCAACTATGATATCAGACCACAATATCATTGAAATAACAACTAATATAAAGGCAACAGGAAAGGAAAGAACACGCACAACAGAACGAAGCAAATTCGAAATTTTTAATTTTCACTCCAAGCTATAAACTGGGAAGATGTGACATCCAGCATGGAAGTAATATTGGAAAACCATTTTCGAGGCCAAGACAACGGAAGAGATGCTAATGACGTTAGAGGAGAAGACGTTAGAAATTGTGGAAAAACATGTCCCAAAGATACAACAAAGAGGAAAGAGAAGCAGGTTCGAAAGACAAAGAGGGCATTGTTCCGAAGAGAAAAAGAGTGACTGCAAAATTAAGTAATTGTAAAGATAACAACATCAGAAAAATATTAAATGATAAACTACAAAGTATCGATGTCGTCATACAGGAACAAATCGAGAAGCATACAGAAAAAGAAGATGACGCTATACAGTAGAAGCGATAAAGGTTAACTCAAAGTACTTCTATAATTTCGCAAAAAGAAAGTCGAAAAACCAAGCGACTATCGGACCTTTAAAAAATGAGAACAGTGATTTATCTGATGATCTAACAGAAGTATCTGAAATATTAAAAGCTCAGTATGAATCATCTTTCAGTATCCCAAAAACTGACAAATTGATTTGCGATAGAAACGCGTTCTTTGAAGAAGAACCACAAGGGGAAAGTATAACGGATTTCGACTTCACGACGGATGATATTACACAAGCCATAGGGAAACTAAAAACACACTCAGCGGCAGGACCGGATAAATGGAATGCCACACTGATCAAAAACTGCAAGAATGCAATCGCTGAGCCCCTATACTGGATATGGAGACGATCATTAGACACGGGAGAAATACCGGGCATCCTGAAGAGCGCGAACATAGTCCCAATATATAAAGGAGGAGATCGATCCCAGGCCAAAAACTATAGGCCAGTGTCGCTTACAACTCATCTCACTAAAATATTTGAAAGAATAGTTAGACAGAAAATCTATGACTTTTTGGAAACTCAGAAAAAATTCAATGATAACCAACACGGGTTTCGATCAGGCAGATCATGCATATCACAACTAATGGAACACTACAACAACATTATTGATTCACTTGAAAGTAATGAAAACTATGATGTACTGTACTATACACAGACTTTGCTAAAGCGTTCGACAAGTGTGACCACGGAATCATAATACATAAACTGAAATATATGGGAATAACAGGAAAAGTAGGGAAATGGATATATAATTTCCTTAGTGAGCGGAGGCAAGTCGTTACAGTACAAGGAGTATCTTCATCAGAATCAGAGGTCCTCAGCTCAGTACCACAAGGAACAGTATTAGCTCCACTACTCTTCATAATCATGCTAACTGACATAGATGAGGACGTTACCAGAGACAGCACAGTAATATCCTTTGCGGATGACACAAAGATCAGTAGAAAAATAAGAAACCCAGAAGACATAGGATCATTACAAACCGACATAAACAAAATCTACAAGTGGACTGAAGACAACAATATGAAGTTTAACACCGAGAAATTTCAGCTATTACGGTACGGAAAAAGAGAAGACCTAAAGTGCATGGAATATTATACCCCAAATGGACAGGAATTCAGAGAAATTCCAGAGCAAAAGATTTAGGGGTTGTAATGACAGATGATGCGAAATTTGAAACACAAAATAAGATTGCAGTAAACAGAGCAAAGAGAACAACGGGTCAGATATTGAGAACCTTTAAACGAAGGGATAGGAATGTAATGATTCCTCTACTGAAAACCCTGATCATACCCAAATTAGAATACTGCTCGGTCCTAACTTCCCCATATAAAAGAAGACATTAGACAGCTGGAGGGGATCCAAAGAAGCTTCACAGCCAAGATCAATGGGTGCAAAGAACTAAATTACTGGGAAAGGTTACGAGAACTAGACCTATATTCACTGGAAAGGAGAAGAGAGAGATACACCATTATTTACACTTGGAAAATAATGGAGAAACTAGTCCCTAATCTTACTCTGAATCCCATAACTCCCCAAACAACGATGGAAAGTAGAAGCGGTAGACTATGTCGTATTCCCAAATTGAAGGCGAGACAGGGAACATCCTTAACCCTGAAAGAAAATAGTTTTGTAGTGAGAGGACCAAAACTGTTTAATCAGTTGCCCAAAGACCTAAGAAACACGAAGGGAGTTGCAGTGGAAATCTTCAAAAGAAGACTAGACGCCTGGCTCAGAACAATCCCCGATGAGCCGGGCGTACCTGGCTATGTGAGGTGGAGAGCGCAAGAATCCAACTCACTACTTCACCAGGCCAACTCGAGAGGAGGGGCGACAAGCTTGACCTTCGCGAAATGAGAAATCATCGCGCGGAACCTTTGTAAGGTTGTAAGGTAAGGTTGTACAAAAGCAAGGACGAATAGCGTCAAAAATACAAATAAATAATAGATAAATACGAGTCGAAAATCAGGTGAAGAACACCTGAATGATAAATAACAAAGAAAACTTAAAAGGAAAGTGAAAACAGACAACGCTCACTGAGAAAACTAAGCCTAAAACTAAAGACAAATGAAGTTATAATTTAAAATGTTGATAGAAGGCAAATTTTCGGAATTTAAAAATAAATCAAGGAGGACCAAGGGCGAATGCCCCAAAAATGCCCCCCCCCCTCCAATAGAAGGAGAAGGAGATAGCCAAAATGAAGGTCCACATTTTGTTTTTTTTCACTTTTGAAAAGATTGTGTAGTGTGTGAAATGCATGTGCCGTACGTGTAACGAGGAATAGTGTAAGAATTTTATATTTGAGAGCATGCTGGACTGCTCACGGGTAAAAAGATCAGCTAAAGAGAACAATGACAAGAGAAACGAGAGTTCCAGCACTCGCTGTCTCCTGCCTAACGTCTCCGAGAATACTTCCCTGGTTAATTGGTGTTTACGAATTAACTTGATTTTAAGTGGTAGAATTTGTTTTCTGGAAACGAGAAACATACAGTATATATATATATATATATATATATATATTATATATATATATATATATATATATATATATATGGAACGTGTTTTTTGGGAGGGGGTCAAAAACTCGATCCCTTAAAAATTAAAAATTAAAATTTAATGAAAAAGTTGCTACAGAAATAATTTTATTTAAAATCCAAAAATAAATATAATGAAACAATGGAAAAAAACCCTTTTTTTGTCGTACCTTACGATCACATTAATTCTTACTCTTGAATATTAACAGTAATTTAATAAGATTAATTTTCAGTATACATTATCAAGACCACAAAAATTCTATTGAAATATGATTTAGTTTTATATTTAATGAAATACCCATATTAAAGAGATCAAATAATGCAGAAAACCTTCTTTGGTCTTATTAAAACTTGAATTTATGATAATAATTAATAGTAATTAATTAATTTAATTTGTAATAATTACGTATATTAGTGAGTATTTTAATATAGCCTATCATGGTCCAGTTGGTCTTATTAAAACTTGAATTTATGATAATAATTAATAGTAATTAATTAATTTAATTTGTAATAATTACGTATATTAGTGAGTATTTTAATATAGCCTATCATGGTCCAGTTGGGATTGTGAATATGGTATACTTTCCTGTCCCTGATTTGCTCCAAACTATTAAAAATGTGGGAGAGATTTCAAAATATTAAATATCCTCTCGGATAGGCGTTACCAATAGGTGGGTCGCGATCATACCATTAACGGGTTTTATAAAGACCGTCGGGAATAAACCCATACACTGATTAACTCCTAAGATTTACCTTAAAATATAGCCAAAGTTTGACATTTTGAAAGAATCCAAAATCAAACTTTGTTTTACTTTTTTTATAAAGTTAAAATTTAGTTTTCATTTGGGAGGTTAAAAGTGGGGGTTTAAAGTTCATTTCGATAAGATAATGTCAGCCATTTACGCAGCAGAGATACAGAAATGGCGATAAAATGTTTGCCTAAAATTTAACGTATTCCAAAATAGGTTCATTTTCTGTAGTTTCATTTCGGTCAAAAAGCGACTCTTTGTCGGTATTTATCCGCAATTTTTTTAAATTTTTCTCCTATTATATATATATATATATATATATATCTATATCTTTTTTCGATATTTCCCCGCTAACTAACAAAAATATCACGACAACCTAACCAATCGTCAGGGGCGTACATTTGACCTAACCGGGTATTCAATTATTTTTTATATTTACATATTATATTTCATATATACAGCATATACAATAGCGGAAAAATGAAAAAAAAAAGCCATCAGTTAAAAGTTGTTTAAAATTAATCGAAACCTACGGGAAAATTATTGAATGCCCGGTTAGGTTAATTAAATGCCGGTTAGGTTAATTGTACGCCTTTGACGATTGGTTGGGTTGTCGTGATATTTTCGTTAGTTAGCGGGCAAATATCGTAAAAAAGATATACTGTATATACAATAGCAGAAAAATAAAAAAAATTGCGAGGAAATACCGAAAAAGAGCCCAAAAAGCTATTTTTCAATTATACTGAGTGTTTTTTAGACTATAAATCTACCTCAGAGTTCAACTAACGTAACTTGCTTAACCTAAGCTAATATAGAAGTAAAAGGATATCGGTCTCAGTTTGTCAAAAGGAAACAATATAAAACAATACATTTCAGCTCATAAGTTAATTTTTGGCGTAAACCCTAAAATAGCTGGGCAAAAACACCTATTCAGACCGCCGAGAAAATAAATCGGTAACCGGGCCTGCTCTAGGGCCTAGGCCTAACATTAACTAATATAAAATGTTTTCTAATACTGTCTTGTTTTTATAGCATCTAGCAAACATTTTATTGACCATATACTTAGCCATATATTTTATTTGAAATATAAAAGAATCTGAAAGTAGTCATTAAGGACTATGGCCTATAATCTATTTTATATATATATATATATATATAGTGTACTTGGAGAATATTCTTTTGTTTTTAAAACATATAACAAATAATTTATTAAAACTATGCATTTATTTTGTATGTAAACTGATTTTCTGTTTCATAGAACAGAAAAATAATGATGATGATGATGATAATAATAATAATAATAATAATAATGAAATAAAATAAATAAAAATGAAAAATAAAACGTTATTTGCAACAACACACACACACACACACACACACACGGGATGAATTTCACAATTAAACACTTAAAATTGAGGATGGTTAGACACCCACAGCGAAAACTAAAAAGCGATTCCAAGGCCTTCCTTGCATTCAAACACCTCGCCAGGGAATGAAAAAAGAAAGCCTAAAGCAGAATATACATATCTCCAGCCCAGATAAAAGAGATTAGGAGAATTAGCAAAAGATTAACGAGAACTGATAAGAAAAAGAAGTATTTTAAGATATGGTTCATTTTATAAATTCCAAAACCATTGAAATAATTTATAAAGTATACGAATGTACATTTTTATAAAATAGTCCTTTCACTTTTCTTTATTTATTTAATAATAATAGAAGTAATAATAGGGTTACTCGCAATTAACCCTAAGTCATTAGTAGAGACATCTACAAATATCACAAATTTTATTTGTTCAGTTAAAAATGAAAGATAAATGATCATTTTGTTGACCTTAGCAATTGGTTGCTAGGCAAAATTTAATCCTATTTTATTTAGTTATTGTTGTGTGATCTGTAATGACCTTCCTTTGTCTCTAAGAATCATGTTAATGTTAATTGAATTAAATAACTTTTATTATTAACCCATTAGTGCCGAGAGATCACTTTATATTAACCTTTATATTATTAACCCATTAGTGCCGAGAGGTCACGTGGCTACTTTATAAATCGTCTGGCGTTAGCCAGAATAAAATCAGTAAAGTGACGCTCGGCACTAATGGGTTAATTATTAACAAAATAAATGCGGTACTTTTACAATTTACAATGACAAATAATCGTGAAGCTGGACTATTTATTTTATTAATTTAACCATTAAACTTTGGGCTTTACTGAGCTCTTAATTAAAAATAAAACGGATAGTTATTATTAATAATACATTAATTATGAATAAGAATTATTAATTAGGGTATGTATTAATCTTAAATTATTATTATCGATATAACAAATGCAAAGTCATTATTAAAAGTATTATATCAATACCATACAAAGAAATCAATATTAGACATGAGAGATAAGAGATGAACAATCGCGAGTAATGCATCTTTAATCCTAGATTACACACGAGAAATGAATAAACAATAGTAATGTATATTAATCCTGGATTTTTATTAGTATGCCACTATTAATCGAGATTTCAACTTGGTTTTAAACGAATTACATTCATAATATTTTTTATATCCGCATTTAAATCATTCCATTGTTTCAATCCAATGAAAATGGAAAGTTTTTGAGATGAAGACAATCTAAATTGAGGTATAACATGCTTTGAACTATTTCCGATCTGATATGAGGGGATTTCTTGATGAGTTACAAAATATCAATTTACCAATTGTAAGTTAAAGATTTTGTTCTTACATTTGGAAATAAAAATAAAATGTGCCAGTTTCATTACATGCTTGTATTTGAAACGTTAGCAATTTGTACCTTCAGTCCTTAAAGGGTTAAGGATGATTGATGATTCATTCAGACATTTGTTAAATCTAGAATGATCAAGGAAATCAGCATCAGATATTGCTCTTTTTTGGATGACAGATACTGTTTAAAGCGTTGTTAGCGGAGTTTCCCCAAACAAGGGTGCAGTACGTTATATAAGGAAGAACAAGAGTCAATAAAACCTGTTTAGGGACTACATTTCTAAGTTTAAACATTATAGCAACGCCCCTTGAAATCTATTTTGCGCTATAATTTACAGGATTACTCCATTGCAAATTCTTATCTAGCATTACACCAAGAAGTTTTGTTACAGTACACTCCTTTACAGCGATTTCATCAACATTAAGCTCATCAAGATACACATTTCTTTTATTAGTAAAAATCATGAAATTTGTTTTACTGGTATTTAGGAAGAGTTTACTGGTGGTTAACCATTTCATTGCATTGATAAATTATGATTTAAATATATTCTTAGCTAAATTAACATCTTTGCAAGAAAAAGACACAGTTGTATCATCTACAAACATTATGAAGTTCAGTATATCAGATGAACGTGGAAGGCCATTTATATATAATAAAAATAACAGTGGACCCAGAACTGAGCCTTGTGGTACACCATGTTTGACAAACATTTTCGTTGAGTAAACCTTATTTACTGATACAAAATGATAATTTTTTAGTAGTATGGGCGCAAAATGGACGAGTGCAATGCAATTGCAAATGTTGATCAATGTTGCAAGAGTACCAACTCCCCTTTGGTGCAAGGCACCCATAGTGAAAACCCCCTCCCCCTTTGTTGCAAGGCACCCATAGTGCAAACCCCCCTTCCCCTTGTTGCAAGGCACCCCTAAAGAGGGGAGAGGGTTGCTGCAAGAGCAACAAGGGGCTATGCAACTTGGAGGCGGAGTTATCCCCCAAGTTGCAATGAACTCCCGCTGGGGGAGACCTCTTTGGGGGATAAGATGGGACGGCCTCATCCCCCCAAAGGGGTATGCCTAACTTAAAGCTTAAAGCTTAAAGCTAGCTCATCATCAGTTACATGCTATACCATGGCTTTAAGTAAAAGACAAATGAGTGCGGTATTGATAGTGCTCTTACATGATGAAAATTAAGAAGAAAGTTGTAATAAAAAACGTCGAGTATGGACAAAACCATGGCTACTTAAAAGAGACCAGCTGTCTCACATGGTGTTACTGGATGAACTGAGACAAAATAATCCTTATGATTTTAAAAACTACTTAACCCTTTAAGCCCTGAATATTTTGTAGGGTTAAGTTATGAATGCTTGTATTTGAAACGTTAGCAATTTGTACCTTCAGTCCTTAAAGGGTTAAGGATGACTGATGATTCATTCAGACATTTGTTAAACCTAGTTTCCCCAATGATAAAAAAGAAAGATACAGTAATGAGGAAATCCATATCGGCAGAGGAGAGGCTAGTTGCAACACTGAGGTTCCTAGCAACAGGACGGTCACTAGAAGATCTGAAGTTTTCAACAGGTATCTCCCCACAAGCTCTTGGAATCATAATCCCAGAGACATGCCAGGCAATTTACGATGCTTTAAAAATCGACTTTATGAAGGTAAGTAAATTACGGTACAGTCTTTGTATCATGTTTTTATTAGAAAACTAGTGAAAGAAAAAATTCATGTCAAACTATTGTAATACCGTATATATAATAATATATATATATGTAATAATAATAATAATATAATAATATATATACAGGGTGGGCCGTAAGTTTCCATACATAGGAAAAATAAACATTTTTTTATGGACAACCATTTTTATTTATATAATATGCTCTACATGGTTGCCAGTGTTTTGAAAACACATTTCAATACGTGTTCCCCACTGTTGATGAACACGCATTAGCACAGTTGACGTTATGCTTGTAATGGCGTTGGTGATACGTTCCTTTAGATGATTTATGTCTCGTATCTTTTCCTGATACACCATGGCCTTCAAGTGCCCCCAAAGATAGAAATCAAGGGGGGTGAGATCTGGGGATCTGGGAGGCTACTCCACAGGACCACGCCGACCAATCCAAGCTCTTTCGTCAAACGCATATTCTTAGGGTATCTGAAACATAAAAACAAACGTTTAAATTTTCCTATGTATGGAAACTTACGGCCCACCCTGTATATCTAATATATGTAATTATGGAAGTAAAAAAAACCATATGAAATAATTATGTAATCCACTCATTTAAACATTGACCTTATAACATTATTATGATCACAGAGAAAAATATGAGAATTCCTCCTCAGGCCTGATAGAGGTTGAACTGGAACGGCTTACTTCCGTGCCACTGTTAAATTCATTCACACTGGAGAATGAAGTTCTTGTAGAAATGGTATTCATTGCACCATTATATAATATTTCCATGATTTGTTTTTCAGCAAAAATACGTTGTGTTTCACTTAGCTTTCTCAACTTTGCTGCTACTAATTTACCAAAAGTGTCATATTCGTCTTCTTCTTGATCTAAACATTTTTCTGCCTTTTCCATAATCCTTTGCTTATGAAAATCTAAATCACGCTTTCTCTTACGAGAAAAGGGAGGAGTAGGTGTCTTCGAGGAGGAAGCAGCATTCATAGGTATCTCCAAAGAGTTTTGATCTCCATCCATTTGCAAGAAGAATATTTATTGTGTGTGTATATATATATATATATATATATATAATATATATTATATATATATATATATAAAACACATAATATTAATATGTACATGTATGTGTATATATTACATATTGTAATTGTTTTCTTTTGCAGTTTCCAACAACAAGTGAAAGTGGCACAAAATCACAGAATAATTTTATATTCTATGGAATTTTCCTAACTGTGGCGGAGCAATCGATGGTAAACATGTAGCTATCGTACCTACTTCCAATAGTGGATCTTATTACTATAATTATAAAGGCTACTTCAGTGTAGTATTCATGGCAGTGGTCAATGCTAATCTAAAGTTTATAATGGTTGACGTGGGAAAAAATGGACGTCTTTCAGATGGTGGAGTTCTTGAGGAAACACTATTTCATAAGAAATTAGTAAAAAAGACTTTAAATTTGCCTGAAAGAGATGCAACTAAACATGGCTTGAACATTGTGTTTATCGGTGACTAAGCTTTTGGGCTTCATGAGCATCTTCTAAAACCCTTTCCGCAGAAGGATCTAAGATACGAGAGAAAAATCTTCAATTATAGGCTATCTCGTGCCAGACGCGTGGTCGAAAATGCCTTTGGTATATTAGCTAACAGATTTCGAGTGTTCCACACGTCCATGACCATGAAACCAAAAAAAATCGACCGTGTCGTATTGGCTTGTTGTGTACTTCATAACTATCTGAGAAGAAAATATAGAAAGTTATACACTCCTACAAATATGATTAACACTGAAGATACAGAAAGTGCTTGTGTAATAGAAGGGGAATGGAGAAAGGACAGAAATGATAGAATCTTCACTGGCCTACAAGGAGGAGGTCAACGCAATGCTTGTGATGATGCTAAGAATGCAAGGTTGTCGTATGTACAATATTGTAATGATACTGGGAAAGTACCGTGGCAAGACAGAATGATACACGAATATATATATATATATAATGTGTGTGTGTGTGTGTGTGTGTGTGTGTGTGTGTGTATGTTCATAATTATGATTCTGAGCAGTGTTATAATTATTTGCTTGCCTAATTACAGTATAACAAAAGCGAAAAGAAATATGTTGATAATTATGATTCTAAACACTGTCATGATTATTTACTTGATTAATTATAACAAGCCAAAATAAATGTGTTGATAATTATGATTCTAAGCAGTGTTATGATTATTTGCTTCATTAATTATATATAACAAGAGTCAAATAAATGTTTACTCACTGTTTCCATGTCTTCTTCTTGGGTTTCCTCTCTTTCCTCATCCATGGTCATGTTTGAAGTTGATTCCCTCGGCGTTTCTTGATCAGCTGTAAACAGCAGCAAGTCATAATACCATAACTTGGGCACATACACGTCTTCTTCTCCAGCCCCTGATCTCCTGGATTCCCGAACTTTCTTCAGTTCTTTTCTAAATGAGCCGCAAAACGTAACAATTTTGGCTTTTACAAAGTCAATGTTGGTATTTTCATTCACTTTCTTGCATAACTCTACTAGTTGTTCATAAACAGCTTGCCTTTTCTGTTTGTTTGAATATTCAGCACTGCACACTTTTCACAAGTATGGGAAGCTCCTGCACATCTCTATAAACTCCCGAATAAAATCAGGCCAGTCGGATTAATCAGCCAGTGCCTCCAGGCATCATCAGCCTGTGAGCAGAAATGGATCGATTTGAAACCCCCCCCTCACCGTCCTTCATCGCGGTCCTCCACCGTCCTTCATGACGGTCCCTCCTTTATGAGGTGTCTTTCATGGTCCTTCAAAAAAAAAGAAAAGAAAAAGAAAAAAAAAGAAAAAGAAAAAAGAAAAAAGAAAAAAAGAAAAAACAAAAGAAAAAAGAAAAAGAAAAAGGATTCGTCTACAGCGTCCTTCAAAAAAAAATTTAAGAAAGGAGTCATCCTCGCCTTCCTCCTTGTAAAAAGTTTTCATAATCTTTCATGAGACAAACAAGAACAAACATGCAAAAGCATGCAAAAACATATGTACATTCGAGTACTTTCTGTTCCGGCGTGTTAGCGGTCCCCGCTAGTTTTAGCTGCAGGGGGTACAAACATTCTGACAATAACAATATAAAATAAATATCTGTAAATGATTTAATAGGTCTAAAGAGAGTATCCACCAACCTCAAAGCATATTATCATATTCTAACACAACATCACCTACTCATTCCGTATTTATATGTTAACAAATTGCATACATCATAAATTAGAATCTCAGGCTAAACATGTTTTAAATCAAAACAATTTCTTTGATTAATATTTGTATTATATAATGTAAGTAAAAAAAATTAAATAAATTGAAATAGAACATTTTACTTTCAATTATAGGGGTAACATTTGCTTTTCCTAATTAAAATTTGTTATTCTACACTAATATTAAATGAAGCGAAGTGAAATGAATTGAAAAGGCTTATTACCAGACTATAGTCCATATGATAAATACCATTAAGATACATTATGTTGTTTAGCTAACGTAAATATTATTATTTACCCTCAATAACCATCTTAAATAATATTATTTGTTTATCGTATACATATATATATATATATATATATATATATATAAATTTCACAATTAAGCACGTGAAGCGAATGAATTATACACACACACACACATATATATATATATAATATATATATATATCAGACTTTTTAAAAAGATTAGGGTAAACATGAGATACATGCAATTTATATTTCATAAATTCAATCATCGATGCGTCTTCATTCATTGTCATATGAATTATACACACACACATAATATATATATATATATATATATATATATATATATATATATATATATATATATATATCAGACTTTTTAAAAAGATTAGGGTGAACATGCAGATACATGCAATTTATATTTCATAAATTCAATCATCGATGCGTCTTCATTCATTGTCATATAGCTCAAGCCAGTTAAAATGTATGTATTTTTTGCTGTATACCTGTAAACGTACCATTCATCTAACAACTTACATCAAACTGAGTGATGAGGCTTTAAAACTAAAAGCAAATATGTTATCTTCATCTAAACATCGACTTAAACGTTATTAATAATATTGATTTATTGTTATTATTATATATATGTACACAGGTTAAGATTATTTAAATTAAACACTATCAATTCCTTTCACAATAAAAGCCTCTAGATATAGATAGATAGAATAACCTTTATTAATAATAATAAAATAAATAAATTTTTCAATTTACAATGACATGAATAATTTTGAAGCTCGACTATTTATTTAATTTAATTTGGCCCTTAAGCTTTAGATTTTACTAAGATCTTATTAATAATAAGCAGCTAGTTGTTATAAATTTATAATAATAAATAAATAAGTAAGTAAATAAGAATTATTAATAGTTAAAATATGTATTACAATGTTAAACAATATTAATGGACAATATTAAACAATATTAGTGGACATTAATCCTAGATTTTTGTTAGTATGCCAATATTAATCGGGGTTTCAACTTGGTTTTAAACAAATTTACATTCACAATATTTTGTATATCGGCATGCAAGTCATTTCATAGTTTCAATCCGATGAAAATGGGTAGTTTTTGAAATGAAGACAATCGAGGTATAACAAGCATTGATCTATTTCTGGTCTGATACGAGTGGATTGCTTGTTGAGTTACAAAATATCTATTTACCCATTCCAAATTAAAGATTTTGTTCTTACACTTGTAAATAAAAATAAAATGTGCCAGTTTGGTTATATCGTTGAGCTTTAGTGGGTTTAACTCTTTAAATAAAGCACTAGAGTGATCAAGGAAATCAGCAACAGATAATAACCTTATTGCTCATTTTTGGATGACAAAGATACCATTTAATGCGTTGTTAGCAGTTTTCCCAAACAAGGGTGCAGTATGTTATATAAGGAAGAACAAGAGCATGATAAAGAGTTAATAAAACTTGTTTAGGGAATACATTTCTAAATTTAAAAATTATAGCAACGCTCCTTGAAATATTTTTCGCGATATAATTTACATGATCACTCCATTGCAAATTCTTATCTAGCATTACACCAAGAAATTCTGTTACAGCACACGCCTTTATGGCGATTTCATTAACATTAAGTTCATCAAGATATACATTTCTTTTATTAGTAAAAATCATGAAACTTGTTTTACTAGTATTTAGGAAGAGTTTATTGGTGGTCAACCATTTCATTACACTGATGAATTCTGAATGAGATATATTCTTAGCTGTATTAACATTTTTGCAAGAAAAAGAGACAGTTGTATCATCTCCAAACATTATGAAGTTCAGTATATTAGATGAGCGTGGAAGGTCATTTATATATAATAAAAATAACAGTGGACCCAGAACTCAGCCCTGTGGCACACCATGCTTGAAAGGCGCTTTAGTTGAGCAAACCTTATTTACTGATACAAAATGATATCTACTGGACAACAACCAAATAAGTAGGTTTGATAAAAAAAAAAAAAAACTCTCATTTCCAGTTAATAGAAAACGTGGAAAGGTCTTTAGAAGGCATAACAAGATTGTTGACTAAATATAGCACCAGTTCTTCATGAGGCAATACCACGAAAGAAGTTCAAAGCACATCTTCAACAATAATTCAAGTAAGGATCTTTCACTACACGGTCGCTTTCGTTTATTTTAGCAAACCTGAAACTTACATACTCTCAAATCTGAATGCTTTATACAAGAGGAAGAAATCGTAACTTCTCTCAAAACTGTCCTAATTCCATTATTCTAAATCCACGTATTCTCTGATATATATATATATATATATATATATACAGTACTTACTTATGTCTGTTGATTTTTACCCATTCTTCAACAGTATGTACACCATTTTTCTGTTGCAAGCTAGAAGTCAGTATACGATGAAACTGTATTATTATTGTTATTATTATTATTATTATTATTATTAGTAGTAGTAGTAGTAGTAGTAGCAGGGGTAACAGTAGTTTAAAACTTATCCTCACTTCTACATATCTCACTTTCATTGCAGTCCTAAATCACCTAAGCTATCCTCTGAAGCAGGAGTCACGCCAAACTATGATATTTTACATCAAAAGCATTCTAACATCTACATACTAACAGAAATGAGAGCCTGCATATACAATATGCGAGTTTAACCATTTGGTTAATACCACAATGCTTTTGTATCACTCAATACCTATCTGTATTACCTAAAAATTAGCTAGCTAGTTGTCAACTAGCGATCAAAATAATGTAATGTGCAAATTTTTAGTTTGCAACCGAGCCTTAAGCTCGGTCCCAAACACACACACACACACACACACACACACACACACACGCAGATTCTTTCAGGAAAGGGCATATATATATGTACACACAATCACCCCACACACACACACACACACACACACACACACACACACTCATATATATACACCATCCAAAATTTTTAGTGTTCCGCTCGATGATTCATCATTTCACGAAGGTTAAGCTTCTCCCCCCCCTCTCTCTCTCTCTCTCTCTCTCTCTCTCTCTCTCTCTCTATATATATATATATATATATATATATATATATATATAAGATGTATATTATATATGCATATTATATGCATATTATATATAAACATGAAAATATAAAATATGCATAATATAAAGATTTTATACAAAGTAAATGACTAACAATAAATATCGCATTATGAAGCAAACTGTGGAATGACATCTCGATCTCAAAGGGTTTTAATTTACAGTTCCCTCAAAAACTGTGGTTAATAGAAAAACGTGTTTTCATTTTTGTAATCACGGTAAAAAGAACATAAGAATCACCCATACTTAGCAAATAGAGAAAAACTTTGTTGATCAATGTTATGATGTGATGAATATGTGCATTTGTACATTGTGGCAAGACCATAGTTCATGTGACAAATATTAATAATACGAACAGATATTAGATTACATTTGACAGCTCAAAAATACTAAAGATAGAAATGGAATTAACAGGAAATAGTACAATAATGTCGGATGTAAGTTGAGCCACAGTCAGACGTCTTTATATCATGAATCCCATAGCTTACGAAGATATATATATATATATATATATATATATATATATATATATATATATATAGTTTTACAATCATGTTCTAAATCAATTATTCAGCCGTTAATGTTCTCATATTTGCTGAAATAAATTTCTAATAATAAAATCTTTATAAGTTATACATCTCAATTTTGTGTTTATGTACAACACTTTTTGGGAACAGTTGGACGGAGAAAGCCATATATAAAGATTTCACATGATTCCCCGACATTTATATATATATATATATATATATATATATATATATATATATATATATATATATATATATATATAAAATGTTAAAATTTGAATACACACATATGAGCGTGTAACAACATAGTATGAGTCTTATCAAGCAATTATACGACGCTGGAAAAAATAAATAATTAGATAAATATAAATGAAAAATGTAGACGGAAATGGAAACGATTTGAGAATCTCCCCGTCAAGACCCACTTACGAATTTATGAGTTATACATCTACTAGAGTTTCTGGTAGGATGATGGCTTCATACTCTTTTGCAATGTATATTTGATAATAAAGGGGGATCATTCTAGCCTAAACTTCCAAAAAACGCACAGCAGAGATCACCCCTACAAACAGATGACATTTTGTAAAGGCCTAAACTACATGAACAAGCAGGAGCCCCCAAATAAAAGTTCACATACTTCATGCTCGTAGAACCATGTAGTTTTTATAATGCTAATACATGAATGATAATTTAACAGACTGTTTTCGCGACTCTCTGTTTTACCCTAAATTCTTCCACGTGTATAACTATATGTTGTGATAAACATTCTTTGACAAACTTTTCAATGCATACATCCTATCGCTGGATGCATGTAAAACTCAAAATCGCACGCTTTTCACACATCTCTGTTGCATTATCACCCGGCTGTAGCATTTACGACAGCGTTTTTCATGGATTAATGCGAGAGCCCAGTGCATCCTCAAAATCATATTGTCAGAATTTACGAGTATATACAAACATAAGAACAAATAAATTCCATATAGGCTACTGCTGATCAAAATAATAATCAAAACACTACAAATACATAATGTTGTGAAACCTATAATACAATAAGTTTACAAAATAGTTGCTAATTATAAGCCATCAAAATTTCAATAAAATTAAGCATGTACGAATTACTTCTCAAACTCTTGAGTTTTTAAACATTGCGTTTCATGGCATCATGCATATTCTACAACACACACACACACACACACACACACATTAGCTTTCTGAGTTTGGTTCGAGGTCTGTGAGCCTCACCAAAGGTACACCTTTCTTAATGCACGAAGGTCACATTCATACTGAATACACCCTGGTGTAGGATTTATATTATCATTATGAAATGAAGTTCATTCCTAACTACGATCTCAGAGTTAGATAAATGTTCTCAGTAGTAGCTAGGTGTTAGTAAAGTTATTTATATGTTAATGAACTTCCTGATGATTAGATATTCTGTATTGTATTTTGTACCAAAATATATTTTCCCTATCTCATCTATCTGAACTGGCTTATAACAGGTTTGATGAACCTTTATATCAGATTTTGTTCGTGAATAGAAAGTGACGTTAAAATACTCGTAGCTAAAAGTAAAAAATCTGGAAAATATTTGTGAAGGAATGTTCATAGGAAATTCGATATTGTAAAGTATATATGTTATATATATATATATATATATAATATATATATATATATATATATAATATATATATATATTATGCAGGAAGGAAGGGCCAAGGGCAAATGTCCGCAAAAGCGCCACTCCCATAGAAGAGAGCCAAAATCAACGTCCGGGATTTTCGAGATGCCTAGGCACGATGCGTTTGAAAGATGGGGGGGGGGTCATAGACAGGAGGAAAGGCGGATTGAGGAAGATTTTTCCAGAGTTCACTGGTTGAGTAGATGAAAGACTGAAAATGCCGATTAACCCTTGTATTAGCTAGTTGAACAGAAAAGGAATGAGAAAGTGTAGAAAGTCTGGTACTGCGTGCTCTCCTTAAAGGAGGAGGCATGAAGTTTTAGAATTTAGAAGAGCAATGTCCGTTACGATAGCGATAGTGAAGAGAGAGTGAGGTAACATTGCGGCTAAGAGAGAGGGAATGAAGACAATCAGTAAGAGGCGGGGAACTGATGAGACGAAAAGTCTCTGATTCCATCATGTCAAGCACAGCTGTGTGGTTGAACCACCCCACACATGAAGCATACTCCATACAGGGGCGAACATGACCCCTGTACAAAGATAGCAACTGAGTGGGGGTGAAGAAACTGCGGAGGCGGTACAGTACAACTAACCTCTTAGAAGCTGTTTAAGAAAGAGAGTATATGTATTCTTTCCAGGAAAGATCACGAGAAAAGGAAACGCCAAGGATGTTAAGAGAAGAGGAAGGGGAGCTATTGAAGAATAGGGACCCTAGCCTTCTTTAGTTGGGCTTATAAGGCTAACTAACGAAAATATCACGACCTAACCTAACCAATCGTTAGGTTAACTGTACGCCCTTGACGATTGGTTAGGTTAGGTCATGATATTTTCGTTAGTTAGCCTTATAAAGCTAACTAAAGAAGGCTGGGGTCCCTATTCTTCAATAGCTCAGAGGAAGGATTGAGTTGTGTGTTGTTGAAGGCAAGGGGATAAACGTGTGGAAGATTGTGACGAGCAGACAGATGGAGGAATTGAGTTTTTGAGGCATTGAAAACACATGGTTTTCTCTACCCCAATCAGAGATAGCAGAAAGATCAGCGGTCAGGTGCTCCATAGACGTACTACGCGAATCATGGAGTGGCTGATGAGAGGGACGCTTTGGGAAGCGGGTAGAGAAGTGAAGAGTGGAATCATCGGCATTGGAGTGAATAGGACAGGAAGTGCGAATTAAAACATCATTAAAAAATAAAAGGAGAAGAGTGGGTGACAGGACAGAGCCCTGAGGAACACCACTGTTAATAGCTTTAGGAGAAGAACAGTGGCCATCTACAACCGCAGCTATTGATCGGCTAGAAAGGAAATTAGAGGTGAAGGAATATGTAGAAGGAAAGAAACCGAAGGAGGGCAGTTTGGAAATTTAAGATTTGTGCCAAACTCTATCAAAATTTTTTGATAGGTCTAACGCAAGAGAAAAAGCTTCACCGAAATCCCGAAAGGAGGATGACAAATAGTCAGAGAGATACACAAGAAGATCGTCAGTACAGCGACCCTTGCAGAATCCATAATGACGATCTTCTTTCAGAATAAAGGTATTTAAGAATCTTCCTAATAAGGCTAGATTCAGGTGCTTTGGAAAGGGAAGAAATCAAAGCACTTGGCCGATAGTTGAAGGGTTGAGAACGATCACACTTCTTTGGGACAGGCTGAATGAAAGCGAACTTCCAGCAGGAAGGAAAAGTACCAAATGAGAGACAAAGACGGAAGAGTTTGCCTAGGCAGTGTGTCAGCACAGAAGCACTGTTGTTAAGAAGAACAGGAGGAATACCATCAGGGCCATACGCTTCCGCGAGTTGGCCCCAGATAGGGCAGGAAAACAGCTTTAGAAGAGATTCTAATTTCAGACATAACAAAGTCAGAGGGGGTGGAGATGGAGGAACAGCACCGGAATCGTCTAAGGTTAAATTGTAAGCGAAAGGTTGAGCGAAGAGTTCAGCTTTGACAGGAGAAGAGGCGGCATGTGGGCCGTCGGAATTGAAAAGAGGAGGGAAAGAAGAGGGCATAAAGTTCTTGAAGAGGTTAATGAGCTAGATGCCAGAAAGAGCGAGAAGAATTAGAATTGGATAGATTTTCACATTTTTGTCGGTTTAAGGAATTTTTGGCGGGTCGAAGATCAGATTTTGCACGATTCCAGGCAGAAATATAAGCTGAGTGAGTTAGGAGCTGGATGGCTACGGTAGCCTTTGAAAGCCTCCTCTTGTTGCGAATAGCATTAGAACAAGTTAAATTAAACCAGTGTTATTTTGCATTAGTAGTAGGAATAAAATATGGGATGTACGCCTCCATGCCCGAGAGAATCACCTCTGTGATGCGCTCAGCACACGCAGAAGGGGCCCGGCCACGGAAGCAGTAATCATTCCATGGGAAATCAGGAAGTACTGCCTAAGGTCCCCCAATCAGTGGCACTGAAGTACCAAAGGGATTCCAAAAGCCAAAGGATACAAAAGACGTATTGAATCGCTAGGACAGGAAACAGATATAAGATTGTGGTCGGAGGTCCCCAACGGTGGGAAAAGTTTCACAGAGTAAGAAGAAGGATGAGAGATAAGGAATAAATTCAGAATGTTGGGCCTATCTCCAAGACGAACGGGGATACGAGTAGGGTGCTGTACAATCTGCTCTAGGTCATTTAGGATAGAAAAATTTAAAGTAGTTCATCAGCGATGTCAGTGAAATGGGAGGAAAGCCAAAGGTGGTGGTGAATATATATATATATATATATATATATATATATATATATATATATATATATATATATATTACACACGAAATTTTAAACACAAAATAAGATAGCAGTAAACAGAGCAAAAAGAATAACTGGCCAGATACTGTGAGCCTTTAAACGAAGGAATAGGAATATAGCGCTTACTCTATTGAATATGCCGTTCATAGTTCATACCCAAGTTCGGATGCTGTTCAGTCCTAACAACCCCATATAAAAAGAAGATAGTCAGCTAGAAGGAGTTCAGAGAAGATTCACAGCTAAGATCAATGGGTGCAAAGAACTAAATTACTGGGAAAGGTTACGCGAATTAAACCCATATTCACTGGAAAGAAGAGAGATACATCAATTATTTACACTTGGAAAATAATGGAGAAACCGCCCTCCAATATTACTCTGAATCCTATAACCCACCATACAACAGCGGAAAGTAGAAAAGGAAGACTGTGTCGTTTCCCCAAATTAATGGCTAGTCAGGGAACATACCCATTCCTGAAGGAAAATAGCCTTGTTGTGAAAGGGCCAAGACTGTTTAACCAGATGCCCAAGGAACTAAGGAACACGAATGGTGTTGCGATGGACATCTTCAAAAGATTAGACGCCTGGTTCAGAAGAAACCCAGATGAGCAGGGGGTACCTGGCTATGTGAGGTGGAAAGTATAAGAAGCCAACTCTCTACTTCACCGGGCCATCTCGAGAGGATAGACGACAAACTTGACCTTCAAATGCGGAATAATCGCACAGAACGTGCGAAAAGATGAAAGGGAAGGTGTGTATATATATATATATATATATATATATAGAGAGAGAGAGAGAGAGAGAGAGAGAGAGAGCACCAACAAATGCCAAACTGTCAGTTTCGGCTTTAGGTAGAAGGCGCTTGCGTTTGGCCTTACAATATCGAAATTTTCTATGAACATTCCTTCACAAATATTTTCCAGATTTTTTACTTTTAGCTACGAGTATTTTAACGTCACTTTCTAATCACGAACAAAATCTGATATAAAGGTTTCATCAAACCCTGTTGTAAGCCAAGTTCAGATAGATGAGATAGGGAAAATATATTTTGGTACAAAATATACAATACAGAATATCTAATCATCAGGAAGTTCATTAACATATAAATAACTTTACTAACACCTAGCTACTACTGAGAACATTTATCTAACTCTGAGATCGTAGTTAGGAATGAACTTCATTTCATAATGATAATATAAATCCTACACCAGGGTGTATTCAGTATGAATGTGACCTTCGTGCATTAAGAAAGGTGTACCTTTGGTGAGGCTCACAGACCTCGAACCAAACTCAGAAAGCTAATGTGTGTGTGTGTGTGTGTGTGTGTTGTAGAATATGCATGATGCCATGAAACGCAATGTTTAAAAACTCAGAGTTTGAGAAGTAATTCGTACATGCTTAATTTTATTGAAATTTTGATGGCTTATAATTAGCAACTATTTTGCAAACTTATTGTATTATAGGTTTCACAACATTATGTATTTGTAGTGTTTTGATTATTATTTTGATCAGCAGTAGCCTATATGGAATTTATTTGTTCTTATGTTTGTATATACTCGTAAATTCTGACAATATGATTTTGAGGATGCACTGGGCTCTCACATTAATCCATGAAAAACGCTGTCCTAAATGCTACAGCCGGGTGATAATGCAACAGAGATGTGTGAAAAGCGTGCGAATTTGAGTTTTACATGCATCCAGCGATAGGATGTATGCATTGAAAAGTTTGTCAAAGAATGTTTATCACACATATAGTTATACACGTGGAAGAATTTAAGGTAAAACAGAAAGAGTCGCGAAAACAGTCTGTTAAATTATCATTCATGTATTAGCATTATAAAAACTACATGGTTCTACGAGCATGAAGTATGTGAACTTTTATTTGGGGGCTCCTGCTTGTTCATATAGTTTAGGCCTCTACAAAATGTCATCTGTTTGTAGGGTTGATCTCTGCTGTGCGGTTTTTGGATGTTTAGGCTAGAATGATCCCCCTTTATTTTCAAATATACATTGCAAAAGAGTATGAAGCCATGATCCTACCAGAAACTCTAGTAGATGTATAACTCATAAATTCGTAAGTGGGTCTTGATGGGGAGTTTCTCAAACAGTTCCATTTCCGTCTATATTTTTCATTTATATTTATCTAATTATTTATTTTTTCCAGCATCGTATAATTGTTTGATAAGGCTCATACTATGTTGTTACACGCTCATATGTGTGTATTCAAATTTTAACATTTTATATACATAATTGAGTCGGTGAATCATGTGAAATCTTTATATATGGCTTTCTCCGTCCAACTGTTCCCAAAAAGTGTTGTACATAAACAAAATTGAGATGTATAAACTTATAAAAATTTTATTATTAGAAATTTATTTCAGCAAATATTAGAACATTAACGGCTGAATATTTGATTTAGAACATGATTGTAAAACTATATATATATATATATAATTATATATATATATATATATATATATATATATATATATAATTATATATATATATATATATATATATATATTATATATATATATATATAATTATATATATATATATCTTCGTAAGCTCTGGGATTCATGATATAAAGACGTCTGACTGTGGCTCTACTTACATCCGACATTATTGTACTATTTCCTGTTAATTCCATTTCGATCTTTAGTATTTGAGCTGTCAAGTTCAATCTAGTGTCTGTTCGTATTATTAATATTTGTCACATGAACTATGGTCTTGCCACAATGTACAAATGCACATATTCATCACATCATAACATTGATCAACAAAGTTTTTCTCCATTTGCTAAATATGGGTGATTTTTATGTTCTTTTTACCCTGATTACAAAAATGAAAACACGTTTTTCTATTAACAACAGTTTTTGAGGGAACTGTAAATTAAAACCCTTTGAGATCGAGATGTCATTCCACAGTTTGCTTCATAATACGATATTTATTGTTAGTCATTTACTTTGTATAAAACCTTTATATTATGCATATTTTATATTTATATGTTATATATAATATGCATATAATTATTTAAGTATACATCTTAATATATATATATATATATATATATATATATATATATATATATATATATATATATATATATTAAGACACTTTGACAACGTACTAAAAGGATACGAGAATCCCGTGAATGTGATGGACTACCCTGAACTCGGAAGAGCGGAACGAAGTACGCAGGAAACTCCAGTAATCATGGAGGAGAAGTAGAAAAGGCAATAAAAACATTGGCGAACGGCAAAGCCACAGGAGCTGATGGAATCCCGAAGGAGTTGATGGAGGTGGGCGGTGAGGCTGTGGTGAGGTGGATGCGTGGTCTTTTCAGGTGGTGTTGGAGGGAGGAAGGGTGCCAAGTGACTGGAGTGAGGCCATTATATTACCCATATACAAGAAGGGAGATGCGAAGAGATGCGGGAATTATCGACCCATCAGCTTACTATCGCACTCTTATAAAGTTCTCGCCAAGATAATTCAAGATAGGATAAAGAGAAGAAAAGATGAAGTGATCTCGGAAGAATAGGCAGGTTTCAGAGCAGGTAGAGGCACAGTTGACCATATATTCACTTTCTCGCAGATTATCGAGAAGATGTGGGAAAAAAGAAGAGATGTGTTCTGTGTGTTTATTGATTTTAAGCAGGCTTTCGATTCGGTATGGAGAAAAGATATGATGAAAGTGCTGGAATGTTGGGGAATAGAACAAAGCATAATTGACACAATCAACAGTTTATACGAACACACAACAGCAAGAGTAAGGAAAGACCAGATCTTAACGGAGCGATTCAGAACAACGGGCGGAGTGATACAAGGGTGCCCGATGTCCCCCCACCTCTTCAATATGTTTATGGAATGGGTAATGGCGATGGCACTGAAAAATTGCCATACAGGTGTTAAGATCGGTGGGGTGGAAATAACAAACTTGAGATATGCGGATGATATAGTTCTACTAGCTGAACCGAAAGAAGATCTCCAGAGAATGGTCTCATTGACAGAAGAACAATGTGCCAAATACAAGCTAGTGGTTAACAGAGAGAAGACAAAATGTATGAAGATTGGACGCCTCAGAGAAGTTTTAGACATACGGCTGGGCGGAGAAAAATAGAACAGTTGGATGAGTTTAAGTACTTGGGAGTACACTTTACTACATACGGAGGCACAGAGAGGACAGTTCAAGAGAGAATATCATTGGGACGAAGATCATTTGAAAGACTAAACAAAATCTGGAAAGACAGGAACATCTCATTAAGTCTGAAAATCAGACTATTACGAGCAATAGTCATTCCTACGGTTTTATACGGTGCAGAGTGTTGGACGTTGAAGAAGAGAGAGGAAAAGAAACTGCTGGCATTTGAAATTAAATGTTTAAGAAGGATATGTAATGTGCGGTGGGAGGACAGGGTAACCAACGAAAGAGTGAGAGAAATTAATAATGTCAAAGACTTGATATTAGACCGGGTAAGAGATGCACAGAGGAGGTGGTTTGGGCATGTACAGGGGATGGACCGGGAGAGATGGCCGAAGATGGTGCTGCATGGACGAGTTGAGGGCATCCGACCGAGGGGACGGCTGAGGGAAACGTGGCTTAGACGTTTCCGCAGAGCAAACGAGGAGCGGACTGTGCAGCAGCTGACTCACATGGCGTCGGACAGAGGGACGTAGAGAGGATGGAGACATCGAATGTGGGACCCAACCCGGAGAACTCCGGACGGGACTTAAGTCAAGTAATTATTCTATGATATATATATATATATATATATATATCTATATATATAGAGAGAGAGAGAGAGAGAGAGAGAGAGAGAGGGGGGGACAAGCTTAACCTTCGTGAAATGATGAATCATCGAACGGAACACTAAAAATTTTGGATAGTGTGTATATATATATATATATATATATATATACACATGTATGTGTGTGTGTGTGTGTGTGTGGTGCTTGTGTGTACATATATATATATGCCCTTTCCTGAGAATCTGCGTGTGTGTGTGTGTGTGTGTGGGTGCGTGTGTGCGTGTATGTGTGTGTTTTGGACCGAGCTTAAGGCTCGGTTCCAAACTAAGAATTTGCACATTACATTATTTTGATCGCTAGCTAATTTTTAGGTAATACAGATAGGTAATGAGTGATACAAAAAAATTGTGGTATTAACCAAATGGTTAAACTCGTATATTGTATATGCAGGCTCTCATTTCTGTTAGTATGTAGATGTTAGAATGCTTTCGATGTAAAACAGTTTGGCGTGACTCCTGCTTCAGAGGATAGCTTAGGTGATTTAGGACTGCAATGAAAGAGACAGATGTGTAAAAGTGAGGATAAGTTTTAAACTACTGTTACCCCTGCTACTACTACTACTACTACAACTACTACTACTACAACTACTACTGCTACTACTACTACTGCTACTACTACTACGACTACTACTACTACTACAACTACTACTACTACTAATAATAATAATACAGTTTCCTCGTATACCCGACTTCTAGCTTGCAACAGAAAAATGGTGTACATTCTGTTGAAGAATGGGTAAAATTCAACAGACATAAGTAAGTACTGTATGTATATATATATATATCACAGAGAATACGTGGATTTAGAATAATGGAATTAGGACAGTTTTCAGAGAAGTTACGATTTTTTCCTCTTGTTGTATAAAGCATTCATAATTTGAGAGTATGTAACTTTCAGGTTTGTTAAAATAAACGAAAGCGACCGTGTAGTGAAAGATCCTTACTTGAATTATTGTTGAAGCTGTGTTTTAATTTCTTTGGTGGTATTGCCTCATGAAGGACTGGTGCTATATTTAGTCAACAATCTTTGCAACGATGCTAAATACTAGAGTTATGCCTTCTAAAGACCTTTCCATGTTTTCTATTAACTAGAAATGAGAGTTTTTTTTTTTGGTCAAACCTACTTATTTGGTTGTTGTCCAATAGATATCATTTTGTATCAGTAAATAAGATTTGCTCAACTAAAGCGCCTTTCAAGCATGGTGTGCCACAGGGCTGAGTTCTGGGTCCACTGTTATTTTTATTATATATAAATGACCTTCCACGTTCATCTAATATACTGAACTTCATAATGTTTGTAGATGATACAACTGTCTCTTTTTCTTGCAAAAATGTTAATACAGCTAAGAATATATCTCATTCAGAATTCATCAGTGTAATGAAATGGTTGACCACCAATAAACTCTTCCTATATACTAGTAAAACAAATTTCATGATTTTCACTAATAAAAGAAATGTATATCTTGATGAACTTAATGTTAATGAAATCGCCATAAAGGCGTGTGCTGTAACAGAATTTCTTGGTGTAATGCTAGATAAGAATTTGCAATGGAGTGATCATGTAAATTATTTCGCGAAAAATATTTCAAGGAGCGTTGCTATGATGTTTAAATTCAGAAATGTAGTCCCTAAACAAGTGTTATTGACTCTTTATCATACTCTTGTTCTTCCTTATATAACATACTGCTCCCTTGTTTGGGGAAACTCCGCTAACAACGCCTTAAATGGTACCTTTGTCATCCAAAAACGAGCAATAAGGTTATTATCTGTTGCTCACTTCCTTGATCACTCTAGTGCTTTATTTAGAGACTTAAACCTACTAAAGCTCAACGATATAACCAAACTGGCACATTTTATTTTTATTTACAAGTGTAAGAACAAAGTCATTAATTTGGAATGGGTAAATAGATATTTTGTAACTCAACAAGCAATCCACTCGTATCAGACCAGAAATAGATCAATGCTTGTTATACCTCGATTGTCTTCATCTCAAAACTACCCATTTTCATTGGATTGAAACTATGGAATGACTTGCATGCTGATAAAAAAATATTGTGAATGTAATTTGTTTAAAACCAAGTTGAAACCCCGATTAATATTGGCATACTAACAAAAATCTAGGATTAATATCCACTAATATTGTTTATTTATTGTCCATTAATATTGTTTAACATTGTAATACATATTTTAAACTATTAATAATTCTTATTTACTTACTTATTTATTTATTATTATAAATTTATAACAACTAGCTGCTTATTTTAAAAGATCCCAGTTAAACCTAAAGCTTAAGGGCAAATTAAATAAAATAAATAGTCGAGCTTCACAATTATTCATGTCATTGTAAATTGAAAATTATTTATTTTTATTATTATTAATATAGGTTATTCTATCTATCTATATCTAGAGGCTTTTATTGTGAAAGGAATTGATAGTGTTTTTTAAATACTCTTAACCTGTGAACATATATATAATAACAACAATAAATCAATATTAGTAATATGTTTAAGTGGATGTTTAGATGAGGATAACATATTTGCTTTTAGTTTTAAGGCTCATCGCACAGTTTGATGTAGGTTGTGAGATGAATGGTACGTTTACAGGTATACGGCAAAAAATACACATTTTAACTGGCTTGAGCTATATGACAATGAATGAAGACGCATCGATGATTTTATTTATGAAATATAAATTGCATGTATCTGCATGTTCATCCTAATCTTTTAAAAAGTCTGATATATATATATATATAATATATATATATATATATATATATATAAATTCATTCGCTTCACGTGCTTAATTGTGAAATTTATATATATTATATATATATAAATATATATATAATATATATACAAAGGTGTTTCAGCAAAGAGTACATTAAATTGGAAGATGAAATCCTTGGCTAATTCTAAACCACAATGTCTCTATTGTAAAATATCAGATTCTACATAGTTTCCATGTTGCAATACATTTAAGATGTTGTATTAATGAGAGTGAATATGAAGTGAAACCCCCGTAGGTTTTTGTAATCAATTATTCACAGATCTCTACAGTATGACCCCTCTTTGTTACAACCTAAAGGAAATGTTCAAAGTTGCCCCCTTCTGCCTCAATGCAGGCCTGTACACGTCGTACCATTGAATGTCTGACGCGTTCCAGAAGAGAACATTTTGCCCGAGCATCAAGGGAATATCTGGATACTGTTTATCCCAACAGGTGGATAGGGCGTGGTGGCCCCGTTTCCTTGCCACACCGCTCCCCAGATCTTAACCCTTTGGATTTCTACCTGTGGGGCCATTTAAAGACGTTGGTGTATGATACAGAGGTTCAAACAAGAGAGGAAATATGGCCACGTGTTCGTGACAGGTGCGAGCAAATTAAACATCGTCCAGGCATTCTGGAACGCGTCAGACATTCAATGTACGACGTGTACAGGCCTGCATTGAGGGAGAAGGGGGCAACTTTGAACATTTCCTTTAGGTTGTAACAAAGAGGGGTCACACTGTAGAGATCTGTGAATAAATGATTACAAAAACCTACGGGGGTTTCACTTCATATTCACTCTCATTAATTCAACATCTTAAATGTATTGTAACATGGAAACTCTGCAGAATTTGACATTTTACCAAAGAGACATTGTGGTTTAGAATTATCCAATAATTTCATCATCCAATTTAATGTACTCTTTGCTGAATCACCCTGTATATATATAATATATATATATATATATATATATATATATTACGATAACAAATAATATTATTTAAGATGGTTATTGAGGGTAAATAATAATATTTACGTTAGCTAAACAACATAATGTATCTTAATAGTTTTTATCATATGGACTATAGTCTGGTAATAAGCCTTTTCAATTCATTTCACTTCGCTTCATTTAATATTAGTGTAGAATAAACAAATTTGAATTAGGAGAAGCAAAAGTTACCCCTATAATTGAAAGTAAAATGTTCTATTTCAATTTATTAATTTTTTTTTACTTACTATTATATAATACAAATATTAATCAAAGAAATTGCTTTTGATTTAAAACATGTTTAGTCTGAGATTCTAATTTATGATGTATGCAATTTGCTCTTTAGACCTATTAAACCTTTTTAAGATATTTATTTTATATTGTCAGAATGTTTGTACCCCCTGCAGCTAAAACTAGCGGGAACCGCTAACACGCAGGAACAGAAAGTTCTCGAATGTACGTATGTTTTTGCATGTTTGTTCTTGTTTGTCACATGAAAGATTATGAAAGAACTTTTTTCAAGGAGGAAGGCGAGGGTGAATTTTTCTTAATTTTTTTTTTTTGAAGGTGAAGACGAATCTTTTTTTTTTTCTTTTTTTTTTTTTTTTTTTTTTCTTTTTCTTTTTTTTCATTTTTCTTTCTTTTTTTTTTGAAGGACCATGAAAGACACCTCATAAAGGAGGGACCGTCATGAAGGACGGTGGAGGACCGCCATGAAGGACGGTGAGGGGGGGAATTTTCAAATCGATCCAATTCTGTTTCACATTTTTCGGGTATACTACTAAGGTGGAGTGTAGGCGGGTTCGAGACCCGGCGGCAGCGCGTCCTTCGCGGTTGCTAGCCAGGGTGACCTAATGATCCGTGTTAAACCGTAGGTCTAAGATGGAGTGTAAACATCCTTCCACGGTTCGTAGGGGCAACCAGGGGATCCCGTTATTGCAACACTCCATCATGTTTGTTTATCTGTTTGTTTATTTCCCTCTCTTTCTTATATATATATATATTTCCCCGTTTAAAAGTAGGTCTAAGGTGGAGGGTAAAGCTTGATCTCCACCAGAATAAACAATTCGGACGGAAAGCAAAGGTGTGCCTATATATGTACAATTCCGGAAAAAAGTTCATCTAAAAATTCGTGTAAACACCTTTCCACGGTTGGTGGGGTACCCAGAGCGCCGTAGCAGGGATCTCTCTCTCTTCTCTCTCTCTCTCTCCTCTCTCTCTCTCTCTCTCTCTCTCTTCTTATATATATATATATATATATATATATATATATATATATTTCCCCATTTAAAAGTAGGTCTAAGGTGGAATGTAAAGCTTGATCTCCACAGAATGAACAATTCTGACGGAAAGCAAAGGTGTGCCTATATGTACAATTCCGGAAAAAAAGATCATCTAAAAATTCGTGTAAACACCTTTCCACGGTTGATAGGGGTACCTAGAGCGCCCTAGCAGGGATCTCTCTCTCTCATATATAATATATATATATTCTATATATACACACATATATATATTTTCCCCGTCTAAAAGTAGGTCTAAGGTGGAGTGTAAAGCTTGACCTTCGCCAGAATGAACAACTCGGGCGGAAAGCAAAGGCGAGCCTATATATGTACAATTCCGGAAAAAAGTTCATCTAAAAATTCGTGTAAACATCTTTCCACGGTTGGTAAGGGTACCCAGAGCGCCCTAGCAGGAATCTCTCTCTCGCGCGCTCTTTTATATACAGGGTGTCCATAAATGATTACCCTGATTAAAGCATGCTATAACTTTTAAATAAACACTCGTATTCAAACACAGTTTTAATCATAAGTAGATAAACATACAAAGTTTTGATACATAGTTAATGAACTTAATAAGCTTCCACATGTGCACCCCTAGTGGCACGTAAAATGTCTAAACGGTATTCACACTCACGCCACACATTTTCCAACATTTGTGGGTTAACTGTTGCAATTGCATCCGTAATGCGTTCTCGCAATGTCCTGATATCTGGAACAACTGTTGCATAAACCAAATCTTTAACATGACCCCAGAGAAAGAAATCCAGCGGGGTAATGTCTGGTGATCTTGGGGCCATGGGATTGGCCCGTCCCTGCCAATCCATCGATTTGGAAATGTTGCGTCGAGAGTTTCACGAACAACATGCGCCCAATGAGGGGGTGCCCCATCTTGTTGGAAGATGACAGTTGGCTGTCTGTCCTGCAGCTGGGGGATGGCGTAATTGGTGAGCATATCCAGGGTCACAGTTGCGGAAACAGTGTCCTCAGCGAAGAAGAAAGGACCAATTATCTGGTCATGCATTAGTCCACACCAGACATTGATATTCGGACTGCCCCGAATATGCTCCCTTACGGCACGTGGGTTTTCCGATCTCCAAATACGCACATTGTCTGTTGACTCTACCACTAAGATGAAACGAACGTAGCCTCGTCTGAAAAGCAGACACGTAACAAGAAGTTATTATCCTCGTCAATGCTGTTCAAAATGTCAATAGCGAATTGTTCACGTTTTGGACGGTCATCAGGCTTCAGTTCTTGAACAATTTGTACCTTGTAGGCGTGTAACTTCAAACGTTTGTGTAACACTTTGTGCACCGTAGACTTCGGTATCTTTAGTTGGCATGAAGCTTGTCTCACCGATTTCCTTGGTGACCGTGTGAAAGCAGTTTGAATGTTTTCCACCGTCCCATCGGAAACTGATGGTCTACCACTGCTCTTTCCCTTTTCCACGTTTCTAGTTTCCAAGAATTTTTTCATCCACGACTTAATTAACTTCACATCAGGTGGCTTCTTTCCATAATTTGTTCTGAACCTTCGCTGAACACTGACAGGACATTTTGTTTCTGCAAGCCACACAACACATTGTGCCTTCTCTGTCACAGACGCCATCTTAACTGAACAGCTACTACAGCGCTCCTAGCGGCGAATGCGGTAGACGAAACACACCAGCACAGAAACTCTATGTGTGTACGAGATCACCCGTAAAAATAAAACGGATGTAAGATTCGTCATTAAAACATGAGAGCATAGTTTTCAGGGTGAACATTTATGGACACCCTGTATATATATCCCCGTTTATAAGTAGGTCTAAGGTGGAGTGTAAAGATTGACATCATCAGAATGAACAATTCGGACACAAATGAATAAATAGAAAGGGAATATGATAAAGGAGGGAAATGAAGAAAGGTGAAAGCGATATAAGCAAACATCTAATTAAACGATGTAATTAGCTGAACAATAGGACATAAATATTTATGGAAAATATATATATATATATATATATATATATATATATATATAATTATATTAAACAGCGTTCTGAAAATTGTGGAGTTTGGCGGAAGCGATAGATAATTTCGATTTAAAATTCCAATAAATAAACTTCTTTCCGCAGGAGTTTATTTCGAGATCATAAAGATTAAAACTTCATCAACAATTGACTCGTCGTTTAGTGTATCTCTCAAACATACGCGAATTATACCAAATATATCTGCTAATCATAGTTTTTCTTGTCTTTCTAGAATCTAGAACAACAAAAAAAAAAAAATAATTACGGGACTATAAACACTTTCATTCTAAACTTTTCTCATATATGTTGTCGGGTCAATCTTATTCCCATTCTCTCGAGATCGTAAACGTTGGGCTAATCATCGCAGCAGTTATTTTTAAATATATTTATTGTATCGTGGAAATTTTACAGCGGTTTTCTTCATGGGTAATTAACAATCTTCCACTTTTATGTTTCAAGACACCTTAAACCGTAGTTTAGCGTTTCTCTCAAACATACGCGAATTGTACCGAATATATCTTCCAATATCACGAAAACCCTTCCTTTCCCGACAAACGAGAATGTACAGGCGAGCATCATGCACCATAAAACGTTTCACATTCCAACCTCAACTCTCTCTCTCGGTCGAATACAGGATCAAAAAACAAAGCGTCTCTCGTCTCTCCGCTATGCAGGCCTACGCGTCAGGCAGGCCCCGGCCCAAAATTTACCGCTAGCCAATAGGAAGCTAACGATTGTTTTGTGGGTTGGTCACAAGCCCCCTTTATAAAAGGGAGCAGTTCATCTCAGAGCCTCAGTTCGTATGTTTTTTCGCTTAGTGCTTTTCAAATATACACTCTGTGTCAGTTATCGCTCTACAATTCTCCTGATTTGATTGAAGATCAAGACTTTTATGCTCACGCAACGCTTCTAATTTGTAGAGCTATAGATCGGGAGGAACTTTTATCTACCCAGATTGTTACGGAAAATTGTAACGAAGTGCAAGAACCATTCAATGAAGACGCTGTTAAAATGTAAGTAACTTATAAGTGTCTAACCTAACTTTATTCTGAGTTTTCCTACAAATAAAAATTAATCCCAGGACTCTTTCTCGTTTATAAAATATAACCTAACCGGGACATATATATATATATATATATATATATATATATATATCGGCCAGGACCCTACCCTGTTTATAATAATATAACCTAACCGGGACATAATATATATATATCGGCCAGGACTCTTTCTCGTTCATAACAATATAACCTAACCGTAAAGGGCGCAATAAACGCGTTTTCAAAAATATTGTTAATTCTCTATTTCCTTCGGGTTATTTCGGCATATATATATATATATATATATGGTGTGTTTTTATTTGTACATTTCTTGTACAGGTATGATTTTAGTCTCGTTTATAACAATATAACCTAACCGTAAAAGGCCGCAATAAACGCGTTTTCAAAAATATTTTATAATTCTGTTTTCTTCGGGTTATTTCGGCATATATATATATATATATATATATATATATATATATATATATGTGTGTGTGTGTGTGTGTGTGTTTGTATTTGTACATTTTTTGTACAGGTACGATTTTAGAAATATTAAAAACTTACAATAGAAATATTAAAAACTATTAAGATTTGGCTGCGGGTTCGAAACCCGTTGCAGGCAGACGGAGCATAGCACACCCAGCTAATCTTACTTTTGAAAACTGTCAGGTATCTGCTTATGGTTACAATTTGCTGTTAGTCTAACCTAGCTTTATTCTGAATTTTTCTACAACGTAAAAATTAATCCCATTATGCTTTTAATTATTGTCTGTTTCCATCGTGATTATTTCGGCATATATATATATATATATATATATATTATATATATATATATATATATGGTGGAGCTTTAATAATATTTTTCTCGATAATTCAGCACCGCAGTAGGATTTTTAAATTACCAAAAGTTTTAAGAATTCTGTCTTTTTATTATATTTTTTTAAATTCGTGGCACTTCTCTTGTTGTAGCTCTTTATTTTTACTTACATTATAGGACCGATGCGGAACTTGATCGTGTTATAGCTACTTTTGATGAAAGGGGAATAAATGATATGGATGCTTCTCCGCACAGCCAACACCAGTGACCTGAATATAGAAGTCGAGGGGCTCACATCCGGTCCAGCGAGTGTCAGATCATCGAGGAACTAATGTAAGTATTTTTGAGGTTAAGAACAAAACACATTGTATTTTCATTTATTAAATGTTAGAAAACATGCACAAAGCGGAACCAGTGTCCGTTAAATAAGTTTTAATGGCTACATTTTACAGTTACAAATATATATACAACTTTACACAATATAGATATACACCTTTACACAATACAGCGGGTGCTAACATATGGGAACCTTTTTTTTATCTGTCTGCATATACTTTTATCATTCATCTCTGTGTCGCACAAATCTAATAATTTAAAAAAATTATAAATCCCTTCCCACGTGACATGTGCAGGAGAAATTAAATGCAATACCAGCTGCACGTTTCGCTATAATATCCTTGAAAACGGTATGGGTTCCATACAATCTCAGGTACATGTAATTGCGCGATAAACTGCACAACCACAGAATCATTCCAGGGCTGAAAGCCGAGTGAATAAAAATAGTACATTCTTTTCCCTATTTTTTAAATAGATTGCAAACCAATGAATCCCCTCACCCCCCACAATGTCGGTGTTAACGATAATCCCGTACCAGTTTCTCGTACTTGGCAGATTCAATATTTCATTCTTCGCAAACACACCAATAAATTTTGAGCTTGTGAAACGGTCACTTTTCATTACTCTCTGGAGTGTATTCGCATCCATTTTAAAAGTCTGTGACCACGTTCCTGAAACGATCAACTTCTATTAGTGCCTGTGATTCGAGGTACACGAGTACACTTATAGGCGCGTCTATAGGCTTGGCAAATTCCAACCTGACTGAGATATTCCCACTCTGCTGTGGACGTAAATGCGTATTTGCGCCAGCAGACAAGTCAGGCGTAATATCAAATGAATAAATGTTAAATTCTTCAATAAATTCTTTCTGCGTTACACCAAACCCAAGTTCGTCACAGGCGCCTGTATTATGAGCCAGACTACTATATGCTCTCGCGCAGAGCGGAAACACAGTGTCTGATGAGTAGTCCGTAATCATGGTCCCTTCCAAAGCGATGCCATTTACGTATAGAGTAATATTTTTAAGGCCGAAATTCTCGAATTTAAAGGCACTCTTTTTATATTTTCCATTCGTCGAGGCGTGTCCTTAGGGTGTCACTTTTGGACTTTTTTGAAAAGTTATGGTGCTTACCTCTTATACTGTGACAAATTGACAAAAACCATGAATAAACCAAAAAAAGACAATCGGGTAATATTTAGGGTCCCCGCCCCCATTTGAAAAATAAGCCCCCTATTCACACAAAAAATGGTGATTTTTTGAGATATTTTTGGTCAGTTTCCTTACTAATCATCATATTTCAAAAATTTTGCAACCAAAATGTAGAGAATAACGGTATCCTCTTATTGTGAACGTTTTAAAACTATTTTAGTTGTATACAGTGCTGATATTTGAGTGGACCTTATGAAAGTTTTCCCTCTGTTTTCATTTCTATAACATTTATTTACAGTATTTCCAGGTTTTATCTACAAAAAGTAAGCAAATATAACCAAATATATGATAAATTTTCTTTTCTTTCAGAATTCTATTATAGATTTGCTTAATTTCATAGTTTATTAAAAAGTCAATAGTCATAGCTAACAGTAAGCCAATATTAAGAACAGACCTAAGAAAATATGATTCTTTATTGGGAAAGTTAGTGGAAGACATATGCGCAAGAGAAGGAAGCATGCTTCCAACGAATAGTGAAGTTCTCAGTCACTTTTTCTTCTTGAGAAGAGATCAAATGAAAAGCGACAATGTGTCAAAGGAAGAAAATATTTTGAGAGTATTAGATAAGGTAGGAAAGGTGTGGATTATGGCTGGCATACCATCAAAATCCGTTAGAAAGCAGAAAGGACCCCAAAAAATGCGGGATTTTATAAAAGAGCATGAGAAGTTGGGTAAAAATATAAAGAAGAAATGTTATGAAACCCAAAAAACATCTTTTCTGTCTCATTTAGATAACTTATTTGATACATCAACTGAAAATGTATGTAATGAGATCCAAAATGATACATTGAGAACTATACAACAGAAGAATGAGGATCTTCGCTTTTTGGAAGATCAGCGAAGTGCTAGAATATATTCTCTGGGTCCGATCGATAAAGCTTATGTAGCCAAACTGATCAAAAAGACTGCTAGAATAGAAGGTGAAGAACGAAGAAAATTGAAAGAAAAAGAGCGAAAGGCATTAGAAGAAGAGAGACACAAACTTCGATCATCTGAAGGCGAGTTAGTGGACTCAAGTAATGGTGAAGATGATTTTACTCCGAGCCCAGACCCATCAAAACGTCCTAAGTTACTACAGTCAACATTAATATCTAATACAGCTGATCGTTTAGGACTATCATTTGGACAACACTCGACATTTGCATCTGTCGTAGCAGCTGAATGTGGGCTAGATTTAAAAGAGATGTCATTATCGAAAAGTACTTCTGCGCGAGCTGCGAAGAAGTCGAAGAAAGCTACTGCTGACACTATTAAAGAGTCGTTCAACCCACCTCAATATTGTGTAGTCCACTGGGACAGCAAAATGATACTGAATGTTTCAGGAGGAAAGCAGTATCGATTGGCAATACTTATATCGGGAGAGAATGTTGAGAAACTTCTCTCGATACCCGATATCGGTGTCTCAACTGGATCGACAGTGTATCTAAAGGTATTTGGAAAATCTACTTCACCCGAAAACGAATCTTTCAAGACCTTCAGAGATGTTATATGGGAGAAGTTAGATACTAAGCAACCCTTCAAACAGCTATCTATCAATGACAGACATCTCAAGGACCTGAAAAAATGCGTCATAGATTTTATGACAGATTTGCTCAAAGATAACCAGATCCTTCCCAGGGATGATTACAGAGAGGTAGCTGAAACAACTATGCTCGTTTTAGGAGAAATTCCTGCCAGAGGAATACACTAGATCAAGCCAGGAGCTCTCCATCACGCCAGATGGATGGCTGTCATATTGTATACGAATAAGATGTTAGCATTTTCAGACCAAGCCGGATATGATAATGTTACAATAAAAAAGCTGGAAAGAGTATGTTTGTTTACATCGCTGATATACTCCAAGTACTGGCTATCAGTCACCAACCCACTTGAGGCTTCTGAAAATGACCTCCTATACAACGAATTAGTTCAGTACAAAAAGATTGACAAGGAAGTAGCGGAAGCTGCCTTCAACACTCTAAGAGGTCATTACTGGTACCTATCTGAAGAACTTGTAACCCTTTCTCTCCTTGGAGATTTACCTCATAGTGAAAAGGACAAGGTGGCCAAAAAACTTTCCTCTTTCAATCAACCACCAGAATTCAAATAGGGTAAGCCGATATTTCCCATCCTAAAACAACGAATTAAAATTCAGAAATTAGTTGGTCCAAACTCATGGTTTGTATTCAAAGTCCTTGGTTCAACAGGAAATTGGATAAGGACTCCAGCTGTAACGTGGGACAGCAACAATGATTTTCAACGGATGAAGAAAATACTCTTCAACTAAGGTTGCTAATGACACTGCAGAAAGGGGTATCAAACTTTTGCAGGATTTTCATGGCTCATGTGGGGATGAAGGTGAATTTCAGGCATTGCTTCAAGTTGTAAGGAAAACAGACGTGTTTTCCCAAAGTTTTTCAAACAAGGCCTTTTGAATTTGTAATTTCTTTCCATTTATAATTTCATTTCATTTACAATTTTTCATTATAATTTCAAGAATAGCACTTTGTTTCTATTTGATTAAAATTGTTTTGTGTTTGTATTTCATAATAAAAAAATAAAAAAACGATGGGGCTTTGCATATTTCTTTAGATTAATAAAAATTTAAGTCTACATTTGTCATGTTTTTTTTTGCGAAATTTACTAATTTTAATCTACTAAACATGTGCAAAGTTGTTCCCACTTTGAATCTCTAAACCAAAAAAGTGTTGCTCATTTAAGCCCATCTGCTTTTTTTATTTATATTTTCAAAGCCCATCGCCGCAGAGCTGCATTGGGATGATGTTCTATGGATGGCGGTGACATCCAAAGTATATAAGATAATATTTTATTGCAGTTCAGATCTTCCAAAGATATAAAACAGCAGCATTTTTCTCTTAGAAAATGCATCGAAATGGCCAAAGAGATATAAAAAATTTAATAAATTTAACTTAAAGGTTAATAAAAACTATTCAAATTGAAGCGCATTATTATTCTTTACATTTTGGTAGCAAAATTTTTGAAATACGATGATTAGTAAGGAAACTATGACCAAAAATATTTCCAAAAATCACCATTTTTTTTGTGTGAATAGGGGGCTTATTTTTCAAATGGGGGGGCGAGGACTCTAAATATTACCCGATTGTCTTTTTTTGGTTTATTCATGGTTTTTGGTCAATTCGTCACAATATAAGAGGTGAGCACCATAACTTTTCAAAAAAAAGTCCAAAAGTGACACACCCTGGTGGTCCTGCATTCCAATTAATATCCTATTAGGTAGGACTCCAAGGGCCACGTTTTCTAGTTGTTTCGAGGACAACCCGGCGGGGACCGTGTATAGTTTGATCTGTACCCTGTTAATTGGGTATTTTACGGTGGCGTGTATTAAGTCTTTCTCACTTTCTATTTGTTTCGGGGAAATTAATTTCACTCGGCGTATACTGCAAATACGTCTCCATGATGTGAATCACAAGGGGTTTCGCGCCCTCTTCTTGATCAGACCCCAGATTTATGCAGATCTCAGGAATTGTGCGGGTAAGCTTCAACTTCATATCCACCCTGTTCATAAGCAGTTTCTCCTGGAATGTGAAATCTGTATGAAGACGTCCAAAACATTCGTATATCTTTTTTTTAGAATTTTTAAATTTATCCTTTATACCATTTTCATCTTTAGTATGGTACCCCTCGGCGGTTAAAAAGGTGTCCTTCGCTTCTTTTGAAAAGTTGAGGGCATTTTCGAGATAGGCTCGTAGGTGGTAGTACCCCGTTCCTGCCGAGATGTTAACCTGGTTTAAATACACCTCACACTGGCTGAATATGGAGTGTAAAAAGTTGGTTTCAGGGTAGGCACAGTAACTATCATCGCAGTCCGTCCCATCAGAATGGGCTATACGCAGTTTAGCGTACATGTGCATGCAGCTCGGGTAAAAAAAGTAAGGGCCTGAGCTGGGTATCACGAATTCTATAGGGGCACTGGGCGAACTAATTGTGTTTGATAGGTTAATTGTAATAAAGTCGCTATACTCAATAGAAACCTGAGTGGGGGGGCATATGAAAGAGGGATAGTTCCGATTTACAGCATTGTGAACTACACGGATGGATGAAACGCGCCATGACGAGTCAGAAATAGTGCCACCTCCCTCGACAAGTATTAGTCAGCCTATGCTTTGTGAGAGTAGTGTCCTCAGCTTATATCAGTTGAAAAAATGATCAGCCATAGGTTTCATACGCTTAGAGCACTTCTTTTTTGATTTCCTTTTATGTTTAGCGCCACGAGATGGTAACCCCTTCTTCCTGGCAGATCTCTTTTTTTCGCCACCACGCATTTTTCTCTGCATTTTTGATGATTTCGTCCCGTGTACGTTTTAAATGTTTTCTTTAGAGCTTCTTTAGTCTTAGTTCCGCCCATTATGTCTTCTGCCGCGTTAAAACCTGTTTGTAACGCCTTCCGCACTAGGTACCTGGCACCCTTCTTCAACAGTGGGACAGCGGTGCGTAGTATGGATGAAAAAATGGATCCAAGTCCACTCCCACGCTGGTATCTCACTCCTCGGTAGACTGTGAATGGCCTTCGAGTCATTATAAACGGCGAAAGTGTAGTTTCACTGTTAAGCTCCCATCACCGAATGGGAAATTTTTCCTTCAATTGTTCTTATATATATCGAGATGCTGGTTAATAGATTAGTCGCAACATTCACATAATGGGGCTTGTCATATGTAATGCTCAAACTTTTTCCTCTATGGTTGGGGATGTGTGCAATGCGCAGCAGGCGCGCCTGGGTGTCCCCAACAAATTGGCGCTCTACGATATTGCTGTAAATATAGCACATGTCTTGGGGGCGGAGAGCTTTCACCCAATTTCTCCATCTTCAATTGATACATTAAGCTGGACAAGTCATGCTGTGCCTCGTGAAAGGTATCTCTTTGGAGAGCTGCGCAATATCGCCCCTCAGCCACAACTGTGAACAGCTCTTTATCTTTAATATTTCTACTAAGCGTTGACTTTAACTTCAGTGTGCATGCAGGCGTGTCTATGTTTACGACTTCAAAAAGTAAATCGTTTGTCAGGTACGACATTTCAAGAATCTTGTTTAACTCCGTCACAATGTCCATGGCTGTATCATAATGCCCGATTCCTCGCGATACATTTGTGCTATAGTACCGTTCTTCACCGAACAGGACTGAACGCATAGTATTGTCTAAGGTTATGCCTAATTTTTCGCACTCATCGATTCTTCAAGGGATCAGAAATATGATTTGCTCATTTTCAAGAGTTAAAAATTTGGAGACTAACTGGAGTTCACATAAGCCCACCTCATACGAATCACGCTCCAATTCAATTGGTCCGTGGAGTTCTGTCACAAAGTTGGCGAGGGTGTTAGGATGTACATAGAGAGAAAAGAGGACGGGAGTGTGACATAGAAGTGGCTAGGCGCCATGTTGCATACTAGTAGTATAGCCTCAAAAGGGTAGAGTGCAGGAATGTTGCAATTTATTACGTAATGTTGCAAAGGGGGGTGGGGTGTTGCAAAGGGTGGTGGGTGTTGCAAAGGGGGGTGGGGTGTTATGCACCATGTTGAAAACGGGGTGGGGTGTTGTAAAAAAATCCCTGCAAAGGGGGTGGGGGATGCTGCAGGTGCAACAAGGGGTCATGAAACTTGGAGGCGGCGTTATCCCCCAAGAGAAAGGAGGAGAGGTGTTCACCTGGCAGGAGCCAAGTGCATATTAAGACCAGCCGAGTAGGCGTTGTCTTATAGGTTCCTAATCAGCCAGTTGGCATAGAAGGAGCCAAGGGGGGAGGGTACACCTGAAGGAGAGAGAGAGAGAGAGTATCGGCCGTTGTTGCCGATTGCAAGGGCTTGGAGGCGGAGTTCTCCCCCAAGCTATTTTCGTATACCTAACCTAAGAGGCCTCTAAGGGGTTTTCCCAAAGGGCCAGAAAGAGAAAGGACCAGAGGTCCTTGCTCGGCTGGGAGCCGAGCTTCAATGACTCCGTCATCAGCCTCTCGCTCTTTTATAGACCTCTAATCAGGCTGAGTTGCCAGATAGCGCCATGTATTTAATAGAAGGCTGAGTTGCCAGATAGCAATATTTATTAAATTAAACCATATATTAATCAAAATACCACAATATATTTATATCATGGTAGTTATTCAATACAGAATTTCTTTTAATTGTTGGAATTAAGAAGATTCATCTGTTTATTAAATAAATAATTTAAACACACGCTCTTTACACAATAAATCACTTAATTCCTATTTTATTATAAATACCACAATTGAATAACAGTGGGAAAAACGAAAGGAAAAGAAACCTTACAAAGAAAGTTAAAATAAACCAAAACACACGGCCGTCCATTCCCCCAATCTCCTCACCCCATCTGTGTTTGTATATATATATATATATATAATAATATATATATATATATATATATATATAGAAATAATCATAATAACCGTGTCTATTTAATTTTGTCATTCCTTATATATATATATATATATATATATATATATATATATATATATAAATGGATTTTCACCTTAAAGTGAATTAAAAACTAACTATTACTTAATTCCTATCTTTATTATAAATATCACAATTGAATAACAGTGGGAAAAACGAAAGGAAAAGAAACCTTGCGAAGATCGGTGAAAATAAACCAAAAACACACGGTCGTCCCCCCTCCTCCCTCATTCCTCCCAAACTCCTCACCCCATCTGTGTTTGTATATATAAACGAATGAACAACTCGTGCACACACACACAAGCACACGCACACACAAACGCCTCTGTACATATCATGTGAATGAAAATCAGAAAAAAATGCCAAACGTATATTTTGTCATTCCTGATATATATAATATATATATATATATATATATATATATAAATGGATTTTCACCTTAAAGTGAATTAAACATTAACTTTATTACTTAATTCCTATTTTTATTATAAATATCACAATTGAATAACAGTGGGAAAGAAAACGTACGAAGAAAGTTCAAATAAACCAAAACACACGGTCGTCCCCCCTCCTCCCTCATTCCCCCAAACCTCTCACCCCATCTGTGTTTGTATATATATATATATATATATATATTATATATAGAAAGAATCATAATAACCGTGTCTATTTAATTTTGTCATCCCTTATATATATATATATATATATATATATATATATATATATATATAATATATAAATGGATTTTCACCTTAAAGTGAATTAAAACATTAAAAAATCACTAAACAATTAAAAGAAACCTTACGAAGAGACGTGATTGTATATATAATAAACGAATGAACAAATCGTGCACACACACACACAGACACACACACACACACACACACGAGGAATCGTTTCCCGACTCGAATCACACCTGTTTGCCCAGAAGCCTTTTTGAAATGACCACAATTTGACCTTTCTTCCAGTCTACTCGGGGTAAACATCGCTTCATTCCGATTCTTAATTTTGCTGTTGTATTTTTATTTACGCGTAATTTGAATGGTGTCATATTTCTTAGATAACATCTCTGTTATTGAAAGATATACACACAATTATATTAAATAATAATCAGCGAAAGAAACAAGGGGGCAAACCTGAAAGACCTAATAATTATATATATATATATTATATATATATATATATATATATAATATGTATAGAAACGACGTAAGTATAGAGGAGTGTTCTGCACACGAGGAAGAGAAATAACGAACAAATGAAAATGAGGTAACCGCCAGGGAATCGAACCAGGATCTTCCGATTGCCGGTCAGATATGCTATCTGACTGACCGAGGCCGGTGGTGTAGTGGATAGCATATATGACCTGCAATCGGAAGATCCTGGGTTCGATTCCCGGGCGGTTACCTCATTTTTCATTTGTTCGTTATTTCTCTTCCTCGTGTGCAGAACACTCCTCTATACTTACGTCGTTTCTATACATTAATATACTGCGTGGTCATTGCAGTTAAATGTGTATATATATATATATATACATTCAACTGCAAAGAACACGCAGTATAAATAACGTAAAGAACGACGCTTGTATAGGAGATATTCCGCGCAAGACGAGAAAGAGAAAACAACAAATGAAAAATGAAGTACCACCTGGGAAGATCCCGGGTTCGATTCCCAGGTGGTACTTCATTTTTTCATTTGTTGTTTTCTCTTCTCGTCTTGCGCGGAATATCTCCTATACAGCGTCGTTCTTTACGATATATATAATATATATATAGAAAGAGAGAGAGAGAGTTTTGTTCACTTTTAAAATAAATAAAGGAATGGATATATATATATATATATATATATATAGAGGGTGGTACAAATTACAGTAGTAATAATAACACTGGGGAACAAATTTTAACTTTTTTTTGTTTCTTGGACGTGAACAGGTCGGTCTTATAGGATTTTTTCCGCTGATTCCGAATATAGCCGTAGAATTTCTCTATCACCCAAGGTTACTGAGAAATTTCTATTTTAATATTTATTCAAAAAATGTATAGAAGTTAGTAAAAATACTTCATAAAAATTATATTAGTGGCAGATTGGCATTTAAAATATTCTTCTTGAAACTTCTTTGTCACTGATTTTCTCTCGTAGTTTTCATTAGGAGCTTCTCGCATCAATGTCCAACAGTAATCAGCTAACATTGCCGGATCCCACCTCCCTTGGTAGCGTTTCTCCATAGTAGCTATATCTTGGTGGAACCTTTCTCCATGCTGATCGCTTACGTCGCCGAAGTTTTCAGCGAAGAAATCTAAATGGGAGTGCAAGAAATGGATTTTTAGTGACATATTACATCCCAATAACCTATATGCTTCAATCATGTCCTGCACTATTTTTTCATAGTTAGAGGCTTTGATGTTCCCTAGAAAATTTGTGACAACATTCTTCATGGCCTCCCATGCCACTTTTTCTTTTCCTCTCAAGGCATCATCAAACTTTTGATCTTTCATGAGCTCTCTGATTTGGGGGCCAACAAAGATCCCTTCTTTTATCTTTGCATCGCTAAGTCGTGAAAACTTTTTCTTCAAATATTTGAATGCCTCATCTTCTTTGTTCATTGCTTTGACAAAATTTTTCATGATGCCAAGTTTGATGTGAAGTGGCGGTAAGATATTTTCTTGGGGTCAACTAAGGGTTCATGAGACACATTCTTCAGTCCTGGGATACATTTTTGACGAAGTGGCCAATCCTTTACAAAATAATGCGAATCTCTGGCTCTGCTGTCCCATTCACAAAGGAAGCAGCAAAACTTCGTATAACCGAGCTGCATTCCCAGAAGAAGCGCGACGACTTTTAAATCCCCACATATATACGAACGAAACTGGTCATAATTAATCTGCTGAGGATGAGTTTCATATTTTCGTAAGATTCCTTCATGTGGACAGCGTGCCCTACAGGAATGGAAGGGTATTTATTTCCATGTGAAGTAGTACAACCTTGAGGCTTAGCTTCGAAGAGTCAATAAATAAACGCCAATCTTCAGATTTGTGCTCATGACCGAGAGCTAACAGCAGTCCATTTACATTGTTACAGTAGCATAAACCACCTGACGAGGAGAAATACTGCATCAGATCTTTTTGGCGAGTGCGGAACGCCGATATGCTTGTATCTTTTGCCAGCAAATTCCATTCACGTAACCTGGAGCCCAATAATTCCGCTTTCTTTTTCGGAAGGTCCAAATCTCTCACGAGATCATTCAGCATAACCTGCGTTATCATACGTTGTTTATTTGATTCAGGTTGCTGAAAGTCTGTATCTTTAGTGTCATAAATTTCCATTGGTTCAACTTCAGACTCTTCATCCAGTGTCCATGACTTTGGGAGAGTTGGAATTGGGTTATCATCGTCATGTAGTACTGGTCTCATGGCAGATGCAAGATTTGGGTATTGAATTTTATGTTTATTTTTGGCAGAGAATCCTGAAACGTTAGTCATACAAAAATAGCAATCCGTTAGGTGATCCTTGGGCTCTCTCCAAATCATTGGTATGGCAAATGGCATAGATTTGCGGGTACCTTTAATCCAACCCCTAAGAGTGACGGCACAGGAAATGCATGAGATATGAGGTGCCCAGGATTTGTCTTGGTCGCCTACCTTACATCCAAAATAAAGTTCGTAAGCCTTCTTCACGAGTGGGGTCATCGTCTTCCTCTGTGCCATTATGGTCAGTTCTCCACATACGTAGCAAAATGTATCTCTGGGATTAATACAGTTTCGATTCATGCTGGCGGAAAATTATTGAAATCACGGAAAACTTTTTGGAATGAAAAACCAATTTTTTCTATTATGAAAAATTTTAAAATTTGAGTAAAACTTGAAAAAAAAATTTCTTTTTATTAAAAATCTGTTTGTTTAAATAGCTATATTTTTTAATGCCAAAAATACTATTAAATATAGTTAACATGGAAAAAAAAGAAAGTAAAATTAAATTAGTATACTTAATTTTAACTAATATGTTGGGAAAACTCTGAGTAAATGGAAATATTATTTTCTCGAAAACTATGGGTGATAGAAAAATTCAGAAACCATATTTGGAATCAGCATCAAAAGTTCTATAAGAAACCAAATAGTTTTCAAGAAACAAAAATGTTGTTCGCTAGTGTAATTAACTCTTTCTCGCCGAATTGGAAAGCTTTTCACCCGACCTTAGACCTACAGTTTAACGTGGATTCAGAAATACATATCGTCAGGGAATGATTGCTCACTATTTCATCGAGATAATTAAAGCTCATATACAGGACCTGCATTGTCTATAAGATCTGTGGCGCGTGGAGCCTTCAGAAGATGTGAACATCAGTTCTGTGGATCAGTTCAAGAAATACATCTCGTCAGAGAATCGTTGCTCACTCTTCCACATTTCAACATAACAGGAATCATTTGATTATTGAACCGGATTTAAATAACAGGATCATTTGATCCGGGGGTAGTATGACCGCAAAAACATGCACGATTTTTCTCTTTAGTAATAATAACAACTAGCTCTTCCCGAATTGTAACAACGGTTAAGGTTTTCACTCCGCCTTAGACCCACAGTTTAACGTGGAAACCGAATGCTCTTTTCTTTTTAAAAATATAATTAAAGGAATGGATATATTTATAATTTCTTTATTATAAAATGTGGAACATGCAGTCTTCAGAAGATGTGAACAGCTGTTCTGTGGATCAGTTCAAGAAATACATCTCGTCAGGGAGTCGTTGCTCACTCTTCCACATCATAATTTCAACATAACAGGAACATTTGATTATTAGCCAGTTGGCTTAGAAGGCGTAAATGGCTTGTTCAGGTTGAGTTGCCAGATACCACTTTTTATTGTATACATTATTATGGAGAGGTGCCAGATACCGTTTTAATTGTATACATTATTATGGAGAGTTGCCAGATACCATTGCTCAGGTACACAGTTGCCAGATTGTACCATTTATTTTCTTAAAAGTTGGTTTAGAATTCCGCTAGTAGGTTTAGAAGGCGTAACATGATATAATTAACCAAAAGAATTAAGTAAAACAACATTGCATCATTCTGTTTATTATAAATATATAGAAAATAAATATACATTTGAATGATCAATAATAATAGAAATATGAACGAGGAATATGCATATAATCATATATCCGTCAATATAACAGTACAGGAGAAATACACACACACACACACACACACACAATTATGGAGATATATAGAAAATAAATATACATTTGAATGATCAATAATAAGAAATATGAGGAATATGCATATAATAAAAAAATACACACACACACACACACACACACACACACACACACACACAATTATGGAGATATATAGAAATAAATATACATTTGAATGATCAATAATAATAGAAATATGAACGAGGAATATGCATATAATCCTTCAATATAACAGTACAGGAGAAATATCACACAAATATGTATAAATACATTTCACTTTTTTTTTCAAAATACTAAACTCGCACTTAATCGAGTTTACAATTACATCATTATTGCTCTGCATTACGCAGTATATGCGGTTTAATAATATTTCACCGCTTTAAGTATAGGGAAACCTGTACTCGATATGAAGGGCTTTCATATCGTTCAGTACTATTTTTGTTCCCACTTTACAACCGGTTGGTAAGTCATCTTTAAATACGTCTAGAATACAATCAAAAGCACGCACAAAGAGTTCATCGTTAGCTACATTATTAAACACAAGTTTATAAACACGCTTTTCCAATCGAGGGTTTATTTCTACCGACCCGAGCTTTTCAATCGTGAACTCGTCTTCACTCAACATAGCGGCAATTGAAATAATCTTCTAAATCGTTACGACAACTGCTCGTTATATAAAGAAATAGTTCTTCAGGGTGAACGGTGTAGGTGAGCTCAGCCTTGTACCGATCAATTGCTTTGTACCAAAGTTCATGGTATTTCAAAGAGTCTAAACTTTTTAAATAAACGTCCAGCTCTAGACCATTCTCACCTTGTTCAGCCCTACACTCGGTAAACCCATCGAGCAGAGCGGTGTATGCGTATTCAAGTACTGTATCAAAATAAAGCATATCCGTAACACGCGCGTCTAATATAGGTTTCAGCTTGCGGAATCCGACGATTTCAAACATTCTGTCGAGGATGAAACGGTTTCGCGTAGGAACAAGAGCGTTATTATCAGAAGCATTCTTCCACATCAGCCGTATATCAATGCATGGCCGATCGTTATTTATACACAACGTACATACAACGGCGTATGAGGGTGCGTCACTAATCTGCTCTCTTCTTGTACCTACGTTAGCAGGTATTTTATAACGATCTTCACTCCACTTCTCAACTATCACGAAGATTCTATTCATCTCCTCGACACTTAAATAAACCCGTTTGTTTGTTTGTCTACATTCCGTTTCCAGTACATAGCTAACGGTACCGGATTTACGCCTGAACACGCGCAACGATTTCGTCACGGACACATCGTACGAGGCGTTGAGAATGCTGCTCAAAGGAAGTTCCATCGTATTCGAGGAGCGCGCGTCCACTCGGTTCAAGCTCTGAGATAACTATGAGCCGTGTGAGGCACGCAGGTAGGCAGGAACGGTTCGATGGGCGGCTGACTCGATGATACGTGAATGGGCTTGTTCGAACTCGTATGATCAGCGAGTCGCACCATAATCAACGTGTGCGGCGAATTGTTGTACATATTGGGTAGGTGTTTTTCCGGTACAAGAATTAATTTCGGTTTTATCACTACCAGACTACGCACCAGACAGTTTCCCTCAGGATAATTTTCACGAACTAGGCACATTTTATAATGTTTTACTAAACATCTTCACACTCCGGCGCACTGTTTGAGAGGAACATATGCTCATATTTTTCCTTTCTGCCCAGCAAACGATACTCGTCTCTAAAGTCTGCTAAAAACTCACGCAGGGCACTAGCCACAACCTCACTACGAGCCTCATCATGATATACATTAATATAGTGATAAAAATACTTAAGATTGTCCATGATGACGACATTTACATTTTCAACCGAAGTGTACGAGTTAACAATAGACACATCAATGATTATATTCAAGACATATATATTTAAAAACACGTGATAAATAAGTTAGCAATGAAATTATGTTAACACAAGAAATAACAGAAAACACAAGAAAAAACAAATGCATAGATTTGGTGATCACAAACAACAGTAACCTAATACTTTAAAGAAAGCATTCTATTAAATACTTTTAGCCTATGTTCACGAATTAATACCGGTTTTAAAATAGATTCGAGACGAAGACCGTCTGGACTGATTTTATAGAAATTCAAGGATTCCAAGTTGATCACGAGAGAAGTTATGTAGTCATCTTCCATGCTGCAAAATCTTGTCGTTTGCCTGTCTGCTCAGAACGCCGACAAGAGGTAAGATCGAATCCACATCAACACAAAATTTTAGTCGCTAAAATAACAGCCTGAGCATTGTTCATGTTCTAAATTATCTTTGATTCGTTTTGGTAAAATTGAGTAAACTGCAGCCTTTGTTTCCTGATCAGAAACTCTCCGCCTTTTTCTGGTATGGTGCAAGGTTTCGTTGCAACCATATTCACTGCTCGAGTCTACTTCACAGTCGTTGTCTTCTAATCTAGATTTACACTCTTCACTAATGCATTCAATGGGTGAATAATCATCTTGGTTGATATTATTGACACCACAATCGAGAGGGCTCATTGGGGTAACGGACACTTCAGGTAATGGTGCGGGCGCTTGAGGTGGGTCGGGGACAATCTCCTCAGGTTGCCCTTGTGGCGGGGAAAATATTGTGTGGAGGTAATTATGTGCTGCTTCTGAGTAAACAAAACGGGCTTTATGTAACAGTGGCAACTAATAATGATTTATGCAAAGATGCACCAGCTCTTCTGAAACGTCTGGATGCAATTTTACCGAGCGATATATTTATCAACTTGTGTGCTTCAAACCCGTTTGGAACGTCAGATATCATGTTCACCACCTAGGAATTGGTCAAGGCACAGAGAGCTAACTAACACGACTCTATCCTCTATTTCCAATCTTGTAATGAGTTAAAGTGAAAGTTTCGCATGCCTTTATACAATGTCGTTCTGACATCGTTATCAAGCTCCACGCAGGGAATTTCCAGGTAGTAGCATGAATCACGTTGCTGTTCTTTCACCTGTGCACACACACACACACACACACACACACACACGCGCGCGCGCACACACACACACACACACACACAAAGGAGAAAGTGAAACGTTAATTGATACATGATTTATTTAATAAAAGAAATATTCAAGCTATATATATATTTACATACACGTGTAATAAATAAGTTAACAATAGACACATCAAAGATTATATTCAAGGTGTATATATATATTTACAAACACGTGTGATAAATAAGTTAACAATTGAATTTCTGTTAACATAATTTCATTTGTTAACTTATTTATTACACGTGTTTTTAAATATATATGTCTTGAATATAATCATTGATGTGTCTATTGTTAACTTATTTATTACACGTGTTTGTAAATATCCATAGCTTGAATATTTCTTTTATTAAATAAATCATGTATCAATTAACGTTTCACTTTCTCCTTTGTGTGTGTGTGTGTGTGCGTGTGCGCGCGCGCGTGTGTGTGTGTGTGTGTGTGTGTGTGCACAGGTGAAAGAACAGCAACGTGATTCATGCTACTACCTGGAAATTCCCTGCGTGGAGCTTGATAACGATGTCAGAACGACATTGTATAAAGGCATGCGAAACTTTCACTTTAACTCATTACAAGATTGGAAATAGAGGATAGAGTCGTGTTAGTTAGCTCTCTGTGCCTTGACCAATTCCTAGGTGGTGAACATGATATCTGACGTTCCAAACGGGTTTGAAGCACACAAGTTGATAAATATATCGCTCGGTAAAATTGCATTCAGACGTTCCAGAAGAGCTGGTGCATCTTTGCATAAATCATTCATTATTAGTTGCCACTGTGTTACATAAAGCCCGTTTTGTTTACTTAGAAGCAGCACATAATTACCTCCACACAATATTTTCCCCGCCACAAGGGCAACCTGAGGAGATTGTCCCCGACCCACCTCAAGCGCCCGCACCATTACCTGAAGTGTCCGTTACCCCAGTGAGCCCTCTCGATTGTGGTGTCAATAATATCAACCAAGATGATTATTCACCCATTGAATGCATTAGTGAAGAGTGTAAATCTAGATTAGAAGACAACGACTGTGAAGTAGACTCGAGCAGTGAATATGGTTGCAACGAAACCTTGCACCATACCAGAAAAAGACGGAGAGTTTCTGATCAGGAAACAAAGGCTGCAGTTTACTCAATTTTACCAAAACGAATCAAAGATAATTTAGAACATGAACAATAATAAGGCTGTTATTTTAGCGACTAAAATTTTGTGTTGATGTGGATTCGATCTTACCTCTTGTCGGTGTTCTGAGCAGACAGGCAAACGACGAGATTTTGCAGCATGGAAGATGACTACATAACTTCTCTCGTGATCAACTTGGAATCCTTGAATTTCTATAAAATCAGTCCAGACGGTCTTCGTCTCGAATCTATTTTAAAACCGGTATTAATTCGTGAACATAGGCTAAAAGTATTTAATAGAATGCTTTCTTTAAAGTATTAGGTTACTGTTGTTTGTGATCACCAAATCTATGCATTTGTTTTTTCTTGTGTTTTCTGTTATTTCTTGTGTTAACATAATTTTAATTGTTAACTTATTTATCACGTGTTTTTAAATATATATGTCTAGAATATAATCATTGATGTGTCTATTGTTAACTCGTACACTTCGGTTGAAAATGTAAATGTCGTCATCATGGACAATCTTAAGTATTTTTATCACTATATTAATGTATATCATGATGAGGCTCGTAGTGAGGTGCCTCACGTGCCTCACATGGCTCATAGTTATCTCAGAGCTTGAACCGAGTGGACGCGCGCTCCTCGAATACGATGGAACTTCCTTTGAGCAGCATTCTCAACGCCTCGTACGATGTGTCCGTGACGAAATCGTTGCGCGTGTTCAGGCGTAAATCCGGTACCGTTACCTATGTACTGGAAACGGAATGTACACAAACAAACAAACGGGTTTATTTAAGTGTCGAGGAGATGAATAGAATCTTCGTGATAGTTGAGAAGTGGAGTGAAGATCGTTATAAAATACCTGCTAACGTAGGTACAAGAAGAGAGCAGATTAGTGACGCACCCTCATACGCCGTTGTATGTACGTTGTGTATAAATAACGATCGGCCGTGCATTGATATACGGCTGATGTGGAAGAATGCTTCTGATAATAACGCTCTTGTTCCTACGCGAAACCGTTTCATCCTCGACAGAATGTTTGAAATCGTCGGATTCCGCAAGCTGAAACCTATATTAGACGCGCGTGTTACGGATATGCTTTTTTTGATACAGTACTTGAATACGCATACACCTCTCTGCTCGATGGGTTTACCGAGTGTAGGGCTGAACAAGGTGAGAATGGTCTAGAGCTGGGCGTTTATTTAAAAAGTTTAGACTCTTTGAAATACCATGAACTTTGGTACAAAGCAATTGACTGGTACAAGGCTGAACTCACCTACACCGTTCACCCTGAAGAACTATTTCTTTATATAACGAACAGTTGTCGTAACGATTTAGAAGATTATTTCAATTGCCGCTATGTTGAGTGAAGACGAGTTCACGATTGAAAAGCTTGGGTCGGTAGAAATAAACCCTCGATTGGAAAAGCGTGTTTATAAACTTGTGTTTAATAATGTAGCTAACGATAAACTCTTTGTGCGTGCTTTTGATTGTATTCTAGACGTATTTAAAGATGACTTACCAACCGGTTGTAAAGTGGGAACAAAAATAGTACTGAACGATATGAAAGCCCTTCATATCGAATACAGGTTTCCCTATACTTTAAGCGGTGAAATATTATTAAACCGCGTAATGCAGAGCAATAATGATATAATTGTAGACTCGATTAAGTGCGAGTTTAGTATTTTGAAAAAAAAAAAGTGAAATGTGTTTAACATATTTGTGTGATATTTCTCCTGTACTGTTATATTGAAGGATTATATGCATATTCCTCGTTCATATTTCTATTATTATTGATCATTCAAATGTATATTTATTTCTATATATCTCCATAATTGTGTGTGTGTGTGTGTGTGTGCGTGTATGTGTGTGTGTGTGTGTGTGTGCGTGTATGTGTGTGTGTGTGTGTGTGTGTGTGTATTTTTTTTTATTATATGCATATTCCTCATTTCTATTATTATTGATCATTCAAATGTATATTTATTTCTATGTTTCTCCATAATTGTGTGTGTGTGTATATATATTTCTCCTGTATTGTTATATTGACGGATTATATACATATTCCTAGTTCATATTTCTATTATTATTGATCATTCAAATGTATATTTATTTTCTATATATTTATAATAAACAGAATGATGCAATGTTGTTTTACTTAATTCTTTTGGTAAATTATATCATGTTACGCCTTCTAAACCTACTAGCGGAATTCTAAACCAACTTTTAAGAAAATAAATGGTACAATCTGGCAACTGTGTACCTGAGCAATGGTATCTCTGGCAACTCTCTCATAATAATGGTAGTACAATTAAAAACGGTATCTGGCAACCTCTCCATAATAATGTATACAATAACAATAAGTGGTATCTGGCAACTCAACCTGAACAAGCCATTTACGCCTTCTAAGCCAACTGGCTAATAATCAAATGTTCCTGTTATGTTGAAATTATGATGTGGAAGAGTGAGCAACGACTCCTGACGAGATGTATTTCTTGAACTGATCCACAAACAGCTGTTCACATCTTCTGAAGACTGCATGTTCCACATTTTATAATAAAGAAATTATAAATATATCCATTCCTTTAATTATATTTTAAAAAAGAAAGAGCATTCGGTTTCCACGTTAAACTGTGGGTCTAAGGCGGAGTGAAAACATTATCCGTTGTTACAATTCGGGGAAGAGCTAGTTGTTATTATTACTGAAGAGAAAAATCGTGCATGTTTTGCGGTCATACTACCCACGGATCAAATGATCCTGTTATTTTAAATCCGGTTCAATAATCAAATGATCCTGTTATGTTGAAATGTGGAAGAGTGAGCAACGATTCTCTGACGAGATGTATTTCTTGAACTGATCTACAGAACAGATGTTCACATCTTCTGAAGGCTCCACGCGCCACAGATCTTATAGTCAATGCAGGTCCTGTATATGAGCTTTAATTATCTCGATGAAATAGTGACAATCATTCCCTGACGAGATGTATTTCTGAATCCACGTTAAACTGTAGGTCTAAGGTCGGGTGAAAAGCTTTCCAACTCGGCGAGAAAGAGTTAATTACACTAGGGAACAACATTTTTGTTTCTTAAAAACTATTTGGTGTTTCTTATAGAACATTTGATGCTGATTCCAAATATGGTTTCAGAATTTTTCTATCACCCATAGTTTTCGAGAAAATAATATTTCCATTTACTCAGAGTTTTCCCAAAATATTAGTTAAAATTAAGTATACTAATTTAATTTTACTTTCTTTTTTTTTCCATGTTAAATATATTTAATAGTATTTTTGGCATTAAAAAAATATAGCTATTTAAACAAACAGATTTTTAATAAAAAGAAAGAAATTTTTTTCAAGTTTTACTTAAATTTTAAAATTTTTCATAATAGAAAAAATTGGTTTTTCATTCCAAAAAGTTTTCCGTGATTTCAATAATTTTCCGCCAGCATGAATCGAAACTGTATTAATCCCAGAGATACATTTTGCTACGTATGTGGAGAACTGACCATAATGGCACAGAGGAAGACGATGACCCCACTCGTGAAGAAGGCTTACGAACTTTATTTTGGATGTAAGGTAGGCGACCAAGACAAATCCTGGGCACCTCATATCTTATGCATTTCCTGTGCCGTCACTCTTAGGTGTTTGAGTAAAGGTACCCGCAAATCTATGCCATTTGCCATAACAATGATTTGGAGAGAGCCCAAGAATCACCTAACGGATTGCTATTTTTGTATGACTAACGTTTCAGGATTCTCTGCCAAAAATAAACATAAAATTCAGTACCCAAATCTTGCATCTGCCATGAGACCACTACTACATGACGATGATAACCCAATTCCAACTCTCCCAAAGTCATGGACACTGGATGAAGAGTCTGAAGTTGAACCAATGGAAATTTATGACACTAAAGATACAGACTTTCAGCAACCTGAATCAAATAAACAACGTATGATAACGCAGGTTATGCTGAATGATCTCGTGAGAGATTTGGACCTTCCGAAAAAGAAAGCGGAATTATTGGGCTCCAGGTTACGTGAATGGAATTTGCTGGCAAAAAGATACAAGCATATCGGCGTTCCGCACTCGCCAAAAAGATCTGATGCAGTATTTCTCCTCGTCAGGTGGTTTATGCTACTGTAACAATGTAAATGGACTGCTGTTAGCTCTCGGTCATGAGCACAAATCTGAAGATTGGCGTTTATTTATTGACTCTTCGAAGCTAAGCCTCAAGGTTGTACTACTTCACAATGGAAATAAATACCCTTCCATTCCTGTAGGGCACGCTGTCCACATGAAGGAATCTTACGAAAATATGAAACTCATCCCTCAGCAGATTAATTATGACCAGTTTCGTTCGTATATATGTGGGGATTTAAAAGTCGTCGCGCTTCTTCTGGGAATGCAGCTCGGTTATACGAAGTTCTGCTGCTTCCTTTGTGAATGGGACAGCAGAGCCAGAGATTCGCATTATTTTGTAAAGGATTGGCCACTTCGTCAAAAATGTATCCCAGGACTGAAGAATGTGTCTCATGAACCCTTAGTTGACCCCAAGAAAAATACTTACCGCTACTTCACATCAAACTTGGCATCATGAAAAATTTTGTCAAAGCAATGAACAAGGAAGATGAGGCATTCAAATATTTGAAGAAAAAGTTTTCACGACTTAGCGATGCAAAGATAAAAGAAGGGATCTTTGTTGGCCCCCAAATCAGAGAGCTCATGAAAGATCAAAAGTTTGATGATGCCTTGAGAGGAAAAGAAAAAGTGGCATGGGAGGCCATGAAGAATGTTGTCACAAATTTTCTAGGGAACATCAAAGCCTCTAACTATGAAAAAATAGTGCAGGACATGATTGAAGCATATAGGTTATTGGGATGTAATATGTCACTAAAAATCCTTTCTTGCACTCCCATTTAGATTTCTTCGCTGAAAACCTCGGCGACGTAAGCGATCAGCATGGAGAAAGGTTCCACCAAGTATAGCTACTATGGAGAAACGCTACCAAGGGAGGTGGGATCCGGCAATGTTAGCTGATTACTGCTGGACATTGATGCGAGAAGCTCCTAATGAAAACTACAAGAGAAAATCAGTGACAAAGAAGTTTTAAGAAGAATATTTTAAATGCCAATCTGCCACTAATATAATTTTTATGAAGTATTTTTACTAACTTCTATACATTTTTTTAATAAATATTAAAATAGAAATTTCTCAGTAACCTTGGGTGATAGAGAAATTCTACGGCTATATTCGGAATCAGCGGAAACAATCCTATAAGACCGACCTGTTCACGTCCAAGAAACAAAAAAAAGTTAAAATTTGTTCCCCAGTGTTATTATTACTACTGTAATTTGTACCACCCTATATATATATATATATATATCCATTCCTTTATTATTTTAAAAGAATGAACCAAACTCTCTCTCTCTTTCTTTCTATATATATAATATATATATATATATATATATATATATTATATAATATATAATTATTAGTACTTTCAGGTTTGCCCACCTTGTTTCTTTCGCTGATTATTATTTAATATAATTGTGTGTATATCTTTCAATAACAGAGATGTTACCTAAGCATATGACACCATACAAATTACGCGTAAATAAAAATACAACAGCAAAATTAAGAATCGGAGTGAAGCGATGTTTACCCCGAGTAGACTGGAAGAAAGGTCAAATTGTGGTCATTTCAAAAAGGCCTCTCGGCAAACAGGTGTGATTCGAGTTGGGAAACGATTCCTCGTGTGTGTGTGGGTGTGTGTGTGTGTGTGTGTGTGTTTGTGTGTGCACGATTTGTTCATTCGTTTATTATATATACAATCACCTCTCTTCGTAAGGTTTCTTTTAATTGTTTAGTGATTTTTTAATGTTTTAATTCACTTTAGGTGAAAATCCATTTATATATATATATATAAGGAATGACAAAATTAAATAGACACGGTTATTATGATTCTTTCTATATATATATATATATATATATATATATATATATACAAACACAGATGGGGTGAGAGGTTTGGTGGGAATGAGGGAGGAGGGGGGACGACCGTGTGTTTTGGTTTATTTCAACTTTCTTTGTAAGTTTCCTTTCCCACTGTTATTCAATTGTGATATTTATAATAAAAATAGGAATTAAGTAGTAAAGTTAATGTTTTAATTCGCTTTAAGTTGAAAAATCCATGTATATATATATATATATATATATATATATATATATATATAAGGAATGACAAAATATACGTTTGGCATTTTTTCTGATTTTCATTCACACGATATGTACAGAGGCGTGTGTGTGCGCGTGTGCGTATGTGTGTGTGCACGAGTTGTTCAATCGTTTATATATACAAACACAGATGGGTGAGGAGTTTGGGGAATGAGGTAGGAGGGGGGACGACCGTGTGTTTTGGTTTATTTTCACCAATCTTCGCAAGGTTTCTTTTCCTTTTGTTTTTCCCACTGTTATTCAATTGTGATATTTATAATAAAAATAGGAATTAAGTAATAAAGTTAATGTTTTAATTCACTTTAAGGTGAAAATCCATTTATATATATATAAGGAATGACAAAATTAAATAGACACGGTTATTATGATTCTTTCTATATATATATATATATATATAATTTAGGGTGTTTCATAAATTAAAAGTTTGGAAAAATTTTAATCCACATGGATCCCCTTGTTCCATTTGCTGAGGAGACTGATAAACCGAAGTATTAATTCAATAGTTTAAAGTTTACGGGTCCCCAGTTTGATGCTCTGGCAGATCATAAACGGAAAAAATTAAACAAAAATCTGTCAATGAATTTTTATTCAACAAACGAGTACCATTTCACTACACATTTTCACAAAGATACAAAAAACATAACCACTTCTTGCGAATCATTTGTCCATGAAATCCTTCTTGGTTTTATTCGGGTATTTCGCCCTATGCTGCATCACAGTTTTGAGCAAATACTGCTTCTGCTCTTCGTTCTTCGTCAGAGAACAGTTGAACTCTTTGGTGAGCGCGATGGCTCTTTCGGCCCGAGATTTTGTTAACAGTTGCCGCTGCTTGCTTGAAGCCCTCTACTTCAGTCCACTCGGCAACTGGCTTTTTCAAGAATTCTGTGTCCAAGTCGAATGCATGGAAGAAAGCCATCGTCTTTCCTGTCACGAACTTCGCCAGGTGTTTCGAGGCAAGATTCCTGACGTTCTTCCTTGGGGTCGCTTGAGTTCCTTTTTCGATGCGGGCTTACCCAACTGACGACCATCTGAGCCTTTTCTTCATCTGCCACATCTGCGTCGAAGAACGCCATGGCAATAAGAGTCTCAGAGATGTACCATAGGTGTCGAGACATGGCTTCTTGCGCAGCGTTAACACACGAATATCCCGACATGGCAAAGGCTTCCGCGTCACGCAGAAATTCCAGATCAACTGCGGCAGCCTTGCTTGAGGTTGCAGCACGAGTCCACCTCGGATGTAGACGAGGGACACGAAGAGACCTACGGCTGTCAGAGCTTCCAACTCTTGACTCGACATCTTGAACTGCTTCTTCAGTAGAATTACTTTCAAGGAGTAGATGGCTATCGCCATCCATCGAGCGTGATGGTAAGCGCCAGGGGCTCTGAGAGGGAAATCCACCACTTTTGCTTCTCCCAGGAAGATGAGAACCAAACTGTAGCAGTTCCTTGTAGTCATCGCGCTGATGCGACGTGATCACCATCCCTCTCACCAGCAGGACTGACTTCTCCCTCAGTTCCCTCATAGAGTCATTGACTTGAGCAAAATCGTACGGCCGCACGTCCAACCGGTCGATGAACTTCCATTGTGCCTGAAACCTCTTGAAAACGGGTATATCGGGGCCACTTGAAGGGCCGTATGCACGCTTGAAGACGGAGCTGAGGATGACTTCATAGATGTGATGCCGACAGGGGAAGTACATGAGTTCTCTGCCAAGACCTTTCTCAATCAGGACGCAGGCCCCGATATGAATCCCGGTGTTCGACGCTGTCGTGTCGAAAGACAGTCCCCGCACGCGCTCTTCCATCCTGTGTTCCTTGACCAAATCCAAGCAAACTCGCGCTATCTTCTCGCCGGTTCCGGACGTCACCTTAGGAACGCCGAGCAACTTCTCCTTGCCGTCGCCAGAGACGAGGACGGCGATCCGGTCAACGCTCTCCTTCCATTGCTCATTGTCAGGTAGGAGCTTACCGTCCCAATGCAAGACAAGAGGCTGACCAGGACAAACTTCGTCGGATTGATAACTTTCAGCAGCCACCTTCCTGAGAGCCTTGCGTGTGCGGTACATGGTACTGGCAGAAATGGACAGTTCATCCAAGTCAAAACCTAGTGATTTAGCCGCTGCAGCGTACGACATAGCTGAATCGCGGTACGAAATATTCAGCCGATCGTAGGTAGTCGTCACATCCTGTGAGATCAGATTCCTGCGTCGCTTCTTGGTATTTCCCTTGGAGGAGGATGGAAAAACTTCCACGGTTGGGTCAACGACATCTGAGTCAGTCTCTGACGAAGTTGAAATCACTAAAGCCCCCGTATCTTCTGCAGCTCCTTGTTCCTTCCTGGCCTTCTCCTGTTGTTCCTTAATCTTGTCCAGCCTCTTCCTTTTCCTAATCTCCTTATAGTGAAGCTTCATGTCAACAGGGCCCATGCTGCAGGAATTTGGATCTTCACGCTGCATGTCGAGAAAGTGGATGTCCTCCTGATTCTTCATCATTTCCTTAGCCTGTGAATGAGCAATGTCCATGATCTCCTTCGCTATTGCCTCCTTGAACATCGCCTCCTTCACTCGGAAGGACTCTGCTTTATGTGACTTGTGCTTCACAAGCCGGTCGTATTCTTGAGAAGGGATTCCATCTTCCTCAAGGCCGAATCTCGACGCATCATGGGATTCTCGCTCTCTCCCAAAATATGAGACAGGCATCCAGGCACAGGTTCAGGCATTTAGTACGTCAAATTTTTGCTCCTTTTGGTGGTAAAAGTACTTTTTGAGTACTTGCAACTGAGTTGGAAGGCCACTTGATGTGATGTTCGCATCCGTCTGGCCAATAAGAAACACTTCTGTTTTCGCTCTGGTAGACACCTGGAAAAGAAAACAAACTAAATAATTCCACAGAAATAATTTCACATCGTAATTAATTTCATTAATTAAATAAAGAAAAGCAGTAACTGGGACTCGAACCAGTGTCATAGCCGTTTGGCGGCATCGCTCAAGTCGGCGTACACAGCACGCTATCCACTACACCATCTAGGGAGTGGATAGCGTGCTGTGTACGCCGACTTGAGCGATGCCGCCAAACGGCTATGACACTGGTTCGAGTCCCAGTTACTGCTTTTCTTTATTTATAAAACTGATACGTGTACACTACGTTCTCTTTGTCATTCATTAATTAAATAAATTTCAATACCGCAGTAAAATCACATTAATTAGTATCATAAATAATTACCAGCTTAGTTGTCCAATATGCAACAGACTAATTAATTTCATGTAATTTAATAATAAATATCACTACCACAGTAAAATGACAGAAATTAAATAATAATAAATTTCAATACCACGTAAAATGAGATAATTAGTAGCATATATAATTACCTCCATAGTTGTCCAATAGGCTATACAACACGAACCGCTCAAGTGACGAAGAAAACCGTCTTCACTGCAGGCAGGCGAGAAATGAACTGACAAAAGTCGTCAAAGTTGGGACCTCTAAATGCAGCGCGATCTGGTTCAAACTTGCACAAACGTGTTTTCTTGTTCTTTAGAATACGGAGAAACGTGTGGATTAAACTCCAAGCTCATTTTTATTTTACCCTATAGGTATGAAACACCCTAATATATATATACAAACACAGATGGGGTGAGGAGATTGGGGGGAATGGACGGCCGTGTGTTTTGGTTTATTTCAACTTTCTTCGTAAGGTTTCTTTTCCTTTCGTTTTTCCCACTGTTATTCAATTGTGGTATTTATAATAAAATCGGAATTAAGTGATTTATTGTGTAAAGAGCGTGTGTTTAAATTATTTATTTAATAAACAGATGAATCTTCTTAATTCCAACAATTAAAAGAAATTCTGTATTGATTAACTACCATCATATAAATATATTGTGGTATTTTGATTAATATATGGTTTAATTTAATAAATATTGCTATCTGGCAACTCAGCCTTCTATTAAATACATGGCGCTATCTGGCAACTCAGCTGGATTAGAGGTCTATAAAAGAGCGAGAGGCTGATGACGGAGTCATTGAAGCTCGGCTCCCAGCCGAGCAAGGACCTCTGGTCCTTTCTCTTTCTGGCCCTTTGGGAAAACCCCTTAGAGGCTTCTTAGGTTAGGTATACGAAAATAGCTTGGGGGAGAACTCCTCCTCCAAGCCCTTGCAATCGGCAACAAAGGCCGATACTCTCTCTCTCCCCTTCAGGTGTACCCTCCCCCCTTGGCTCCTTCTAAGCCAACTGGCTGATTAGGAACCTATAAGACAACGCCTACTCGGCTGAAGTCTTAATATGCACTTGGCTCCTGCCAGGTGAACACCTCTCCTCCTTTCTCTCCTTTCTCTTGGGGGATAACGCCGCCTCCAAGTTTCATGACCCCTTGTTGCACCGGCAGCATCCCCCACCCCCCTTTGCAGGGATTTTTTTGCAACACCCCACTCCGTTTGCAACATGTTGCATAACACCACCCCTTTGCAACACCCCACCCCTTTGCAGCATTACGTAATAAATTGCAACATTCCTGCACTCTACCCTTTTGCGGCTATACTACTCATACTAATTAAGCTTCATATTGCAGCAGCTTTTATATAGGTGTTGAAGCTTTCTGGGTAACCCAGCCATTTCACCAGGTACATTTTTCTCTTTCCTGAACCTTTGCTGCCTAAAATTTTTCAATTTTAACACTTTTTCCTAAATTAAATGTCACTTTCTGCAACTCCTCGCGGTAAAAGCCTCCAGCGATCTCTTCCCCATTCAAATCTTCAACGTAATACATTATCTCACCTTTAGGTCTCATAGCACGAACTTTAAAAATCTCACGTGTCCATCCTTGCTCAAATCCCTTCGCGAATTTATTTCCCGAACGTGATAGCCTTACATAATCATTGATTTTGAAATGTGTAGAGTGTGGGGGTGCTCCATCTCTTCTCACCTCTGGCAGCGCATCTTTCTAAAACTTCGTTAGGCGTTGTGCCAATCGTACGATGGTGTGAACGGTTGTATGATGAAGCCAATGAACCGAGAACGTTTATATATCTGTATGTGTTTTTATGTGTAAAATAGCGATGCATGCGCTCCTTTATGGTACGTTGAACTCTTTCAGCTAAAGAGGCCTTATGTATAGAACTGCTAGTGTAGTAACTGATATTAAACTCTGTCAGCATGTTCTGAAAAGCGCGACCTATAAATTCTTTCCCCATATCCGTACAAAAATAGCCAGGAACCCTTTTTCTTTTAACATCAACGTTTTGGTCGCTTTAGCAACTGTTTCAGGCGATTTATTTTTCAGGGGAATTAGCCACAGATATCTACATCTATTATGAATAGGATGTAGCGGTATCGTTATACACTGAATATCTTTGCATGTCTGTTAAATCCGCCTGCCAAATAGAGTCAATCGAAGCGGTTGTCTTGGCCGTTTTAAACCTTTTTCTCACCGGTTTATGAAGTGTATAAGCATCCTGTTCCCGCAAAAATCTCTCAACATCTTTTTTCCTTACACCGTAAACACCTCTGTACAGTCTATTAACGCCACCATAGGAGGCGGGGTTAGAAATGTCATAATAGCGTTTACTTAATATGTTAGCCATTTGCGTATTTTAGAGACACGTGGATAAGGTTGGCCGTTTGTTCTCTTCTTTCTCCTCTTCAGAGACGCTGCTGCTGCTGGGGCGATGGCGTACTCAGTTGTGACACATGCGAGACTTGATCCAAGTCTTTTAACCTATTCAGATTACCTATCAATGTTTTGGGGACATTTATTTGTTGTAGTCTTGCTTTAATATGCTTCCATCCTGTTGGCGAGGGTCTGTCCCACTTTCTCACCAGATCATGAACAATATCAACGATATTGGATCCTTGTACCCTTGTTCCTTCAACAATGACCTCGCCTGTATCGGCCCACTGTATGATGGGGTCCTCACTCAATAGATTATAAAGACTTAACCTTTATTCCTCAATGTATGTGGGAGGCTGTTTTTTAGCACATGTTCGATGTGTTGTGTTCCGTTGTTCTTTGGTTGGTCATCTCTAACGTCGGGGCCAGGTCCTGTGTCCATGCTCAGCACTACTCGCGCTGTGCCTAATAACCACGGGGAGCTCTGTAGGATCTTATAATCTTCGTACTCATGAAGAAATTTCTGCAAAGCCTCTTGGTACAAGATCCTTTTCTCATCAGGTGACTTTTCACTGTTTAATAGGGCTAGCAACTCGCTTTCCATTCTTTTAAGCCTACTTTTACGGGGTTCTAGAGCCGTGTCTGGAATCTTTGAACTTTGCAATGAAGCATACACCTCGTGCGGAATCACAACCACCTTCTTCATTATATTAATCTAGTCAGTAAAGGACCCAAAACTGAAAATAAGATGGGTAGGAATGATCCTCCTCTTTGTACAATAATCGCTTTTTCTTACCCACAGTTTGACTTTTATGAGCGAGCGCTCGTATTATGTTCTTGTAACGACGTAAGCGAGCCTTCTGAGAGGGTTTCATTGGCACATTACATTTTATAACATTAAGACAGATTTCACAGATGCATTTTAAAAAGTCAGAGTCGATATTTTTAACAAACATCTGTTGCAGTGCCCGGGGCAATCGTTGATAGATTTTTATTAATTCACGGTATTTCTTAGCCTATTTGTCATTCTGGAATATACACCGTTTCAGGTTCGCTTGGGAATATATTCGTTCTTAGAAGCACCCTAAACGTGTTTCGCGGGTGAAGGTCACAAAGCAAATATCCATAACGCTGGTTTGTGGCCTCTTTATAAACCTCCAAAAACTCCTTACGCTGATTCGGGAACATTTGATTGGCTAATACCCCAATTTGTGACATCTCTACGTTGCGCGAATAAGACTAGATATTGTGTATTTAGCGACACATCGCGCATGTATCTATTTTTGAAAAATAGATTCTGTTGATGAAGAATACGCTTATGTTAAGATGGTGGGAGAACACTGTAAATGTCTCGGCAAACGTTTTATCCATTTCCAACATGAGATCGTCAATTACAATGACTGTATGTTCATTTCCCTTTAACGAATTAACGTCATAGACCCCCTTGTGGAACAAATTTCATCTTGGTACTCGTTGAACACTGATTGATACGTCGAATAGCACCATATAACTTTATGCACAAATTTTGAGAACATCTCCCCTTTTCTTTAATGATTTTAAGCATAAACACAGTTTTCCACATCCTGTAGGTCCAGATATAATACATGTGGATGGGCTGTGAACCTGAATTTTTCTACAGATCCATCTAACACGTCACACCCCTAAGTGGGTCATTTACAAAATATTACAAATTTGAGTGCTGCTCCTTATATTTTGTTTTCTTCTTCCACAGAACCGTGAATGACGACGATGTACAGCACCCCATCATCGATATCACAGACGAACCCGTTGACCGTGCAGCTACAGAATCCATCCCCGCTGACGAATCCTCACCAGCGATACCTGTAGCACGCGCCAGTTCAAAGCGGAGGCATGATGAAGAGCCCACCACGTCAGGTAAAAGCGCCAGGATTGAGCCGGTTGTTAGACCACCAGTAATAGAGCCCCAACCTTCTACGTCTTACGACACAACCCCCACAATAGTACCTTCCTCAAATATACCCCTTATTCTTCAATTCCGGGTACATCCTCCACAGCAGCTTCTCGTTCTGTTGAGGATGGCATAACATTCGAGTTGGTGCGCACCGCTACCCCACCCCGGCCTTGACTAGAAATCGGTATATAGTCAGGGTTGATCCTAGATCCATGTATAGCAATGGTGTTGAACACGGACTACGGCGCATAGTTGAACGTATTGTAGAGTTTGCCCTTCAGAACCGCGACGAACGTGAAGTCAGGACGAGGCTGTCCTTCGGATTCGGGTCAGATGACGGAGATGTAGATGATTTTTGGGTAGTAATACCGTTCAGACGCTTGGCAGCTGAAGATATAGAGTATATATTAGGCCGTATAATGCAGGCCTCTCAAAGTAGTATAGCCTTCAATATGGACAACTTCACGGTAAATATTGACCGTGTATTCCGTGTTGCGGGTCATAGTGCCACACCTTATACTCTTAACTTCAATTCTCAGGCTATTTATAGACGGCATATAAACGCCGATCGTGGTTGCGGCTTTATAGCAGTAGTCTTGGCCCGTATGTTTACTGTACTAAATACACGGGTCAAAAACATTTGGTTGCCTACGGTAGTGGAGCGTGCCCGTAAACTAGCTGTAGACTGTAAACTTGAATTTGACTGTAATATGGGTCCTGAAGAGCTGAGAAGGGTAGAACAGGAAATGAATGCTCGTATAGTTGTATTTGGAATGGATGATCGTCGTAGACTGTGTATGTTTTTAAAAGCAGTGTGAGAGATCGTACAAGACCCCTACTTATTTTAGGGCTGTCAGGAACAACATATCTACCCATCCGTAATATAAGGGACCTTTACGCGAGTTATGATAAAAGTCGAAAATATGGACGACATCATGATTTGTGTAAGGGTGTATCGAGTTTGCGGATGATATAGTGAAACATTGTAAAGATTGCCACATGGTATGTGAGCAGTGTAAAAGCTCCAAATGTGAAAGCCGTGTAGTTGAAGCTGAGAAGAGGGATTGTGATGTGTGTAGACGCACATTTTTCAATAATAACTGTTTTGAGCTCCATAAATCAATTGGCACGTGCAGGAAAATGAGAATCTGTGAATGTGGTATGTTTCATATGATGGATAATTGGGGAATTTCAAGCATAAATGTGATGAAATTCACTGTTCTACATGCCATGAGAAATATAAGGCGGTTGGAGTAAAGCATGTATGTTATATGAAAGACGCCAAGCCTAAAAACAGCCCTTGTATAACTGTGTACTACGATATAGAAACATATACGAATGCTGAAACCAAAGAGGTTATTCCACATTTACTTGTAAGCCAGACTATCTGTGATGAGTGTATGGAGAGCGAGTGTGATGAGTGTCACAAATGTGGTAAACGGACAAACGTTTTTAAAACGAATGCCCACGATAGCCCTGTGAAACTCTTTGTGTCCTATATTGTCAAGTTAGCGGACAAGTTCAAAAAAATGACTGTGTATATTCTGCCCATAACGGGGCAAAATTTGACACACAGTTCCTTTATAAGGAGTTGCTTGAGCACGAGTCATCTGAGATATTTACAGGTGATCCCTTGAAAAGAGGCAACAAACTAATACAGATGCAAATAAGAGGTAATGTACAGTTTAAAGACACTTTATTATTCACACCTTGTAAATTAGCAAAGCTACCCAAGGTGATGGGCGTAGCCGCTGAAGTTTCAAAAGGATATTTCCCTTACACATTCCTCACTAGCGAAACTTTAAATTACGTAGGACTACCTCCACCCAAACATTACTTTAACTATGAATGTATGAGTACAGATGAACGTGAAGATTTTGACCGATACTACAACAGTTTTAATGAATGTAATCCTTATAATATAGCTGATGAATGTGAGCGTTATTGCGTGAATGATGTGCGCGTGCTTAGAGTATGTTTCCAGGCCTTTAGAAGGATGTACATAGTCGTTTCAAATGCGATCCGTTGCAAGTCGCAACCACCATCGCCTCATTATGTTTTACGGTGTTCAAGAATAACTTCATGCCTAAAGACACCTTAGCCGTTATCCACAGAAACAATCCCCGCAGTTATGGGCACAAGGCTATTTACTGGCTCATACACCTACAGCAGCAGACAGGTGTATACATAAAGCATGCCCGCAACACGGGTGAAGTACCCATTAAGGTTAATGGTCGTGTTTTTTGGGTTGATGGTCTAAGTGAAAACCGTGCCACTGGTGAGAAGACTGTGTACTCCTTTAACGGTTGCTGGTGGCACGGATGCCCCCGTCCTGAGTGTGGAATCGTAGGAGATATCCACGGTAGATCTCCTGCCGACTGTCTTGCGTGGACCCGCACCCGCGATCAACTTATAGGCTCCCAGTCTTCACTCACAAAGTCTTGTGGGAGCATGAGTATGATGCACGGATGGAACAGATGGACAGTACCGTGAAGAAATAAACACGATCAAACGTTCAATGGTGCTGGATCCTCTCAAATGCGGTGATAGCTTGTTCGGAGGGCGTACAAATCCCTTCAAGCTATACTTTCCGCCTACGGAGGGCGTGAAACTCCATTACTACGACTTCTGCTCTTTATACCCCTACGTGATGGAGAACAATCCGTACCCCGTAGATGCACCTGAAAAAATGGTGGGTCCCACCATACCAACCATGGAGGAGTTTTCAGCTAACTTGAATGAGCGCTACTTTGGACTCTCTTTCGTAGACGTGCTCCCCCTTCGTGATTTATGGATGCCGATCTTACCCGTCGTTATAGATCACAAATTCATGTTTCCCTTGTGCGTGAAGTGCGCAGAAGAGAACGGCGATTGTGACCATACAACCCCGCAGCGTAAGATCAGGGGTGGATATACAAGCCCTGAGCTGGCCCTAGCCGTTCGCCATGGGTAGAGAATAATGAAGATATATGAGTTGTGGAGGTTTCAGAAGCTACCCAACCTTTTCACACCATATATACACGCTTTTTTGAAGGATAAGTTTGAGGCGTCAGGATATCCGCGAGGGGTTGATACCGAAGATGAAAAAACGGCTTATATTCAGCGTTACCGTGCCATGAAGGTATACAGCTTGACCAATCCCAAATTTAAGAATCCTGGCAAGCGCTTTAGTGCAAAGTTGTGTCTAAACAGTCTTTGGGGAAATTTGCACAGAATACCGGCAAAGGGAACGTCCATTTGGCACAAAGTTATAGTGAAGTCTGGGATTATGCCAACGCCCGAAAAGAGGTTATGGAGATCGTGAATGTAGGTAATACTTACATAATAAAGTACAACATACCGAATTGGCCACAGATACCTCACGGGTTACAAACATACCTGTAGCCAGTTTCACGACGGCCTACGCCCGCATCAGACTTTGGGCCTATTGCACTCTCTTGGACGGAGGGTGTTGTACGCTGACACAGATAGCGTGATATTCACAGCGAGGGAAGGTGAATACGTGCCCGCTATTGGGGAGTTCCTCGGAGAGCTAACTGACGAGATCAAGGATGAGTATGGTGATGGTGCATAGGGGATGATACATAGGGGATGTATAGGGGATGATACGAAGGGGATAGGGGATGATGCGAAGTATAGGGGAAGGCTGAAGGAACTCGTTGAAGGAACTAGTGTGCTTGGAAGATGAGGGTAACCGGCCGCCCCAACTAACTGTACGTACCCACAATTTTCGGGCGCAGAAGCTGGGGGGCGTGAAGGAACTTAGGGGCAAGAAGGTATGCCGTAACACCTATAAGAAGTGTTACCAGGTGCCTGGTACCTATGATACCGTACCCTTTGGTTACCTTAATCCTTGATTGTATTTATATATATGTGTATTGATATGTTTATTTATTACGTATATTTGTTTCAATTAAGGTTTCATTTTCTCTTTGCGTGCGTGCGTGTGTGTGTGTGTGTGTGTGTGTGTGTGTGTGTGTGTGTGTGTGTGTGCAGTAAAAATCTAAGCTCCGCCCACTGTAAGATCGGCAACGTGAGTCCTGCCACTACCTGAGCATATCTCTATCCCTGCGTGCTCAGTTGACCTCTGCATACCCTTGAACTCAGACGTGTATTCTCCCGCGTTGAAGAAAAATAGTAATGGCTACATTTAATATTGCGTGTTCAACATTTATGAAGTGGTATTCGGCAAAGTGCCAAGATGTGGTGGATACTGAAAAACTCCCTATTCCCCACTCCTTTGATACTTTTAAGGCTACATTGAGCCGTGCGAAGGACCAAGATGTTCAAATACTCTACGGGTATTCTGGCGAGGGCATTGTAGGATTTCGTGTACAAACGATGTATTGAAGTATGTTATAGACCTAACCTTTATAAAGGCTCACATATACCGCGAAGTAGAAGAAGCAACACTTTCAGAAGATAAGTAACGGTTATGGATAGTGAGCCTTGTTGATGAGTGGTATGACAAGCGATATTATGTCATGTTACACCATACCGACTACTCGTACCGTACGGTTGAAATGTAAATCTTGTCATCATGGAGAATCTTAAGTATTTTTACCACTATATTAATATATATCATGATGAGGTTTGTAGTGAGGTTGTGGCTAATGGGCTTTGAGTTTTTAACAGACTTTAGAGACGAGTATCGCTTGTTAAACAAAAAAGGATAAATATGGGCATATGTTTCTCTCAAATAGTGCACCGGATTGTGAAGATGTTTAGTTTGTGGAAATTAACGTCTGGTGAGTGATAAAACATTAAAGTCGATATTGTTTCATGTAGCGGAAAACTCTGTTTGTCCAAGGGCACAAGTGTTCGAACAAGCCTGGACACGCTTCAGCAGTTTATGGTGTGACTCGCTCCCCCCAGCGAGCCGCCCACCCGTGTACCTCACGAAACACACGAGTTCGAACAAACCCGTACACGTTTCACCAGCGTGACTCACTCCGCCCGTCGAGCAGATCCGTCCACCTGTGGCTCATAGTCATCTCAGAACTTGAACCGTGTGGACGTGCGAATACGATGGAACTTCCTTTGAGAAGCATTCTCAACGCCTCGTACGATGTCTTCGTGACGAAGTCATCGCGCGTGTTCAGGCGTGAAACCGGCACCATTAACTATGCACTTGAAACGATTTGCAGGCAAGCAAACTCTGGTAAACGTAATGTTATTTATTTAATTGTTGAGGAGATGAATAGTCTTCGTGATAGTTGAGAAGTTGGGGGAGGACCGTTATAAAATACCTGCAGGTGTAGGTACAAGAGGAGATCAGATTAGTGACGCCCCCTCATATGCCGTTGTTTGCACGTTGTGCATAAATAACGAACAGCCATGCATTGATATACGACTGATGTGGAAGAATGCTTCTGATAATAACGTTCATGTCCCTACGCGAAACCGTTTCATCCTCGACAGAATGTTTGAAATCGTCCGATTCCGCAAGCTGAAGCCTGTATTAGACGTTCGTGTTACGGATATGATTTATTTTGACACGGTTCTTGAATACGCATACACTGCTCTGCTCGAAGGATTTCTCGAATGTAGGAATGAAGAAGGCGAGAATGGTCTAGAGCTGGATGCATATTTAAAAGGTTTAGATTCTTCGAAATATCCTGAACTTTGGTACAAAGCACTTGAGCGGTACAGGGCAGAGCTTGCCTACACTGTTCACCCTGAAGAGCTGTACCTCTATATAATGAATAGCTGTCGTTACGACTTGGAAGATTATTTCAATTGCCGCTATGCAAAGTGAAGAGTGAAGAAGTTCATGATTGAAAAGCTCGGGACCGTAAGAAAAAACCCTCGATTGGAAAGGCGTGTTTATAAACTTGTATTTAATAATGATGTTGTGGTTAACGATGACCTCTTTGTGCGTGCTTTTCATTGTATTCTAGCCGTGTTTAAAGATAACTTGCCAACCGAATGTAAAGTGGCCACAAAAAATAGTATTGAACGATATGAAAGCCATTTATGTCGAATATAGGCATCCGTATGAGTTAAACAGTGAAGTGTTGCTTGGACGGTTTTACCGCGTAGTACAAAGTAATAGCGATGTGAATCTAGACTCGATTACGTGTCAGTTTAGCGTTTTGGGTGCTTTCCTGTTAACGGGAATAACCAACCGCCCGCCATCATCTGGACTCATATCTTGCGGAATTCATGGGCGACAACGTACCGAAAGCAGCGACTTTTTCTCTACGATTTTAGATGACATAAAGACATTTTGGCCCCCTACTAACTGATTATCTCTTACATATTAACTAATTTCATTTAAATGATTAATAAAGTCGGTACTTACGTATATCGGGACTACCAAACTGTTTATGATGTATTTTTGCTCTCGTCATTTTTGTTTAAACTAACGAAAATATCACAACTTAACCTAACCCATTATCAAAGGCTTGCAGGTGACCTAACTGGGCATTTTCCGTTATATTAACCTGTTAGGTTAATTCAATGCCCGGTTAGGTCAACTGTACGCCCTTGATGACTGGTTAGGTTAAGTTGTGATATTTTTGTCAGTTTAAACGAAAATGACGAGAGCAAAAATACATAACAAACAGTTTGGTGGCTGGCGGTTGGGTATTCCCGTTAACAGGAAAGCACCGCGTTTTGCACCGTAGAATATAAAGGATATATATTTATTTATTTAAATTTTTTTAATTATTTAATATACCCCGTAGAACATAAAGGATGTATATTTATTTATTTAATTGTGTGTGTATATATATAGTTCCTGTACTAATATGCATTTGATTATATGTTTCGTATATTATTATTTTCAATATATTTAATTATTTAATATAACTGTACATATTTTTTTCCTGTACTAATATATTGATAATACAACGTTTTGTGTATTTTTTATTATATATGTCCCGTTCGTGTTTCTTATGCTATTATTATTTTTGATCATATATATTCAATTGTATATTTATTATCTATATATTTCCATTAATTCGCCTAAACAAACGGAATGATGTAATGGTCTTTTATTTAATTATTTTTGGTTGTACACGGTATTTAATTATATCAATTGGCTGGCTTCTAATGCGGATTTGTAAACCGTAATATATGCATTAATTAAATAAATAGTGCTATCTGGCAACTCAACCTGTACACCTGAACAAGCCATTTACGCCTTCTAAGTCAACTGGCGGATTAAGAGAGAATATATGCTTTAATTAAATAAATAGCGCAATCTGGCAACTCAGTCAGATACGCCAACTGGCGGGTTAAGTCAGAATATATGCTGTAATTAAATAAATAGCGCAAGCTGGTAAGTCAGCCAGATACGCCAACTGGCGGATTAAGCCAGAATATATGCTTTAATTAAATAAATAGCGCTATATGGCAACTCAACCTGTACACCTGAACAAGCCATTTACGTCTTCTAAGTCAACTGGCGGATTAAGCCAGAATATATGCTTTAATTAAATAAATAGCGCAAAGTGGCAACTCAGCCAGATACACCAACTGGCGGATTAAGCCAGAATATATGCTTTAATTAAATAAATACAGCAAACTGGCAACTCAGCCAGATAAGCCAACCGGCTTATTAAGCCAGCTGGCTGATTAGGAACATATTAAGACAAAGGCCGCTCGGCTGAAGTCTTAATATGCGATTGGCTCCTGCCAGGCGAATATATATCTGTCTCTCTCTGTCTCTCTCTCTCTGTCTGTCTCTCTGTCTCTCTCTGTCTCTCTCTGTCTCTCTCTCCGGCTGAAGAATGCCACAAAGTTAATCCCTTCCGTTAGGCATATAGGCTACAATCGACGCTTACGTGACACGGGTTCAAAGATGTCGATTTTAGAAGCATGTTTAGTTTAAATGATACCCAACTCGTAACAATGGTTGGAAGTTGGATTTGAAACGGTTTAGGACTAGTGTGTGTGGGAATTACTTACCTATAAGATCTGTGACACGTGGAACAGTTTACCTTCAGAAGTTGTGAACAGTTCCTCTGTGGATCATTTCAAGAAAAGGTTAGACCAAATCTTGCACATTATTTGAGTGTGTAGAAAATTTTCCCTGGCACTCGTTGCCATTGGTACCTTCTCGGTATGGGCCGCAAGGCCTTTTGAGGTACTTCTTTTCCTTGTAACTCCTTGTAACTCTCTCTCTCTCTCTCTCTCTCTCTCTCTCTCTCTCACCTCGTCACTGGCCTCATTGTTGACGAATCATTGGGCGGGAGTGATCACGGTCTTATTAGGTTCCGTGTGTGCGTCCCTCGGGTGAAGCGTAGTAACTCGAGAGGCAGTAAGCTCGATCTCCGGCGGGCGAACTTTGTTAGCCTCAGGGATAGCGTAGGAGAGATGGGGTTAGAGGTTGGCGGCGATGTTGAGGGAGTGTGGAGTGCATTCCTGGACGAGTTTATGGTGCTGCAGTCTGCTGCCATACCCTCAAAACCGGTCACCCCTGCTTCAACGCAGCCTAGGTGGTTCAATCGTGACATCGCTTTGGCTATCCGAAATAGGAAAGTAGCGTATAGGAGGGCGAAGGCCAATCGTTCCCACGAGAACACTGAAGCGTATGTCCGCCTGTGTAGGGAAGTGAAGGCGAAGGTGCTGGCCTGGATAGTGTTAGGTGTACCGCGACAGTCGTTGCCGATAGAATAGACAAACTGAGCGCGTTTAAGGCTCCTGGGCCAGACCAGTTTCTCCCCAGAGTGTTGCGAGAAGTGCGCGACCAGGTGGCTCCCCACCTGGCTACAGTCTTCAACAAATCGTTGGAGATGGGCCAGGTGCCTGGTGACTGGAGGGAAGCCAACGTGACCCCTATCTTTAAGAAAGGGGATCACGAAAGTCCAGGGAACTATCGTCCCATTAGTCTCACTTCAGTTGTAGGTAAATTATTAGAAGGGATAATAGCTGACAGGATCGTTGACCATTTGGATTCCTACAAGCTGCTTGGGGACTCCCAACATGGGTTTAGACGGCATAGGTCGTGTCTCACCAACTTGCTCGAGTTTTTCCACGTCATGTTGAGTGAGTACGATAAGAGTAGGGCGATTGATATACTTTATCTCGACTTTCAGAAAGCCTTTGATAAGGTACCTCACCGCCGGCTAATGGCGAAAGTGCGCGCGCTGGGTATCGGTGGGGAAATAGGTAGGTGATTGAAAACTGGCTGAGAATAGGCGGCAGAGGGTGGTAATTAAAGGGGCTAGTTCGGGTTGGGCCTCGGTCACTAGTGGGTTCCTCAAGGTTCCGTTTTGGGGCCACTGTTGTTTATCATTTACATAAATGATATCGACGGTGGCATCGTCAGTCGGATCGCCAATTCGCTGATGACACCAAGCTTGGGGCCAATGTTGGCACGCCCGAAGCGATCGAGAACTGCGTGCGGACGTAGGTAGGATAGGAGAGTGGTCCGAAATTGGCAAATGCCGTTTAACTTGGGTAAATGCAAAGTGATGCACATTGGCTACGCCAATCCCAAGTCGGACTACTCGATGTTGGGTAGTAATATCGAGGTGACTGATTTAGAAAAGGACTTGGGTGTGCTAATTAGCAGCGATCTTAACTTTACGAAACAGTGCGTAGAGGTGGAAAAGAAAGCCCAGAAACTATTGAGTTATATCCGGAGGCAATTTCAGTTTCGGAACAAGGAGATTGTGCTCTCACTGTACAATTCCCTTGTTCGGCCGCACTTGGAGTATGCTGTGCAGTTCTGGTCGCCCACCCTCAGGAAAGATATTGAGAGGCTGGAGCGAGTGCAGGCGAGGGCCACAAAGTTAATCCCTTCCGTTAGGCATATGGGCTACAATCGACGGTTACGCACCCTGAACTTGTTTTCGCTGGAAACTCGAAGGCTGCGCGGTCAACTGATCGAGGTTTTCAAGCTCTTACGCGGGTTCAACGATGTCGATTTTAGAAGTATGTTTAGTTTAAATGATAACCCAACTTGTAGCAATGGTTGGAAGTTGGATTTGAAAAGGTTTAGGACTAGTGTGTGTGGGAATTACTTTACGTATAAGATCTGTGACACATGGAACAGGTTACCTTCAGAAGTTGTGAACAGTTCCTCTGTGGATCAGTTCAAGAAAAGGTTAGACCAAATCTTGCACACTATTTGAGTGTGTACAAAATTTTCCCTGGCACCCGTTGCCATTGGTACCTCCTCGGTATGGGCCGCAAGGCCTCTTGAGGTACTTCTTTTCCTTGTAACTCCTTGTAACTCTCTCTCTCTCTTCTCCGCAGAGGGTATAAAGGTTATGCACATTTCTTTTGGATGTTGTAAGCTTTATACTTGGGGTGTGACAGCCCTCCGGTCCCGAGTCGTGGGATTCTAGAGAAATTGGCTGCCAGCTCCTTTAGGTTCTCTCTCTCTTTCGGGAGTGCGGGTAAAGTATGTTGTACAATCCTGTCCCGTGGGTTACTAGGACCCCATCCCATCCCTACTCTGTCCTTTTAGCTTACATTAAGGATGTTCTCCTCTGACTAAAAAAAAAAAAAAAAAAAATTATTTTAGTATTAAGTCTTTTTCTCTTCTTTTACTATTAGGACCCTACTGCTACCTCATGCGTGGGAAGAGAGGCTTTGGATCCTCTATAAATAACACCATTTAACGCTCGTAGGTTGAGAGAGACTGGGATGGAGGGGTCCCAGGCGTAGGGGCGCGATGAATGGAGTGTGGCTAGTGCCCCGTTAAGCCCATTCCTAACGCGTAATGGCTGGACCAGCCCCCTGCGACCGTTCTTTGGTGACCAATTGATGGTGCTTGGCTGTACTGCTCTGAGGTGAGAGAGCTTTACTGCCCAGCTGGCTGCCAGGCCAGCGTAAAGTCTCGGGCGTAGGCTCTGGGTCTGGTGGGATATCCCTTGAACACTGGATTCTAAGTCTGGCTGCTTGTGAGTGACTAGTAAGACTTAGTAAGGGGCTGCATCTCGCTGTCGCTCCTGGCGGGAAATCCGTGACGCCTGCGTCGCGAGTGTTTGTCAGTTGGTAGCTGCGACACGTTTGGGACTGTCCGGCCCTGGGAGACCTTTGGTCGGTGCGGCAGCAGCGAGAGGTGAGTATTCTGGAAGGGATGAACGTCACTTGCAAATAGGTGGATGCGTCTACGCGCGGGAAGAATTCACCCCCCCCCCCCCTCCTTTTTATATACTGGTCAGAACGTTTTTGATAGTTTTCATTGCTAGAACGCTTTATCTTATTCAGCGTATTCAGAATTTGAAAAAAAAAAAAAAAAAAAAAAGTTACAATGACTGGACCGCAGAAACTGAAGGCTGAATGTGCGAGGTGTGAAGTAAACCAGTGGGTGACGAACTTCAAAGAAGCCTGCTTCGCGAAGATCAACCACTCCAGCATGTGCTGCTTTTGCGAACTCATGCGGTTTTACGAGAAGCTAGAGGAGAGGGTCCGGCGGCTCGAGTCGTCCAGACCGGCTGTTGGAGGTGCGGCGGTCACTGACGAGGATGCGTCGCCTCCTAACCCGGGGCTCATTCAGGATAGGATAGCTGCCGTGGAAAGGCGGTCCAGCGATGGAATGGACAGACCTCGGGACCGCGGAGAAACGGTAGAGGTGCAACCGGGGAGTAATATCGAGGTGACTGATTTAGAAAAGGACTTGGGTGTGCTAATTAGCAGCGACCTTAAATTTACCAAACAGTGCGTAGAGTTGAAAAGAAAGCCCAGAAGCTGTTGGGTTATATCAGGAGGCAATTTCAGTTTCGGAACAAGGAGATTGTGCTCTCTCTGTACAATTCCCTGGTTCGGCTGCAACCTGGAATATGCTGTGCAGTTTTGATCGCCCCCCTCAGGAAGATATTGAGAGGCTGGAGCGAGTGCAGGCGAGGCCACAAAGTTAATCCCTTCCGTTAGGCATATGGCTACACTCGACGGTTACGCGCCCTGAACTTGTTTTCGCTGGAAACTCGGAGGCTGCGCGGTCACTGATCGAGGTTTTCAAGCTCTTACGCGGGTTCAACGATGTCGATTTTAGAAGTATGTTTAGTTTAAATGATAACCCATCTCGCAACAATGGTTGGAAGTTCGATTTGAACGGTTTAGGACTAGTGTGTGTGGAATTACTTTGTATAAGATCTGTGACACATGGAACAGGTTACCTTCAGAAGTTTGAACAGTTCCTCTGTGGATCAGTTCAAGAAAAGGTTAGACCAAATCTTGCACACTATTTGAGTGTGTAAAAAATTTTCCCTGGCACCCGTTGCCATTGGTACCTCCTCGGTATGGGCCGCAAGGCATTTTGAGGTACTTCTTTTCCTTGTAACTCCTTGTAACTCTCTCTCTCTCTCTCTCTCTCTCTCTCTCTCTCTCTCTCTCTCTCTCTCTCCGGGGGCTAGGGTCCTAAATCAGTGTCAGGAATCGCCAGCGACCCACGTGGAATGCTTGGTACCGCGGCGTAAAGTGGAGGGCGCAAAGAAGGGGCTGATAGAAAAGGGTGGGAAGGGGTCGATAGAGAAGGGTGGGAAGGGGCCGATGAAGAAAAAGGGTGGGAAGGGGCCTATTGATGGCCCAAAGAAACCGAAGGATGTAGCTACCGGTCGGGGTGGGTCGGGTGGTGTAACTGCGTGTATGGGTGGCGACGGGTTTCGGAAGGTCTCGGGCAAGAAGGCTGCGAAGCCGAAGCCTGAGACCCCAGTTGCCCCTGTCAGGACTTCTAACCGCTTTAGTCTCCTGTGCTCGAAGGAGGAAGACACGGTTTTGATTGGGGACTCCCAGATCAGGGGCCAGGAGAAGTACTTTGCTTCTGCAAACCGGGATGGGAGGAAGGTAAGGTGCTTACCTGGGCGGAGAACGGCGCACTTAAGGAAGGAGGTAGAGAAGGTGCGCGTGGCTAGTCGGAGGACTGTGATCGTTGTCCACGCTAGTGGCAACGACCTGTTCCTCAAAGGAGGTGGGGTAGGTCTTACAGAAGGGATCATCACCGAGATCATGTCTCTTGCGGATGATCTAAAACTGAAGACAGACAGGGGAATGTTAATGGGTATTTTACCGCGAATGAATGCCAGTGACCACGCGCTCAGTAGGGTCATTGGCATCAAGGAGAGGGTACAAGACTTGTGCGTTCCGCTGGGCGTGAAGTTTATTGACCCCTTTGACGCATTTGCGGGTAGGTGGGACCTTTACCAGAGGGATGGTGTCCACCTCAATAACAAGGGTAAAGGTGTGCTAGGCGCGCTGCTCGATCGGCACCTATACAGAATGGTGAAGTCGAGTCCGGGGAGAGATGATGATGAGCCGGTGGCGGACGTACCTTCAACTGAAGGGTGCGTCGAAGTACAGGTGGGTGACCCTCCTCCTACTTGGAGGGGGCTCAGGCTCCTGCGGAAGTTGCCCCCTCGTTAGTGAGGGGCTCTTCACTCCCGACAGCCCTGGCTGTTCGGGAAACGGGTCGTTCTAGGGGTGGTCAGAATACGAAAGGCTCCCTCCGTGCATGCTTTTTAATGCTAGGTCAATTAGGAACAAGTTTGCGAGCTACGGCGCTCTTAGCATCAGAATACCAGGATATCGTTGCTATCACCGAGTCCTGGATTCATACTGATCGTAGGGACTACGTTGGGGAGTTCGAAATTCCTGGTATAGAATGTTTTTCGCAAGACCGCACCCGTGGGGAAGGGGTGGGGTACTAATATACTCAGGGACACGTTGAGTCCGGTTGACTGCCAGTTCCGATCGGAACGGGAGCTGCTTGGCGTCGATCTGAACGTGGGGGGACGAACTATAGGTTAATCTTGGTGTACAGACCTCCGCATCTCTTCCTCGAGGAGGATACAGCCCTGTACACCGAACTCAGTAGCCTGCTAGGGGATAGGTGTGTAGTTTTAGGAGACTTCAACTGTCGTGGCATAAAGTGGGAAAACAGGACTGCTGATGCTGAAGGAGGAGGCTAGTTGACTTTGCTGATGAGACTTCCTCACTCAGTGGGTCAATGAGCCTACACGAGGCGAAAGCGTTCTAGACTTAGTATTCACGACCGAAGACAACCTCGTCACTGGCCTCACCGTTGACGAATCGTTGGGTGGGAGTGATCACGGTCTGATTAGGTTCCGTGTGTGCGACTGTGCGTCCCTCGGGTGAAGCGTAGTAACTCGAGAGGCAGTAAGCTCGATCTCCGGCGGGCGGACTTTGTTAGCCTCAGGGATAGCGTAGGTGAGATGGGGTTCGAGGTCGGCGGCGATGTTGAGGGAGTGTGGAGTGCATTCCTGGACGAGTTTATGGTGCTGCAGTCTGCTGCCATACCCTCAAAACCGGTCACCCCTGCTTCAACGCAGCCTAAGTGGTTCAATCGTGACATCGCTTCGGCTATCCGAAATAGGAAAGTAGCGTATAGGAGGACGAAGGCCAATCGTTCCCATGAGAACACTGAAGCGTATGTCCGCCTGTGTAGGGAATTGAAGGCGAAGGTTAGGCTAGTGAAACGTAACGAAGGTGCTGGCCTGGATAGTGTTCGATGTACCGCGACAGTCGTTGCCGATAGAATAGACAAACTAAGCGCATTTAAGGCTCCTTGGCCAGACCAGTTTCTCCCCAGAGTTTTGCGGGAGGTGCGTGACCAGGTGGCTCCCCACCTGGCTACAGTCTTCAACAAATCGTTGGAGATGGGCCAGGTGCCTGGTGACTGGAGGGAAGCCAACGTGACCCCTATCTTTAAGAAAGGGGATCACGAAAGTCCATGGAACTATCGTCCCATTAGTCTCACTTCAGTTGTAGGTAAATTATTAGAGGGGATAATAGCAGATAGTATCGTTGACCATCTGGATTCCTACAAGCTGCTTGGGGACTCCCAACATGGGTTTAGACGGCATAGGTCGTGTCTCACCAACTTGCTCGAGTTTTTCCACGTCATGTTGAGTGAGTACGATAAGAGTAGGGCGATTGATATACTTTATCTCGACTTTCAGAAAGCCTTTGATAAGGTACCTCACCGCCGGCTAATAGCGAAAGTGCGCGCGCTGGGTATCGGTGGGGAAGTAGGTAGGTGGATTGAAAACTGGCTGAAGAATAGGCGGCAGAGGGTTGTAATTAAAGGGACCAGTTCGGGTTGCGCCTCGGTCACTAGTGGGGTTCCTCAGGGTTCCGTTTTGGGGCCACTGTTGTTTATCATTTACATAAATGATATCGACGGTGGCATCGTCAGTCGGATCGCCAAATTCGCTGATGACACCAAGCTTGGGGCCAATGTTGGGACGCCCGAAGCGATCGAGGAACTGCGTGCGGACGTAGGTAGGATAGGAGAGTGGTCCGAAAAATGGCAAATGCCGTTTAACTTGGGAAAATGCAAAGTGAAGCACATTGGCTATGCCAATCCCAAGTCGGACTACTCGATGTTGGGGAGTAATATCGAGGCCACTGATTTGGAAAAGGACTTGGGTGTACTAATTAGCAGCGACCTTAAGTTTACCAAACAGTGCGTAGAGGTGGAAAAGAAAGCCCAGAAGCTGTTGGGTTATATCAGGAGGCAATTTCAGTTTCGGGACAAGGAGATTGTGCTCTCTCTGTACAATTCCTTGGTTCGGCTGCACCTGGAGTATGCAGTGCAGTTCTGGTCGCCCACCCTCAGGAAAGATATTGAGAGGCTGGAGCGAGTGCAGGCGAGGGCCACAAAGTTAATCCCTTCCGTTAGGCATATGGGCTACAATCGACGGTTACGCGCCCTGAACTTGTTTTCGCTGGAAACTCGGAGGCTGCGCGGTCAACTGATCGAAGTTTTCAAGCTCTTACGCGGGTTCAACGATGTCGATTTTAGAAGCATGTTTAGTTTAAATGATAACCCAACTCGCAACAATGGTTGAAAGTTGGATTTGAAACGGTTTAGGACTAGTGTGTGTGGGAATTACTTTACGTATAAGATCTGTGACACATGGAACAGGTTACCTTCAGAAGTTGTGAACAGTTCCTCTGTGGATCAGTTCAAGAAAAGGTTAGACCAAATCTTGCACACTATTTGAGTGTATAGAAAATTTTCCCTGGCACCTGTTGCCATTGGTACCTCCTCGGTATGGGCCGCAAGGCCTTTTGAGGTACTTCTTTTCCTTGTAACTCCTTGTAACTCTCTGCATAACCCCTTGTTGCTCTTGCAACATTTCCCATCCCACTTTGTTGCATAACATCTTGCAACATGTCCCCTTGTTGCATAACAACTTGCAACATTCTACCTCCCCCTTCAGCGCAAACCACTACCCCCTTTTGTTGCATAACCCCTTTGCAACACCTTGCAACATTGATCAACATTGCATTGCACGCGTCCATTTTGCGCCCATACTACTTTTGATATTTATTGCTCCTATTTATTTGATATTGATTGCTCCTCTAAAACCGTAAAAATATATTTTATTAAGTAGAATATTATGGTCTATTACATCAAACGCATTACTCAAATCCATAAATATTGATATAATTATTTCTTTGTTCTCTTTAGCTATATTTGCATTTGATTTGATTTATGGCACAACTCTAGAAATTAAATCCTCCTTTTCTTGCTCAAAACCCGGAGGCTAAACATCTGCAAACAGTTTGAAAAGTGAAGCACCTCCTTCAGTATCTGTAGGTGTGTTATTGCGGAAAACTTTTACGAAGGATTCAGTGACTCGGAACAAAATCTGAGGCATTGTGGTAGCTCTTTTTGGTGACACGAAGAGCCCAGTAAAGTTTAAAGCTTAATGGCCAAATAAAATAAAATAAATAATCCATTTTCACAATTATGTATTTTGTTAAAATTATTGTAACAACAAAAATTGTAAAATTGTAAAATTTATTTTAAAAATAAAGAATTTATTCATTGGTCATTCAATCAGTCAAGTTGGCTCCAATTACATATGGACGCGGGTTCGAGATAGTTAGTAATGACTGTTAACATTTCTCTTTATCCATTTTTATAGTTTCAAAAACCTATATAGCTAGATATATGTGTGTGTGTGTGTGTGTGTGTGTGTGTGTGTGTGTGCGCGCGCACGCGCATAGGTAACTGGGTATAAGTGAGGTTCATTGTGTGATAATTTACAAATATAGTGGGGTATTTTTTTGGTGTACACTTTTGGTACCTAGAAACTTTGAAAAATTTATATAAAAAATGTAGACATTTTTAATGTCAGAAAAAATTATACGTTGGTTCGGATTAGGTAAGGTTAGTTAATGTTAGGTTAGGTTAGTCTGGATTAGGGAGTACCTCATTATTTAATAACTTAACAGAAACTACCCTTCGAGCCCTCAATTAAGTCCGAAACACTTATGACACCTTTCTCGGACCGATGGCACTAAGATTAGGTTACTGGGATTGAATTAAAAAAGTTAGTACTTCGATTTTACTGAGATGCACACAGTTTTTTTTTTGTGTGTGTGTGTGTGATGCAAATTTTAAACAAATCTACCTCCTTTACTAGGGCAGAGTAACAAACCTATGAAGGCCAACCATTGCCAAAGCATGAAGAATGATTCGACGGATGTAGCCAGAAAGGAACAGAAATATCTGTAATACATAAATTTTATGTTAATGCATTTTGGCTTTTAAAGTAGAAAAGAATAAAGTGCAAAACGAAATCTTCAGCTGGAATTTGACAATTATTTCCATGTTTGAGTTAAATGTCAAACATTTTTCTCAACGGGAGACCTTAAACTCGAACCAAATGTAAAAATTGGTTCAAATAAAACAAAATTGAAATGTTTTGAAATTTTTTATTACGGGCGCATAATTTAAGATGGCATAAAAGCCATTAGGAAAATGCCAAATAAAAAATAATTCGCTTCCACAGAGCAGTTGATAATTTAGATTTTCACATTCGTCATATTTATTACTCTTATTTAACAATACACTAGGGTGAGTTGTACTTAAAATGGATGGAGTGAGTATCGCTGACTTTTACCTTTATAATACACTTTCTTATTTTAAAATTAGCGCCGCCTTGTTTACTTCGTCTTGTTCTATAATATAGTACAAATGCTTGTTTACTATATTTTTCAACTATGTTGGTATAGCCACGCTGCGTTCGCCGCGGACCAAGATCGGATGTTCACAAGCAATACAAATAAATACCAATGTATGGATTATTCTTATTAATCATATATTTTCACGCAAAATAAAGTTGCAATTGTTTTTTAGTGTAAATTTGAGCATTTTTAATGTATTGTACGTATATTAATACATCAACTTCGGGAAAATAATTTTATTTAATTTCTCTAAATACGTAAACTGATCAAAAGTTTTTGTAATTTCGGCTGCCCGTTACCAAATACTGCGAATTAAAGACCCAATATACGCTATAGGGCAGGGGTTCCCAAACCCAGGGTCGCAAGTATCATCATGAAGGGTCATAAAGAGCTCATAGGGTCGCTAAATGCATTTGATTGTGAACTGATTAGCGTGCCTAGAATAGGGACTTGAATGGTCACCACATTGCGCAAGTTTAAAACGTAAGTTCCAGGCTGATTTCTTAAGACAATATCAAATATTTCCCTTTAATAAGTATTCTGTATAAAATAGCCTTGATATCACATCGTTCATGTTGTTTCCCAAGAATTTAGTGTCGCTTAGCGCTGTAACAAAAAATCTATACAGTATTTATTTATCGAAATATGTGATTTAATCTTAGTAATGTGTGTTAAAGTCAGATAACATGGAAATACCCGAGTCACGTGACGCTCTGATCTTTTCTACCTGAAAGACTTAGAAGTTAGGGTCGCTCTGGATAGATGGTAGTTTTGGTAAGGATCGCATGGAAAAGGGTTTCGGAACCCCTGGTATAGGGTCTTTGCGGCGATCAGTTGCCACATACCTCAATTTTGTACAATAAAAAAAAAGGTTCCACTAATTTTTATCGTGTGAGCCTTTATTAAACTAGAATTTACCAATGAAATAATAATAATAATAATAATAATAATAATAAATGTTTTAAAATTAAAAAGCATAATTATAAATGTTTGGGTGAAATCTGAAAACACAATTTTGAAATTTCACAATTTGGGGTTGCGTGGCAGGTTTATTCCAGATACTGTATGTATTGTATGTGCCTATAACAATCCAAACAACAGTGGAAAATAGGAAATGCAGAATGCGTAGTATTCCAAAACTAACGGCTAGACAAAGAACATCCCTAACTCTGACGGAAAATAGGTTTGTCGTTAGAGGACCAAAACTATTTAAACAGTTACCGAGGACATCCATCTTTCCTCCTGTCTCTGACCTCCCTTCTTTCAAACGCAGAGTGTCTAGGCATCTCGAAAACCCCGGACCTTGATTTTGGCTCTCTTCTTCTTCTGTGGGAGGGGCGCTTTTGTGGGCATTCGCCCTTGGCCCTTCCTTCCTTCCTGCATAAAAAAAATGGAACTGGTGTTCATGTGGACATCTTTAAAAGAAGACGAGACACTTGGGCTCAGGGCAATTCCAGATGAGCCGGATGTACCTGGCTGTGTGAGATGGAGAATACAAAAATGCAACTCTCTCCTTCACCAAACCAATTCTAGAGGTGGGGGCCATGAGCCTGACCTCCGTGCGATAAGGGATCGACGCGCGAAACTTCTACCAGGTTATGGTGTGTGTGTGTGTGTGTGTGTGTGTGTGTATGCAGAATGTGAAAAAAAGAAAATCCTATTTACTTACGTTTATTACATGTTTTAAAAATCTGAGACAACCGTAGTATTTCTCTCCGTTATGCAGCTCATTTAATTTCCTATTTAAAAATGAAGTTAGTCATCATTTTGATTCTTTGTTCTTTATTAAAACTCCTCATTTCCAAGACAATGATCTCTCATTTCACGGAGTTTCACTTTACTTTAAAACAATGTTTGATTTCTGTTTGATTTTTGCGTCTCCTTTCAGTCAAAAACGTTGTTGTAGTAACAGTGTGAATAATATCACCTTTGTTATGTCAGTCTTGCGTGGCTTCAGTATCGCAGGTGTTATTATATTATTATACAGGGTGTCCGAAAAGTCTGGAACCATAGGAGAAATTAGTTATAATTTTTTTTTTGTTTCAGGGTATCGTGAATTATGGCGTTAAGTTTACAAGAGCGTATAGAGATTATTCTTCTCTGTGGACGTCATGGCTGGTCCCATAGAAGTGTGGCAGATGAATTTAACGGTCGTCATCCTGAAAAAAAATACAGTAACACATAGCGCGGTTGGAAAATTATTGAAAAAGTTTAAAGAAACTGGCTCTATAGCGGACAAACCACGTTCAGGTCGTCCCAGAACAGAACCTCGGAAGAAGTCCGCGAGACCCTACTGGCGAAAATTTATGCTCGTTCTAAAACGTCATTGAGGCGTACAAGCTTGGAAATTAGAGTGCCAAAAAGTACCATCCATGATATTTTGAAGCGCGTGTAAATAAAGTGTTTCTCCTATGGTTCTAGACTTTCCGGACCCCCTGTATTATAAACAAAAAATGGACACATTCTTTATTCAGAAAGAACACATTACATAAGATATACATCACATCCATATAGGTTTACACAATGGTGACAATAACGTTTAATTTCGTATTTTTAGTGGCAAATAGTTTAATTACAGCATTCTTATTTGAATATGCCGTTGGGAAGCATGAAAACTTTTCAGGCAAAAATCTTTGAGATTCATTTCAATTTTTACGAAGGAAAATAAGAAATTCAAATAGAATTAATGGAAAATAAAATAAAGTTGCATTTAGTTCATTCTGTCATTACGAGTGAAAACTGAGACGATCTTCGAATTAATAGAAAAAGAAGTGATAAACAATACGATATAATAACAGAAATAATAATAGAAATAATAGAAAAGAAAAATGGTAAACAATACGGTAAACAGAACATGTTGAAATGCCAGAAATAATTAATTTCTATTATTACAAACTAAAAATGATGATACAATCTTAAGGTTATAAAAGTACAGATAAATGTGCACCTTATAAATATGACGTAATATAATAGAAACTTTTAACGTTATAATTTACATAACTTTTGATTGCACCCAATTTAAGATTGTAAAGTTTGCATTTATACTAGGTGATTTTCTTTGTTTAGTAATATTTACAAGTTGTAATATATGTACACACACACACACACACACATACACACACACACACACACACACACATTAATAGGAGTTAAAGTATTTCTTTAGTGATTTGCGAAATGAAATTAATGATGATGTTTGTCTGACATTTATAGGTATAGCGTTCCAATTATCTGCTCCTTTGTGGGAGACATTTCCTGTAATTTGCATTGACTAATTTAGTTTATGTATAAAATCATTATGTTGGTCTGGTGCGGGATGTCTGATGTAATTGCATATTGTAAGTATGGATGAATAAATAAGTAATACAGCAGGAGGAGAGCATTTTGGGGAATTTTTTTTTTAGTTTCATTATTATGTAGAGAAATCTAGATATTTTCGATCTGATATATTGTGTGTGGCTTTTGAAATTTAATTTGTCATCTAGCTCAATACCAAGAATTTTAACTTTAAGTGTGACTGAGGTTTAGTTTGGTAGAAATTTTATATATATATAGGGTGAGTCAAAAGTCTGGAAACATAGGAACTATGCTTTTCAATGGAAATATATATGTATATTTGTATTGAAAAGCATATTTCCTATGTTTCCAGATTTTTGACTCACCCTGTGTATATATATGTATATATATATATATATATATATATATATATATATATATATATATATATATATATATATAAATGGTAGGTGTAATGTTCCATCGTAATTTCCACCCCTTTGTAAGGAGTCCCTTTTCCATGAGAGAGGAGAGGTAAAAGCTCTTTAGTTTATAATATTGAAAAACAGAAATGCATTCTGGAACGCAATTCACCATCTTTGACGACAGGAGTCCATTACTCGAAGCTCATTCAAGTGAAAAGCATGTCCGGAGTCCCAGTTCTTTCGAGACCTCAACGGAAGTGAACGGAAAAGACGAAAAAAGAAGTAGAAGTTTTTAAATACAAATAAAATAAACGGCGAACTTTTCAAAACTTTAAATTTCAGACTTCATCCTTAAAAGCTACAGAGAAAGTGTTAATCTCTGCTTCTCTTTATTTCTGCTGCTAAGGTAATTTTTTTTTACGTATTTCACAAGTGAATATATATATATATATATATATATATATATATATATATGGTATTTAACTTCCTTCATAACGGCCAAGGTCATGTAACGGAGGAGACGTACAACTAATCAAGGGTTAAGTTTAATTAAGTCAGATCAGATTAGGTTGAGCTATTAGAATATCAATAAAATTACACGTTCTTGGTATATCTCGCTTTACCCATTTCGAAGAAACAAAGTGTAATCGAAGTGTCTGATTTAACTCGCAAACCCCAAAATCGCAACAAGCCAACATATATTAACAAAAATACTTTAAATGTTACATACGATTATCATGTAAATTTATGTTAATTAAAATATCTTCGTCTCTTTTAGGATAAAATTACTGTTTTAAAGAATGAGAGAATTTTTAAATTTTGATCCCGTATTTAAAGTTAATCTTTTTTTTTTTTTTAAAGCCATAATTTCTGCGTGTTAATATTTTTTTTTTTACTTTGTGTTACAACACATTTCATCGTAAACTCACGTAAAAATTAAATAATAATTTTCAATCATAAATTTTAAATAGGATTACGAGTAAAATTTTATTTATTTATTTATTTATTTTTAAAATGGGGAGATAAAAGCAAAAAAATGCCATTAATGAATTTTCAGTAACTTTTGAGCGCCGTTAATTCAAAATTAATTACGAACTCTTTTTCTTTTGATATTAATAGTAAAATAAATATTTGTTCCTCAGTGAGTCTTATATATATATATATATATATATATATATATATATATATATGAAAATTATTTCACGAAAGTAACACGTGAATGATATTGATGATGAAAATAACCACGAAGGAAAAAGAAAACGCGAAATATTGCTCAAGCGCTTTCGTCTAACGAAAATGTTCCTGAGGATGTCATTAGGCGAAAGCGCTTGAGCAATATTTCCGTTTTCTTTTCCCTTTGCGGTTATTTTCATCATCATATTATATATATATATATATATATATATATATAGGAATGAACTCAGAATGGTTCCCTGAGGTTTTTATGATGCACACAGACCGTGCATGGAACAAGGAACTCTTCTAAGAAAATTAAATCCACTATAGTCCGAATAAGTAATGGTAAATGACAAACACTATAGTTTGTAACTATAGTTTGTAACTATAGAGCTGTAACCCCTAGATCCTGTCCCAAAGCTAGATCCTATCTATTTTGCAGATAGCTGGTGAGGGAAGCTATATTTTTGGGACCTCTTTGCGAGTGACCCGTTAAAACTATAGTATTTGTCATTTACCATTACTTATTCGGACTATAGTGGATTTAATTTTCCTAGAAGAGTTCCTTGTTCCATGCACGGTCTGTGTGTATCATGAAAAACCTCAGGGAACCATTCTGAGTTCATTCCCATCATGAAACGGACATGTTATGCGCTTTGAAAAGTGGACGCTAATTCTGCCAGTTGAGGTTTAAGTTTTGGTTTTTGGCTAAAAATATAATAGTTACCCCTTTTTCTTTGATGTATTCAATCTGACGTGAAGGCAGCGAGTCTTTTGCTTATATTGAGGTTCTAAATGTAGCTGGGCTAGGCTGCTTTAAACCCTAGATCCTGTCCCAAAGCTGGATCCTATCTGCTTTGCAGATAGCTGGTGAGGGAAGCTATATTTTTGGGACCTCTTTGCGAGTCACCCGTTGCCCACGTCGGGCTAGCATCATGAAAAAGAAAAAACTATAGTATTTCTCATTTACTATTACTGATTCGGACTATAGTGGATTTAATTTTCCTAGAAGAGTTCCTTCTTCCATGCACGGTCTGTGTGTATCATATATATATATATATATAATATAATATATATATAATATATATATCTCTTTCAACCTTTCAAATGTCCCGTGCGATGAGTCCTCATTTCACGAAGGTCAAGCTTGTCGCCCCTCCTCTCGAATTGGCCTGGTGAAGTAGAGAGTTGGTTTCTTGTACTCTCCACCTCACATAGCCATGTACACCCGGCTCATCTGGGATTGTTCTGAGCCAGGCGTCTAATCTTCTTTTGAAGATGTCCACTGCAACTCCCTTCGTGTTTCTTAGGTCTTTGGGCAGCTGATTAAACAGTTTTGGTCCTCTCACAACAAAACTATTTTCTTTCAGGATTAAGAATGTTCCCTGTCTAGCCTTTAATTTGGAACACGACACAGTCTTCCTTTTCTACTTTCCACTATTGTTTGGGGAGTTATAGGGTTCAGAGTAAAATTAGGAGCTAGTTTCTCCATTATTTTCCAAGTGTAAATAATGGTGTATCTCTCTCTTCTCCTTTCCAGTGAATATAGATTTAATTCGCTTAACCTTTCCTTGTAATTTAGTTCTTTGCATCCCCTTGATCTTGGCTGTGAAGTTTCTCTGAATCCCTTCAAGCTGTCTAATGTCTTCTTTTTTATATGGGCATCTTAGGACCGAGCAGTATTCCAATTTGGGTATAATCAGTGTTTAAGGTTCTCAGTATCTGCCCAGTTATTCTCTTTGCTCTGTTTACTGCTATCTTATTTTGTGTTTCAAATTTTGCATCATCAGTCATTACAACTCCTAAATCTTTTGCTTTAGAATTTCTCCGAATTTTCTGTCCATTTTGGGTATAGTATTCCATAGATTTTAGGTCCTCCCTTTTTCCGTACCGTAAAAATTGAAATTTCTCAGTGTTAAACTTCATATTGTTGTCTTCCGTCCACTTGTAGATTCTGTTCATGTCTGTTTGTAGAGATCCTATATCCTCTGGGTTTCTTATTTTTCTACTGATCTTTGTGTCATCGGCAAAGGATGTTACTGTGCTGTCTCTGGTAACGTCCTCATCTATGTCAGTTAGCATGATTATGAAGAGTATATATAAGTTATAACGGGTGCATAAAATCAACATTTGTCATTTCATTTGAAATAAATATATTTTTCATGTCTTAAACCAGTTTTTCGTAATTCCCATTATTTTTCAAAATAGATAGTGACTTTTGAGACACCCTGTATAACGGGTGTGCCATAAAAAAAGTGTACATTTTAAAAAGGCTATAAAATCAACATTTGTCATTTAATTTTAATAAAACTTTTACACAATAAAACATATGTATTTATCTACATGCAAACAAGTTTTCAGACTAAAATATCAAATAATTCAAATTCTTTCAACATTTAACGAAAGAGCATGATTTTTCTACTTAACATGCAAAAATTATTAAACCTTTTTAATATTTTTATTAAAATAATTTTTAACGTAAAATTTACCTGAAATTATTAAAAAAATTATTCGAAATGCTTTCCTTCCATTTCAATAACTTTTTTATTCTTGGCCGGAATATGGGAGAACTTAGCAGAGCGAGTCTACAGGACTAGAATAAAAGATGTCGCTCATTTACGCGAGATCATCATTCAAAAATGGGAAGAGCTTCCACAGGAACAAGTAAATCGAGCCATAGATGAATTCCGGCCAAGAATAAAAAAAAGTTATTGAAATGGAAGGAAAGCATTTCGGATAATTTTTTTAATAATTTCAGGTAAATTTTACGTTAAAAATTATTTTTATAAAAAATATTAAAAAGGTTTAATCATTAATTTTTGCATGTTAAGCAGAAAAATCATACTCTTTCGTTAAATGTTGATAGAATTTGAATTATTTGATATTTTAGTCTGAAAACTTGTTTGCATATAGATAAATACATATGTTTTATTGTGTAAAAGTTTTATTAAAATTAAATGACAAATGTTGATTTTATAGCCTTTTTAAAATGTACACTTTTTTATGGCACACTCGTTATACAGGGTGTCTCAAAAGTCACTATCTATTTTGAAAAATAATGGGAATTACGAAAAACTGGTTTAACACATGAAAAATATATTTATTTCAAAGTAAGTGCCACAAAGAATTAGTGCTATTTATTTATCTGTCTCCACATGGCGACCATCAGTGTCTCTACAGAGCTCAAAGCGATAAGTTGTTTCCCGGAACACACTTTCCAGCATTTGAGGTGTTATTTTCTGAACTGCATCGGTAATACGATTTCGAAGTTCGGCTACATCACTAATTCTTCTACCAGTGTACACCTTAGACTTAATGAAACCCCAGGCGAAAAAATCTAATGGTGTTAAATCGGGTGAACGTGCTGCCCATGGTTGTGTTCCTCCACGACCAATGACCGGGGAAGCGTCTGTCAAGATAATCACGCACAATTATTGCATAATGGCACGGTGCTCCATCCTGCTGAAAAACTACTGTGTCAAGAATGCCATCTGTAAGAAGTTGAGGTTCGAGGAATTGTTCAAGCATGTCAAGATAATAAACCAATTAACTTTTTTTAAATACACAAATTTGCACCAGAAGTACATATCTTTATGCCAGCATAGCATTTTTTTAAAAAACATCTAATGTCACCGAAATAGATAGTGACTTTTGAGACACCCTGTATATACCAGTGATGTAGGACTCGAGACCTTTTTTCGTGGTGCTTAGGTCTCGGTGTCGTCTCGACTACATCACTGCTGAGTACGAATGTTGATGTTCCTCAAGTGCAACGAACACTTCTCTTGTTTTAAGTAGGCAGTTAACTGCTGAAAAATGTCACGAACTATGAATTTGTGACTAAATTATGAGTAAATTTTGCAGTTGTCACTTAATAACACCTTTAGAATCTTTATTCCTGAATGTGAAATATAGAGCTTAGGAATTAGATATTATACAATATTGAATACGAGTACATGCAAAAATTGCATATGATCTCGGTCTCGGATGCTTAGGTCTCGGTCTCGGTCTCGGCCAATGTGGTTTCGAATACATCACTGATATATAAAGCGATCCAGAAAGGAGTTCGAAAAAATATTTGTAAGAAGTTATTTCTGGGAACGCCTTTTTGGATCGCCCTGTATATATATTAGTAAATCAGGAACAGCCTGGGAAGGACCTTTTTGTAGCATTCCTCTTCATTTGTTTGTAGGATTTGATGAAGGAGAGAATTGCTCGCTACTTTCATTGTGTCACGCGTGGTTGGTCAAAGACTTGTCTTAGGAATTGACAGAGTTGGTTATTGAATGTTATTAATTATTTTGTAGATTAATATTCTACCGATGGAAGTCCATAAACAGTTTTGAGCCTCGTAAACTGAGCTAGTTTTCCATCTTCTTTCTCGAAGCGCCCTGCTTTGCTGCCTTATGGAATGATGCAGATTTTCCGGTCCGATCATTTAGTGTGTTTATATCCTTTTTATGTTCCAGATCAAATAAAACTGGAGAGGCCATAGTGGATTATACTTGTCCGTCATACTTTCGTTTCCGGGCTGGAACTTTTGAAATGCTTAACATAAATTAATGAGATTTCACTCGCATATGGATCATCACAAGACAAAATGTCATGAGCAAGAATCCGGTTTCTGCGTAAAAGGTCAAGGTCACGAATGTTGAAGGTCAAATGGAACTCTTTCGTGTCCCCGCTATAACTTTTTAACCACTCGACATAAATTAATGGAACTTCACCTACAGTACATATGAATGATCACAAGACTGTCATGAATACATATCAAGTCTCTGCACCAAAGGTCAAGGTCACACTTAGAAGTCAAAGGTCAAATCGAGGTCCATGCCATAACTTTAAACTGTTCTACATAAATTGAAGAAACCTCACACACATATAGGTCATCACAAGACTATCTTCAGCAAGACTCAGATCCCTGCATCAAAAGTCAAGGTCACAAATGGAAATGAAAGGTTAAATGGAGCTTTTTTGTGTCCGCGCCATAACTTTTGAGCAGTCTAGCATAAACTGATGAAATTTCATACACTTGTGTAATGTGTACCATCACAAGACGGTGTCCCGAGCAAGAATCTTGCTCTTGCACCAAAGGTCAAGGTCACAAATGTAGGAGGGGACATTGATGTCGTTCCGACCGTGGCCGGACGTTTCGTCGAACGGACTCTTCGTCGAACGGACTCTTCGTCGAACGGACGTTTCGTCGACGGACGTTTCGTCGAAAGATTTTTTTTAAAAGCACTTCATTTTCATGTAAAAATAAAATGAATTTGTTTAAAAGGAGGTTTATTTTCCTTTACGGGATTTTTTTTTTGAAAGAACTGTATTTTCATTTAAAAAGAAAATATATTTATTTAAATTTCGGAAGAAAGAAATTTTAAAATTGTGCCCCTATAAACTTACAAATTATGTGCAATAGCTTTTAGGTATTGCTTTTAGGTATTTAGGTATATATATTTGGTAAATTATAATATATTTAGTAATTATATATTATTTATATATTAATATATTATATTAATATATTAGGAGCAAGTGTAGTTTACGTTTCCCCGACACAAAAGGGGACACAAACTACACTAGGTCAAAATTGGGGAACGTAAACTACACTAGGATCTTTAGGAGACATTTTTTAAATGAATCCATCAAATAAAACGTTAAAACTAACGAAAATATTACGACTTAACCTAATTAATCGTCAATATATATGTGTATATATATATAATGTATATATATATATATATATATATATATATATTGACGATTGGTTAGGTTAAGTCGTAATATTTTCGTTAGTTTTAACGTTTTATTTGATTAGGTATACGCGGACAAAGTTGGGGAACGCAAACTACAGTAGGATAATGTAGGGGAATGTAAACTACACTAGGATAATGTAGGGGGAACGTAAACTTTACCCGGCTGTGGACGCTGGTTGGTTTATTAACCTCTAAGTGCGCAATTACCTGGTTGGTTGATTAACCTCTAATTGCACCATTACATTATCTGAGATGGGGGTGGTAGAAATATGAAATAGCCATTTGACGATACGTCTGTCGACGAAACGTCCGTTCGACGAAACGTCCGTTCGACGAAACGTCCGACGACGAAACGTCCGTTCGACGAAACGTCCGGCGACGAAACGTCCGGCGACGAAACGTCCGGCGACGAAAAGTCCGGCGACGAAAAGTCCGAGCACCGTTCCGACATAGTTCGTGTCACAATTAGAAACAAGTAGTGTTTTGCTGCATGTTTCTCAACTATTCTCTTGTAGTCGGGTATTATTGCCGAATCTAAGATGTTGAAATTTATCGTAGCACAAGGAACGGTGTTAGGTCCCCGCTGTTTGTAGCAATGATGATAATAGAAGTCAAAGATGGAACTGTGTCGTATTTTTGTGGATGAAAAAAAAATTGCCAAGAAATCACTTTTGGAGAAAATATTTTAAAACTTGCAAAAGGATATCTGCAGCACATTATTTACAGCAAGTGGGCTGAAGAAAATGTATGACAATAGTAATACCTATTATTCTGACTTTGTGAGTCAGTATTCCATGGACTTAACAAAGGCTTTAGCAAAACCTAAGTACATTACAGCTATTCGGTTTCTTTTGACACAAAGATTTTAGAATTCCCTATTGCAAATGTAATATTTGCGATCAGAAATGCCTTCCTAATCTAAATCAACCCACAAGATATTTGTTAATAGTTTTGGAGAGCTGTTCTGGTTCTTTATAATTAGGGTGTCCATACGTCCCGGTTTTCCATATTTTAAGAGTTATTAATTATATAATATACGAATGTGAAACTATAAGGTGTGTATTATTATATTTAGTATTCATTTACTCTGTTAAAAAGTGTTTTCAAAATAAGCCTATAGGCTATAGAGCATAGATCCACCACTGTCCCGGTTTTTCCAAGCACAAATCTGGACACCCTATTTATAACGAGCAGATCTATCTGTTCTTTCAAGTTTTTTCACTCCTTTACAAAGTTTTCTCGTTATGCCATTTCTTCACCTCTCTCTTCAGATTCCCAGTGTTATTTTTCCTTATTTGTCTTTTATGACTTATTGACGTGAAAATATATAGGCCAGTATTGCTTCTATGACATATGAAGTATTTACAGTTGTGGAAAAAGTTTAAGTACACTTGAAAATCTGATGAAAAAATGCATTTTGATTGAAGCGTTATTGACAAAGTAAAAATACATAAAATAGTTGGTGCTACTATAGTATGCGGTCTACCTTTTAATTATAGCTTCTTATCTTGTTTACTAATTGCTTATTTACATCCCAATGTCAATCGCCCTTGACGACTGGTTAGGTTTAGTCATGATATTTTCGTTAGTTTTAACGAAAATATCATGACTAAACCTAACCAATTGTAGGTAGACCGCATACTAGAGTAGCACCAAATAGTTTCAGAAATAATAGCTTTATTAGATATAACCAGAAAATGAATAAATATTCAATCTTTCAAATGCTCCATGCGATGATTTCTTATTTCACGAAGGTCAAGCTTGTCGCCCCTCTTCTCTACTACAAAACACCACACATTATCGAAAAAAAATGTGAAATTAATGCTGAGAATTTTTAAGTACGGATGATTAATATTAGCTTGAATGTTAATGTTACCTTGAATAACTTTAATCAAACGAGTGGGATATTTTCCTACCAGCTTCTTGCACTTCCCAGGAGAGACTATGTAGCCTATTCTTCTTCACAAAATTCGCGGAGCTGATTGAGAATAGTTGGCTTCCGTGCATGGACAGCTCTTTTGATCAAACTACAAATGCTCAATCAAATTGAGATCTGGTGACTGGCTTGGCCACTTCAAAAGTTTCCATTTCTTCTTCTTCAGCGTACCTTGGTAGATTTACTCGTGTGTTTCGGTTCATTGTCCTGCTAGACTCCTAGAGAATAAAATTGCAACCCGTGGAGAGCTGACGAACTGAAGGCATGACAGTTTTTTCCAAGATTTTTTGGTACTTGGTGGAATCCATGTGTCCGTTGATTTCCATCAGTTTATCAGGCTCGGAAGAACTGAAACAGTCCCACAAAACAATACTACCACCACCATATTTGACTGTGGGTATGGTTTTTTTTTTCTTCAAGTACATTATCAGACTTCCTCCAGACAAGCCGTTGATCACTGTGGCCAAAGAGCTCAATTTTGGTCTCGTCAGTCAGTCTATAGTAGTCTTCCATACTTTAAACGAGCACCCTTGTGAGCATTCTTGAATAGTGGTTTTCTCCTTGCAGCTCGTCTAAAGAGCCCATTCTTGTCCATCGTCGTGCGTACAGTGAAGAGATGAGCATCGATTCCAATATTGCTCAAGGAATGCGTTAGGTCCGTAGAATTCAACTTCGGATTAGCAGTAGCCTCCTTGATGATTTTACGAACAGCACGGTTGGGAATCTTTCGTGGTCGTCCACTACAAAGGAGCGGTTTGGTGATTCCAAGGGCGATTCCACTTAAAAATGACGTTTGAAACTGGGGTAAAAGGCACAGCAAGTTATTCACCCATCTTCCAAACAGGCTCCATCACTATGCAAAGCAATAATTCTATCTTTAAGATAGCTTTTCGCCCTTGGCCATGATGGACTGTTGATTGAATAATATTTACATTCGTGTTTTATACTCTGACCAATGTAAACTATCGAAAAAGTTTACTCAGGTATTTTCTAGAAGTTGAAGGTGTTTCTAGTGTCGAATTTTCTAGAATGTTTTGCTGTTTGACCACTGTACAATGGATTCTAATGTTGTACTTAAACTTGTGCGAAGGAGAATATGTAAATATTGATAGACAACTTAAAATATTGTTAACCATAACAAAAATTAGCTTGGTATAACTTAGTTTGCGATATTTCACGTTCATTAAATGAATAACAAACACAAAGCTAAATTTCATAAGGTTTTTAAATGAACAAAAATGATATGCTGCTGTACTTAAACTATTTCGCACAACAGTATATATATGGGATCACCTGAAGATCAGGGCCCCCAGCCTTCGTTAGTTAGCTTTATAAGGCTAACTAACAAAACTATCACGACTTATCCTAACCAATCGTTAGGTCAACTGTACGCCCTTGACGAATGGTTAGGTTAAGTCGTGATATTTTCGTTAGTTAGCCTTATAAGGCTAACGAAGGCTGGGTGCCCTGATCTTCAGGTGATCCTATATATGTTACAATAAAATTGCGAAATTAGTAATTTCACGAAACCCCTGAAATTTTCAGTAAGACTGTGAAACTAGTGATTTCACTCTTGGACTTCAGGTTAGGTTAGTAACTTCCTGAAGTCCTCGAGTGAAACAGTAATTACGCGAAATTACGGAACATTTCAGGGATTTCAAGAAATCACTAGTTTCACAATCTTACTGTAACATATACATGTTCCTTTCTTCGTTATATTAAAACTTTTCTCTGAGTCGCAAAATACTGTTAGAACTTTGTTTACTTTATTTACCTTTTGAAAAATAGTTTCGTATTACCCATTTTTTATTGTCTTAATTCTTTGTTCTCCATTTTTTACTGAAATGTGCACGTCTGACTTGTAATTAATAATAAATGGAACTGAGAGAAATTCTGTAATAACATTTATGTTTCTTTATATTTTTTGGAGAAATATTTGGGACCTTTTCCAGTTTGTGTACCGTTTTTCATATAATTTATTTTTGCTTCTTTTCAGATAAAAAATGAGTGATAATATCAATCTCTTTAGTTAGGCTTATAAGGCTAACTAACGAAAATATCACGACCTAACCTAACCAATCGTTAGGTTAACTGTACGCCCTTGACGATTGGTTAGGTTAGGTCATGATATTTTCGTTAGTTAGCCTTATAAAGCAAAAATAAATTATATGAAAAACGGTACACAAACTGGAAAAGGTCCATGGATTTGTAATGAAGATTGTTTAATATATATATATATATTATATATTATATATATATATATATATATATATATATATATATATATATATATATATATATATATATATATATTCGTAATTCAACTTTTTAAAGTAATATTTTTGTATATTTTTGTTTTTTGAAGATAAATTATGATGTTAGGTTTGAATGTATCTTCTGTTCAAAGTTTTTTTTAACAGTTTTTATACTTTTTATGGGGAGGGGGTTCTGTTGGAGAGTTGGGAGAAGGGAGAAGTTGGGAGAAAACCCTCTACAAGGGTACCATAAGATCCTTCATACCCAGAGTTGAATTCTAGTGTGTGTCGCATCAGGATCACAGATTTTGGGGGTTCTCGAAATTTTGTAAGTATTGCTTCAGTTTATTGTTAGTCGCACTTACTAGAATTTCTCTCAATGCCATTTTGTTACTAATTACAATTCGGATGTGCGCATTACATCAAATTTTTTTTTCAGTTCACACATCAAACCCTCCTCCCGTTCCCAATCTCGGTCATTTCCATTTTAATCTTTCTCCAAGAATGAAAAATCACAGAAGAAGCAATTCTCAAATTGACCTATTCCTGATGTAAGATTTTTAACTGTTAGATTTTGCATCAAAAATACCCGTCGGGCTTGTAACTCCATCACAGCCCTCTTTTTACCCTTTCTCAGATCAGGAAACTTTTCCCAAATCTACAATTCCCACTTCTAGCATCCCAACTTTTGGACCACAAATGGGAATGATTATTGAGTGGGAAGAAATACTTTGGGAACTCCATACTCTCGACTCGCCCCAACCTTCTAAAATGTAGCAAACATCCAGCCTATTAAGGGCCAGAACTATTTTTTGTATTTCGTGATATACATTAAGCTTCAGGGACTTTAGATAAACATATAAATAGGCATCTGATAAAGAAAAATTAAAATTAAAATATAAAAATTTGAAGTTTTAACTTAAATTCTATTGTTAAAATGCGTTCCCAACTACCGAGTATGTACAAAGTAACGCGAGTGAAGAGAGAAATCCGATTTGAATTATATTAACGTAAGTCAACATGGACGAGTAATATTTATTACACGTACTTTATAACAACTTAAAGTTTATATAGTAAAGGTTTATAAGAGGTGTTGAAAATGTTTTTACGATTTAAAAAACAAGTTGAAACTAGTTTAAACCAGTTCAGATCGGATTTGTCTCTTCATTCGCGTTAATTTATACATACCCTGTAGGACAATGGCGATTAATGAGTTGAGAGAAAGGCTTGTCTATTTAGATTCACTGGATACAGTCGTAGAGTCTACAGTCTTAACCAAAAGTTTGGAATCAAACAAAGTTTTAAGAAATTACATTTTTCTTATGGGTTTAATATTCAGTGTGCCCTCCCGTGGATTTAATGATTGCTTTGATCTGTTTGGGCAAGGGCATGATCATGATAAATTTTTAGCACAATTTCCTAGCCGTTTCGAACTCCCAAATTGTTTTTTAGATCTTCGCGGGATCTTGGCTTCTTTGCAGAGATTTTCACCTCCAGAGGTTTTCAAAGGCTCTCAGTAGAGAGTGACCAGGTCATCCCAAAGTTGAAATGTGTTTTTTATAAATCATTAAGCTCAATTTTAAATGCGTGAGAAGGTGCACTATCCTGCTAAACCAGGAACCTCCTGAAACCTTCTGCAATGCGAATATATTGTCCGAGGATGGATGCTTAGGTAAACGTGGGAATTTATGATCGTAATTTTTGGGTTAAACCAGAATTTCTCCCTGCCCTGGTTTCCAAAACATCCGGAACCATGACCTTTGGATGATGTTTCATGGTGGCAGAACAGTGTTTGAAAAGATGTCATTGATTTGGTGTGTGCTTGACGTACAGATGATCCTGCCTGCCCAAATCGCAAAATCTGGCTTTCCTCATTGAACAAAACATTGACCCATTGTTCAGCGGTCCAATCAGCGTATTCCTCTGCAGAAATAAAACACTTCTGCTTTTCATCTTTTTTTTTTCGCTGGTCTTCTTACGTCTTCTTACTCCCACCCTGAAACTTCCGTCGGATGGTTCTTTTACTAAATGGAATAGGGAGTCCTGTATTTAGGTACTGATGATGAAGGGATTGACCTTTACTTCCCTTCTAATCGCATCATCAGTGCGTCGAGTTGTTATTTGTGGCTTGCCAGAGGTTTGTTTTGGTTTGTGCGCTCCATCTTCGAAAGCCCTCTTTTTTTATCTCGCGTACTACTAATTGAAGCATTTTTTTCAGTACTTCCACCTGGCTCCGTCGTGGCCAGTGTCGTAACACCGCTTCCCGTTGATCAGCGAAGTTAGAGAACCTTGGATAGAGAACCAATGGATAGAGAACCGACCCATTGGATAGAGAACCGTCCTCTGCGTCCAGATTATGTACCGGCTGGTGGTTCGGATTCCATGTAAATCTGTAATTCTACTCCTTCATATGCAAAGGAGGTTAAACAATCAAATCAAACACACAAAACAGAAACCCTCACACCTGGCTTCGTTTCTCTGGGGAAATTTCCAGTTTTCTACCCACTTTTAACCTACGCGAATTACGAACTCATTAGATAATGCACAAAATGGTTAAAGAAATAATCATAGATTTACGTCGTCTTCTCAGGCTAATTAGAAAAAGTAAACATTAAAATCGTTAGTGTGAATAAAAAATTTATTATTAACGCAAATTGTAATTACATTTGTCAAAAGTGTCATAAAGTTAAGGAAATATTTGATTCTGATACAAATATTTCGAAAAAATATACACGAAATAACTAATTAAATAAAATAATAAATATTATTAAAGCAATTTAATTTCATATAGAATGAAATGCGTAAGATTTGTATTTTATATGATTAGTTCAAAACTGTCCAATAAACGCAGAATAAGGCATAAATTCTGTCTCTTCCAAATCGGCCTACAGCCATTAACTTTTGGTTTTCATCACAATAAGACAAAAACTATTAATGTAATAACGTGCTGTATATATTCATATACAGGGTGCCGAGAAAGTCGCGCATCATAGGAATTTTCAGTTTTGATTATAATATATTTTTTTTTCTTTTAGATAGGGGATGGCTGTGAAATTAATAATAGACGAGAGGGTGAGCTTGGTTTTAATGTATAGAATACCAAGTACAACAAATCGCTGAATCGGTACAGAATGCATTAAAACCAAGCTCACCCTTTCGCCTATTGTTAATTTCGTAGTCATCCCCTACCTAAAAGAGAAAAAAGAATATATTATAATCAACACTGAAAATTCCTATGATGCGCGACTTTTGCGCCACCCTGTATTTTAATAGATATTTTACTTCATGAGGCAAGTTCCATTTCATAACGAGTGTCATTTTCTAAATTTAAAGTTTAGTGAATGCAAATACAAAAAGGATATACGAGTATTCCAGAAATTTGTGGGTGATTCTAAACTTCTGGCCAGGACTGTAGAGGCCCAAATAGAAATGAAAGTGAATGATTTGGTGGATTCTCTCTGGCGTCGCAACACTGCGTTGTGGTCATTGACACTGATCAAGTAAAAGATATTCAGCCTATGCAGAACAATAAAATACAGGGTGTCCCATAAGTCCGGCATCATAGGAGAAATTCATATTTTTCTATTTCTACAAACCATAATTCATATTTTTCTCTTTCTACAGGCCATAATGTCTGTGAGCAAGGAAGAACGAATCCACATAATTCTACTCATAGGAAATCGGAGTCAAAGAGAGGCCGCTGCTGAATTTAACAGACTGCATCCAGACCGCGAGCCAATAACACAGAGTTGTGTTAGCAGACTTGTTGCAAAGTTTAAGGAAACAAGATCCATAGAAGATAAACTGCGCAGTGAACCTTCAAGGAGGTCCACTGCGTAGTTTATCTTCTATGGATCCTGTTTCCTTAAACTTTGCAACAAGTCTGCTAACACAACTCTGTGTTATTGGCTCGCGGTCTGGATGCAGTCTGTTAAATTCAGCAGCGGCCTCTCTTTGACTCCGATTTCCTATGAGTAGAATTATCTGGATTCGTTCTTCCTTGCTCACAGACATTATGGCCTGTAGAAAGAGAAAAATATGAATTATGGTTTGTAGAAATAGAAAAATATGAATTTCTCCTATGATGCCGGACTTATGGGACACCCTGTATATATGGGACACTGTGTTAAAGTGACTTATCGATTGTGACAATAAAACCAACACTAATAGACGGAGTTTATTTTCACAACGGTTTCGATGCCCACCGGCATCCTCTTCGGGTGGATACAGAAAAACGAATGAACCAAAGTAAGGAAACAATCCAGGAAAGGTAAGGAACATTCTAGAAGGCCAGAGACCATTAAGAAATTCACACCTAGGTTAGATCCCGTACATTACCTTTCCTGGATTGTTTCCTTACTTTCGTTCATTCGTTTTTCTGTATCCGCCCTAAGAGGATGCCAGTGGGCATCGAAACCGTTGTGGAAATAAACTCCGTCTATTAGTGTGGTTTTATTGTCACATTTCGACTTCCACGTAAAAGTGAAGTTTTGCATTTATGACATCGATTATTTATTTATGTATTTATTTATTATTGCTGACCGTTTGATTTCAAACATTTTTTCTTAATTCTAAGTGAGACTCCCTTAAAATGCGGAAATCTTCAGTCGTTTGTTTCATTCATGTAAAGTTCTACTACGATGCCTACAGGGTGTCCGAAAAGTCGCTATCCAAAGAGAATTACATTACATTAACGTCCTTTGAAATGAAAGGGGAAACATTTGGAACATTTATGATATGATTCCAGAAATAAATGGTGCTAATTGTACAACGAACATACCTTTCATGGGGGAACATTGGGGACACATTTAGTAAAAAGGGATTTCAGTTATTTGCGCGCAAAACGCGTCGAGCGAGTTGAAACTATTTCATATTGGTTAATTATTGTAAAGGATCTGCTTCACTCTACGCCAAAGACACTTACTCGAGCGTTCTAAATAAAATGAGCTACCTCCATGGGCTGAAATATTTGATCCCACGTTAAATAATAACTGAATTTTCCTGCGCGCACACACACACACACACAATATATGATGATGGGGTTGTTTAACCTATTTCATAACATATAAGATCATATGACAAAGGAGACCTACAGTTCTATGTAGGATCCGAACATAATCCGGACGCAGCGAACGATCTCCCGCTATCCAGACCAAATGTCGCTTAACTTCGCAGATCGACGGGAAGCGGTGTTGCGACACTGGCCACTTCGTAGCTATATATATATATATATATATATATATATATATAGTTTATATAATAAACTGGATTATAAAGAGGTATACTGAAGAAATATTGAAATCGTAACTACAAAATAAGGAAAAAAAAAGGTAAGGTATTAAAGGATTTCAGAATTTTATTCTAGGGAGCAGGCAGTACCCGACTTTCGATACATTCTCATTCCTTTTCTGTCCACCTCTCTAACGCGAGGGTTAATCGGTATTTTCAATCTTTCATTTACTCAACCGGTCAACTCTGGAACAATCTTCTTCAATCCATCTTTCCCCCTGTCTATGCCGTCCAATCTTTCAAACGCAGAGTGTCCAGACAGCTCGAAAACCTGGCCCCTCCTTCCTGCATAAAAGAAGGTACGGTTTTGTGAAAGTTATTCCACCTTGAGACGTAGTCTTCCTTAAATTCTTTTCTGTCTGAGTTTACAAATGCGGTGATTTTCGTGGTGAGGTTACAAATACATAAAAAATATGTTTTTAAGTCAAATACAGGCTTGTGTGCGGACTGTTTGCAATTACGGATACTTATGGTTTTTGGTCCAGATTGTGTAGAGCAAGGCTGAGGCAGTGCGAGTATGACTGTGATTAATACAGATAAATTTGTGCTGCCTTAGGGAGGAAACACAAACTTGCGGTGCATCTTGATCATGAAGAACCATGCAGCAGGAGTGATAATAACTGGGGGTGTCTGCGATACGAAATTACGAACTAACGAAAATTGCAATAAATTGAATACGGATACTATGACTCCGATATTTGATTGACAATGCTGCTGCAAGCTGTTCGTACCATGAAAAGGGCAGGGCGTATGGGAGTAATAGTGCTCTGTGTGAAAAGATGTTTAATTCTTCATACTTCCATTTAAACTATGAATGCATCGAAGAATAATATATGTATAGTATATAATTGACAAAAGTAAATAAACACCTGTTTTTCCATAGTTTTTGATTTGATATCAAACGTCAATAAATAATACATATATTTTGAATAGTGTTGTTTACCCCCTTTGTATTACTGTATGTAAGTCCAGCAATTCCATTTGGTCTGAGGTGGTGGTATCTATTTACTTTTGCCACCCATATATATATATATATATATATAATATATATATATATATATAATATATATATATATATATATATATATATATAAAATACGTGTGTGTGTGTATTCCTGAATCGCCAAATTCCTGTTACATTTTCGTCGGTGTTCATCGAAATTACATTAGCTCCTACATGTAATGTCTTTTATTTTTAAAATTTTTAATCATTTACGCTTGCGTTCAGGTAGAGCTGCGTTCCATAAAAAAGTTTAGAGAATGCCTTTTTACCGTAATAACGATTCATTTTTCGAATTTCTCTCTCGTTTGGATTTTAATTAAAACGCTCGGAATCAAATTACGACTACTTCATGCTACCTCAGGATTTAACACACCAGTTTTTTTTTGTTTTATTTTAGGTTAAGTTAGGTTAGGTTAACCTAACTTAATCTAACTTAAATTGAACCCAAAGAAACATCTACAACAAAGTAGTAGCTATTTCCCATGTAGGAAGAAAGTGATACAAAAGATAGCACCGAATAGGAGCAAATGTAACTTTTAGCGATATATATATGTGTGTGGTGTGTGTGTGTGTGTGCTGTCCACATTTACATTTAATTCAAACAAACAAGTTCCTGTATGAAATTTGTTGCCCGTAAGAAAATGTATAATAATGAAAATTGATGTTCACTTTCCGCAGATTTATTAACGCTGAAATTTTTTTTTCGAATTTGGAGTCCTTCCTCTTAATCAAATTTCGCTTCCCGTAAATTGCAAATTCATTTTATATTTTTGAACGCGAAAATAATTATAATTTTATAAAATATAATTTTGTCCCTTATATATTGTGGCATACAATAATTTACATATTTATTAAGGTTTGTTCTTATTTTTTTACTTAAATATTAAAAACTTTTTTTTAGGGGAATATTAACAATGTTAAATGTGAGGATTAATTCTCAGTCAATAACATTCCCATTTTTATTCCCAATCTACTTCGAGTAGAAATCCCAAATTTCCTATGTTAGGAATGGGAACGGACCAATTTGAAAATCTACTCCTTTGAGATTCCCACTTTCCGATTTCTCATTCTTGGACCAAGAGTGAAATGGGAATGGCGGAGAATGAGAAGAGACCAATGTAAGTAAACGACGGCAGAGAATATTTTAAATGTTCAAGATTGTTTTGCATTTAAGACGACTCTTCGGGGATGCCACAAGGGTAGTAATTACCGCCCCCACCCCCCACCCCCCACCCGCGCCAATAGAGTGTCTCAAAGAACGTTAGACTCTTGAGAAAAAGGCATAGGCCTTTTCCTCACTGGTGTAATTTACTTCCATATTAGCCATTACCTGCAACAAAAAAAAAAGGTTTCCAAAACAAGACATCAATTTGAACATCATTTGTTTTAATTTTAATGTGTTACTTTTGTAAATTTAATTTAACATAAATTTTCCTATGAGACCGTACTTATGGGACACCCTGTATATATATATACAGGGTGTGTATATATATACAGGGTGTATATATATATATATATGGTTCGATAACGTAGATAGAGATAGCTTTTTCGAAATATCTCAATATAATAGGACTAGAAATAACGGGTGTAAGTTGACGAGTAGAAGGTTCGACAGCAGTTGCCAAAAACTTTTTTACGCATAGAATAGTAAATAGGTGGAATAGTTTGCCGGTAGAAGTAATTAGTAGCACGTCTATAAACATGTTTAAAAATCGATTAGACGCATATGTTGATAGATTGAGTATAGTTTAAGGCAGTAAAATTAAGGCTTTGTGGTGATAGATCCCATAGCTCAACACAAGTGTTGTGGGATATAGGGAGGCAGCATCTTGGGTTAGGGATACTCTCTGTCCTTACACACCCCATTTAAAGAGATTCCTCTGCCGAGCGGTGCCCCCCATAGTACTGTGAGGTATTGAAAAACTCATGATCTTCACTTGCCCCACAAACACCTTTAAATGGGAGACCCAAAATGGGTGCACACACATTTCTACATTACTGTACAGTCTTTACAGCCACACCTACACTTTTCCTCCTAAGTATATATATATATATGGTTGTAAATTTTGACTTGGTCCGCAATCGATATGGACCGTGACTTATTTTTGGTTGGCAAGGTACTAGTATTGATGGATACCGTAGTGAAACTGAGTGGATTCTTTGGATCTGATGTATTTGCATGTCGGTTATATATGGATATAGAGTGTAGCATATTTGTGGAAAGTAGTCTATTATGACTTGATCCTCTGGATCCAGAGATTCTATCTTTAGTTTTAAATCGATAATTAATTAGTTTTAAATTGATAATTGTTTAGTTTTGCAAAAATTAGTCGTTGCCAATGTACAGGCAGTTGTTACATAAATTTCTTATGTTCTTGTGGTTCGGAACCCACGTAAAATTGTAGGTCCCCTCCGCCACCACGGAGGACATACACAATACACAATTACGAACACAGTTAGGTAGACCAGCCATGAGTGGATCCTAGGGTCTTTGTTGGTCTGAAACATTATATATATATATATATATATATATTTTAACTGCAAACACGCAGTATAATTAACGTAAAGAACGACGCTTGTATAGGAGAATATTCCGCGCAAGATGAGGAGAGAGAACGAAACAAATGAAAAAATAAGGTAACCACCCGGGAATCGAACCCGGGATCTTCCGATTGCCGGTCAGATATGATAACCATTACACCATGGGCCT